>VXBP01001971.1:924744-1179564 GCA_013400115.1 Rhinopomastus cyanomelas | reverse complement strand
CAGCGCCGGAGCAGCGGGAGCGTCACGTGACGCACGCACGCACACACGCACGCACGCACACACAGGCGCGCGCTGCCTGGCGGCCCCGGATGCGGAAGTAATAGCCAGGGCCCGGGTCTTCTCGTCGGGACTGGACGTGGGCCCAGGGAAGCGGCCGCGGAAGGTTAGGGAGCCGCTGTCGACACCGTGGGGGTGGGACTCGGGGAGTCTCACTTCCTTCTTCTTGCGCCTGCCGTGTCTGATAATGACTGGGAGCGCGGGTCCTGCTTTGAGCGCGCCCGTCGGGTTCGTTTTCTGTGGGAGCAGGACGCTGCCGGGGTCTACAAGACACAAGGAGCGTCCTGTCTGTCCATCTGCACATCTGTCCGTGTGCACGTCTGCCAGCTCGTTTGTGAGCTGAAAGGCAGTGGAAGGCAAACTCTAAAGTTCTCTGCGTTGTGATGTGGTGCGAGAGTGCAGTTAGAACGAGAGCAGCTGCTATTTTCTTGTGGCTGTGGTTTCGGGAGGAAAACTTCCCTTGTCCTGACAACTTCCAGTTTAAATGCGCTGCTGAAAAAAGTGACTTGGAAAAGGAAGGGTTCTTTTTCGAAATGTGCTGTCTGAAATGAAAATGGCAGGAAGGAGAGTGGTGCTTGATGCAGTTAAAGCAGCGCCTCAGTAATAAACGTGTGCTTGGCCCTGCACGGCTGAAGCACTGCCCCGTGTGTTAGAGCTTTGCAATGGGGTTGGGGGGGTGAAGCCGTCCCATGGTGGATTTCAGCATTTTTGAGAGGTGTGAGAAAACACACATACAAGTGATGGAACGACTAACGCAAAAGATGTAGTTGCCAGTGGGCACAAGCCCAGCTATTTAGTTTAATGTATTTAACACAAAGTTCAGAATTTCTCCATGAAGTGCAGCAGGTGTGGTTTTGGAGAGTGGCACTGACTGGCAGCAGTGCTGGTAGAAGAGGTGACTGACAAACTTTTAGCCTGACATTTGTTAAACTCTGCAAGGTGTCTGTTTTGGGTGTGCTGTGTTGTCATGACAAGAGATCTGTTTTTTATTTCCATATTAGAAACGCAAAATGTCTTCAACTGATCTAACTCAAAGCAGCTGAGAGGAACAGTAACCCAAGATGAGAACCAACAAGGTGTACAAGCTCGTCATCCATAAGAAGGGTTTTGGAGGCAGTGGTCAGTATCTCCTTCTTCATAGCAGTGAGACCAGCACTGTCTTAGTTGAAAGCAATTAACTGATTATTGATTGTTTTTGACAAAACAATGAACTCTGATGTAGCAAGCAGTATCACCAGCCAGAGTTTGAAAAGCTCTTTTTAATATCAAGATAAAGCAGACTTAAATTGTATTTGCCATAACAGAACAAGATTGCACTCATAAAATAGAATTGCTTAATTCTACCTCTTCCTCTTTTGTTGCATCATTTTTAACCTTCTTTTCCAGTCACTGTAATAAGTGACAGTCTGATGACTTATGACAGTGCATAGATCTGTGTTTGTGTACTAAGACTGACGTTTATTTGGTTGTTCCCTCCTAAATTTACAGCATTTAAGAAGTCTTGTTAAGATTCTGTAGCTATTTTCCTGCTGGTGTTTTGTTATATGAAAAGTGCAAAAGACAGCTGTGCCAGCCTAATTATTGAACACACTTCTGCTGAACAAATCCTTTGTGGAAGTTCTGTGATGTGGAAGAAAAGTTTCTGTCCAGAAGCATGGCCGGATGGGGCACTGTCACACAGTGACCTTGACTCCCTGCTGCCACAGGGGTTGCTGTATTTATGTAGAGTAAGCTATTGCATGTGAGCATGCAAGCGTGTGTGTTTGGAATAGATCTGTTCATTGCCACTTTCCTCATTTATGTCTTGTAGACGATGAACTGGTGGTAAATCCCAAGGTATTTCTTCAGATCAAGCTGGGAGATGTTGTGGAAATTGCACATCCCAATGATGAATACAGGTGAATTCTCTTTGCTGATGCTGGTCAGATGTGGTTAGAGTACTGCTAAAACTTTGCTTCAGGATGCTGCCACCTTGTTTTTTCCCGTCTCAAGGAAAGTAAAGGGAGTAACTATAGCAAGAACTTTTCCTTTGGGTTTAAGAAATTCTTTGTGTTTGGTGTTAGTTTGCTGATCTTTCACAGGACAAATAGTCCTTCAGTTAAATTATTCTCTTTGTGGAGCTGTTGTTACGTAATGATTATTTTTTCATCCTGTAGTGTATCCTAGGCAAAATTAGAGCTTCCCAGTCAGCTATAAAAACACAAATTTTCTTGTATGGCACAGTTCATCCTGCAGCCCATATCTGAAAAGCAGCAATATACGTATATGAGTTTATGAGAAGATCCTGTGTGACTTACTTTCCCATTTGGAATATCATCCTCACCTTATAATAGGTGTAAAGAGCAAGATAGGTTGACAGGCAGAGAGAATGATGTATGAAGCTTTCTAGAAAACATTAATGCTTCTTTTCAGTTGCTCCTATACTTCGTGTTACTAAGCAGTGTAGAGAGAGCGATTTATTAGAGTTGACTGTGATTCTGTGATTCTGTGACTGTTGGTATCTCAAGTTGTACTACCTTTTTCTTTTTTGCATGCTAGTCCCCTGCTTCTACAAGTGAAGTCGCTCAAGGAAGACTTGCAGAAAGGTAACACTCTAGATTTGTAGACTGTATAGTACAGTCACATACAAACGATGTGATTGGGATGTACTTGTGATGGACTAATGAATATATTGTAACTGTATAAGAAAATAAATACTTTGTTCAGGAACAGAAGGACTATAACTATCAGAAAATAACTAGCCAATTTTGCATCCATTTTTGGTTCACTAATATGCGGTGTACTTTGAAGAAAGTTGGCATTTTTAACCTCAAATGATTGTTTCTGCAGTCTCTGAGTAGCTTTACATCTTCTTTCAGGAATTAATTAAATCCAAACTTTATCTCTCTGGCTTTAATTTTAATGACTTTTAAATTGAGCCATAGTTGGAAAAAGCTGTTGTGTCTTGCTGAGGCTCTAAATGTTTCATGACAGTCTCACTGTGTTGCTCTTGTAGATCTTGTAGATCACTTTGAGGCCTTTTGGGGATGTGCACTTCTCTGTTACCCTTTCTCATTTTTGTGACAGAAACTATCAGTGTGGATCAGACAGTTGCACAGGTGTTTCGACTTCGGCCATATCAGGATGTCCACGTGAATGTTGTTGATCCAAAGGTCCGTGGCTTTGTGACTTTTTTTCCCCTCTGTCCCTTCACTCAGCTCAAATCAGAGCCCTGAGGATTTCCATCTAAAAGTCACAAAAGGCGTTTGTCTTTTATTGAAAGGCATTTAGTCTTTCCAGAGAAAATGAGGTTTGGTCACTTAAACTAAAGAATCATAGAATCACAGGTTCTGTAGTTCTATAGTTGAATCAAAAATTCAATAGTTCTCTTTGTGGTGCTTCTGTCTCTTCTCTCCCTTTGAAGTCTGATTCAGCTTCAACCCATCTTGACAGAAATGTAGAAAATTCAATTATCTTTAGATTCCAAAATTTCAAGGCAACCAGACAGATTAAGGAGAGGCAGGGTCTTCACTACTGACTTGCTGTCTGTAACATCTATCTCTTAACAGGGCAAATTGGAGAATTATACTTGAAAAGAAGAAGTAAAATCCAAGCTCTGTTTCTCTTTGTTACCCAGGAGGTGACCTTGGACTTGGTGGAGCTGACCTTTAAAGATCAGTATATTGGGCGTGGGGATATGTGGCGACTGAAGAAAAGTTTGGTAAGGCCTCAGCTGTCCTCGTGTAGGAGATGTTGTGCCTTTTTTCTTTGCTTGCTGTAAAAGAAAATAAATGTTCTATAAACTGAGGACAGGACCAGGATCAGCAGCTCTTGGGGAACTTGCGCTCCATGTGGTACACCAGAGTTGAAGAAATGGAAGTGAATGTCTCACAGAAGAAAAAATGAACCTCCTAATTTCCTGCTGCATCTCTGCCTTGAGCACTGAAAATACTGTTGAGAGTGTTTTCTTATGTTCCGAGTTTTAATGATTTTACTGCATTTGGAAGGAATTGAATGCAGAATGTTTTCATGCAGAAGTACAAACTTAGGGGCACAGAACTGGACCAGATTTTCCAGATGCGGTCACACCAGTACAGAGTAGAGGGGGAGGAGACCCTCTCTTGATCTACGAACCACCCCTCACTAATCCACCCCAGGATGCCACTGGCCTTCTTGGCTATTGCTGACTCCTTGCCATCCTGCTGTCTACCAGGACCCCCAGGTCCTGATGTAAGACTCTTCACTTGCCCTCGTTATATTTCATCACATTTCTCCCCACCCAAATCAGACTCTTTTGTTCCTGCATTTCTGAGAAGTGCAGTCTTTGATTCTTCTGTTGTCTGTTGAAGAGGTTCTGTAGGCTGAGATATCAGCAGTAAAAGTGCTAGGTGATTTTAATGATTTTATGGCAGAAGTCATGTTTGAATGTGTGAGTGGTTTTTGGTCTGCTTGCTCTGCCCCTACTGCTCTGTTAACACCTTTAACTCTTCTTTTTTAGGTCAGCACGTGTGCATACGTCACCCAAAAAGTTGAATTTGCTGGTATCAGGTGTGTGTGTTCTCTGATGTCAGCACTGTTACTTACAACTGTAGATTAATGAGTCCGGAGTATCCAGTTGAGAATCTTCTTTGATAAATTCTTCGCATTTTACTGTTCTCGCACTCCTTTGTGAGTGTCTCTGCACACAAGGATGGAGAAAGCTTCCATCCAATTTGGAGTGGAAGAAGCTAATAGTAGGACAGCCATCCCCACTTGTTGACTCTGATGAATGCCAAGTAACGTTGCTTTTACCACTTAAATATTTCTGCCCCTTCCTGCGGTGTATTAGTAGTTCAGATGAGGATTACTTCACTTGCTAACAAGATGGCAAGGGAAAGTACAAATGTAAAGGGAAACAGCTATTCAACATTTTGTAGAATAAAGATCAGGTTTTACAGAATGAACTTATATGTCCTTCATTTGCTCAAATGTTGATTCTCTCGTCTTCCCTCTGATTTGCAAATGCTCTGCACTCGTTTTCTTCCAGGGCACAGGCAGGTGAACTGTGGGTAAAGAGTGAGAAAGTCACTTGTGGATACATCAGTGAGGACACCCGGGTAAGTTTTTGGGCAATGCTGAAATGCCCACTTGTTAGAGAGAAAATTCCCTGTGATGCAGTGGGCAGTGATGTAAGTTACTCTGTAGTTAACT
The DNA here is from genome assembly GCA_013400115.1 of Rhinopomastus cyanomelas. NCBI lineage: Eukaryota > Metazoa > Chordata > Aves > Bucerotiformes > Rhinopomastidae > Rhinopomastus > Rhinopomastus cyanomelas. The sequence goes on along the minus strand of VXBP01001971.1, from coordinate 1,174,338 downwards.
TCTGCAGTTGGCCCTTTTAGCAAAGGTGCTTTTTTTTGAATAAGATCTTGGCGTTCCTTTGCAGGTAGTGTTCCGCTCCACTTCTGCCATGGTTTATATTTTTATCCAGATGAGCTGTGAAATGTGGGATTTTGATATTTATGGTAGGTACCTGACTCGTCTGGTTGTAAACAGCAGCATCTGTTCTCTTTGCCCCTACTAGAATATTTCTACTGCTGCGAGGAAACAGAAATACCCTGCCTTTGGTCTAGGCAGTGCTCTGAGGTGCATTTTGGTGCCCTTCTTAGATCCTTAATTGCTGTACCATAGGTTTCCTGAGTATTCTGCAGTTTTCCTGTCCCTACCGTAGTGCTGAGTACTGTTATTTTAGTGACAGAATCAAGGGGCCAACTGACTGAACCTTGGAAATGTTTTCTTGTGGCTGTAAACATTTTTGGTGGTGGGTGCAAGCAGAAGCCTGTGTGAATCCCAAAACCAGAAACGTATGCCAGTCCTGTGTGAAGAGAACCTTGATGTTTTAGATTTCTCTTGCTGTTTGCTTAGTGAGGAAGCAGAAACCCTGTCTTAGCCCAGGCAGAGTCAGCTAGAAGGATTAAAACTTCAGGCGTTAAGAATGAGTCACTTACTTCTTTCATTGTCCTATTTTTTTCTGGCTTAATTCTTTAGCAACTTCCTTTGTCCATGTGTTGAGCCATATGTAACTGGGCAACTATTCAAAGCTGAGCAGGGGATCAGTTGTGCATACTATACCTAAAAGACAGTGCAGATGCTTTCTCAGCATGCTGCCAGTCTGTTGGAAAAATGAATTTAAAGGTCAGATCCCTTTGACAGCAACAGTCTTGTTTGCATCCTCTGAAACGTAGCCATGCTTTTTATCATCTTTGTGCTAGCAGTCCAGCTCCTGTGATCCTAATAAAAATAGCTCTAGTGTCTCATAGTTAAATATAGCCCATTGTTAAAGTAGCTGCTGTGATTTGACAGAGAGATGTTTCCTTTGCAGGAGACCTATACTTTGAGAAAGCTGTGAACGGTTTCCTTGCTGACCTCTTCACCAAATGGAAGGTAAGTAGCTGAATGAGTTCAGCCTGTTCTGAAAGTCAGTGCCATCTTAATAAGCCCAGTCATGTGCCACTTTGAGGAAGACCCAGGTTGTGCTAAGGACTATGAGAGGTGGCTGCTTGGCATCAGAAATTAGTAGCCCTGCATGGCGTGTCTGTAAAATACCTGTTTTGCTGTTAGCATTACCACATCATGTATATAGAGGCTTACAGGGCTTTCCACGCTTTTCCTTTCAAGGGAATAGCCAGTGTGCTCTTGATAACTTCATCCCATTGCGTGAATTAGCACTGTAACTGTTTAGTAAAGTTTGAAGTTTTTATATCATCTGTTTTTGACACAAATATCAAACTTGTGTGAGTATCTTTGAACAAATTGAGTCTACTCCTTTACGAAAAAAGTCTTGTGTCTTGGCAGTTGTGGAGAGGAGTTTCCCTAGAAACTAGTGGAGAGTGCTCCCATGAAACGTGAGACAGCCAAAAAGCATAGACTCTACAGGACGTGCTTACTTCACAGAGGCATATGCAGCACAGTGTATTAATCCTGCAGTCTGCCTTTTTCTAGTTCCCTTTGGTCCTAGGGTGAGGGGAAAGAGGCTTTTACTGTCTGTGTATATACACAGGTTTGTACTGACCATGAATCTTTCTTTTTCATCTGTTCTTCTTGAGCAGGAGAAGAATTGCAGCCATGAAGTGACAGTGGTTCTATTTTCTAGAACGTTTTATGAAGCAAAATCTATAGGTATGTAAATGCTGTGTTTTCATTTTTTGATTTGTAAACCTGTCTCCTCTCTCAAAAGTTCATCACAAGACATCAGTGATGCCTTTATTTTATGCTCATATCCTAAGTATTCCTCTCCAAGCACAATGGATACACAGCCACTGTTATGAAAGTACTGGAGTGAAAACCTTATGTAGAAAGGCAAATGGCAGATTCTCCTCATCGTATTCATTCAAAAGCAATTTTCATATTGTGTGTTATGTATGAGATGTGACGTATCTCAAAGTGTTTCAGTGTTTTTAGATGGAAGTAACAGCTCCTTACTAGAAAAGGCGAGTTATTTCTACATAAGAGCAGAGGATAGTGTGTGCTTTTGCTTCCATTTCAGATGAATTTCCTGAAACACTTCGTGCATCAATTCGACAGGATCACGAGGGAAGATTTTATGAAGATTTTTACAAGTATGTCTCTTTCCCAGTTCCTTCACCTCTTGTCCTGCAGGGTCTGTGCAACCTGTGTTGAGAATATCGTTAGGACCTTGCAAGGAATTAAGATAGTGAAAAACCTGTGTGACTAAAACTGGCAGTAATTTGATGAATCGTCCCCATTCCATCTGTGATGGCACATCTAGATTTGCTGAGTCAGGCTTCCATGTGTTGGCTGTGCTCTGTTGGAATTGCTGAAAGTTCTGTAGTGCTGGGAGTAGCTTTTGCATCAGTTTTGGCTGTTTTCCAGATCTTTAAATTCTTGAGTGATTAAAGAACACTGCTGAAACCGTAAGTGTTTTCAGGTAGGCAGTGGAGCTCTTTGACTGATGGCCACAACAGATGAAGCTATCAGAGCTGTCATTGGATTCTGATTGTGGACTTGTTTGTGATCTTACCAACAATGTTTTGCAAAGCAGCGTTTGGCATGTAATGTTGATCACCCATTTAGAAGCTAGAGGTTACTCTGGCTGGGGATGTGCCCAGCGTCATACAAGTGTGCAGTAGCTGTGCCATGCTGCCTCGCAGAAGGAAGACGCGCTCACCCTTCTGTGCATTCCCTTTTCTCTAATTCCTTCATCCCTTCTCGCTTCCTTTGTACGGCTTCCTTTCACAGTCCTCAACACTTTGTGCTCTCTCTAGAGTTGTAGTTCAGAATGAGAGACGAGAAGAGTGGACTTCATTGCTTGTGACCATCAAAAAGCTTTTCATCCAGTATCCGGTGTTGGTACGACTAGAGCAAGCAGGTACAGGAGTGCTCTTTTCTCAAGCTTTTACCCTTTCGTTACTTTTTTAAAAACAAGTTTACAGTCAGCCCTCTGGTTTCAGTTGAAGTCTGGGATTGTACTTGTTAGCGCTCTCCCAGCTTGGCTCTTTTACTTCACTCTTTGTGTTAGTCATACCAGTACCAGTTTTGCAGTTTATTTGTTTGAGTGATAGGGTTTACTATAGATGCAGTTTTGGGTGGGGGTTTTTTAGGGGTTTTTTGGTTTTTTTAAAAAATTCATTTTTGAAGCTGATCTGTTTGGAGATGATAATGTTGGGTTTTTTGGCTTTTCTTCTGAATGTTTGTCCAGAGGGCTTTCCTCCAGGTTACAATTCTACCTCAGCACAAGGGAACTACCTGGAGGCCATAAATCTTTCATTTAATGGTAAGTTAGGAGCAAAGGATAATAATAACAATAATAACCGTTAAGGCAGCTACCAATAAATGGGTGGAGATTGCTGTTGTCTGTGTCTTAACACTGTGAAGAGAAGGGGAATGCTAGGTGGTTATCATTCTCAGAAGAAATTGTCTTGTGTGTCTCTGGAAAGCCAGTGGCTCTCAAATGACTGGGTATTATAATTGGAACACTAATTAGGTGCTTCAGCCTTCAGGAATCCTTTACAGGGCCTTGTTAGGACCAAACTTTCTTCTAGCTCTGTAATTATATAAGAACCTGTTGGAATTGAAGTAGAACTTTTAAATTATGAAAGTTAGATTAGATCAAACATAATTTAGGTGAGGTTGATCCATCTTTTTTAAGAAGGAGATGGATTTGATGGGCTTGGAAGAGCTCTCCAAAGATTTAGTTCTGATGTTCTTGTACATCAGACGTTGTTCTGCTACTCTAATAGCTCTTACTTGTGTTATCTAGAATGTTTAGGAATTACTTCACCTTGCTAGGATTTCTTGGTTTTCTGTTTGTTTATTGGTTTTGGTTTGTTGTTTTTTAGATGTTTATATAAGAACAAATAAGCACAAGGGAAAACCACTTCCTTTTGTGTGTCTGATTCTGATCTTTTCTTCTGCCCTAACGTCTCTCTCTCATAGCTTAACAGGTACTGGTTGGACAAGGCTACGAACAAGCCCTTTCATGCTTGCTTGTGCTTTGTGGGAACTTGGTTAATACCACTAGTTCAATACTGTTAGCAGAGAGTGATGCCCCTTGCTCTGGAACAAAACATTCCAGTGTCTTTTTTTAAAAACTTTAAAAAAGTGTTTAAAAATACTAAAGTATTAACATAAAAATATTTTTTGAAATATTAAAATGTTTTAAAAGTACTAGATTAAAAGTATTCCCTCGTTCTGTCCTTAGTGTTTGACAAGCACTACATAAACCGCAACTTCGATCGGACTGGCCAGATGTCGGTGGTCATCACACCAGGCGTGGGTGTGTTTGAAGTTGATCGACTCCTTATGATTCTGACCAAGCAGCGGATGATAGACAATGGTAAATAGCTGGTGATATTGTGCAGCCTTTATGAAGGCAAAGAGAGCTGCGTGGCAAAGCCCTAGCCTTTTCTTGTTAGCTTGTGTGCTCCTGGAAGAGGGGTTACAGCTGGAAGACTTGTGTCTGCACTTCATGCTGAAATGGGCCGATTTTCAGAGACCTTACACACATTTATTTTATTTTGTTTCATAGAGAGTGTCGTCTGCTCATGCGGACCTCTTTGTTAAGGTATAATATTGCATGATCTGCATTAGTGCAGGAGAAATGTTTCTTATAGCCCCCTCGGTTTGTAACCGTGCCACAAGACAATTTGACATCATAAAATCTGCCACGAATGCAAAATGGGCCTTCAGCTCAAACTGACCATCTGTTTTGGCTTAGTGTATCGGTCCTGCTTGGTAGACAGCAAAACACTGCTGTTCTTTGTCTACAGGGATAGGTGTGGACTTGGTATGCATGGGGGAGCAGCCATTGCATGCTGTACCACTTTTTAAGGTAAGGCCTCTTTTCCCTTCTCTCTGCTGCTACTGGGAATGTGACTCATTTTGTGCCGAGTTAGACACTTCTTGCCCTGCTTCTGAATTACTCTTCCAGCTCCATAATCGCTGTGGGCCTGGTGACTCCAGACTAGGTGATGACTATAATATTCCACACTGGATAAATCACAGGTAGGTGAACTCTGTCAGCCTTTTTTACACTTCTGCTTTGCTTTCCTCTTTACCCATTGAATTCTTCTGTTTTTTTAACATCATCTGTTCTCTTTGTGAGACAAAGACATATTGCAATAGTTTTGCAGAACCAGTAGTGTTCTTGAAGAACTGTGGAGATTAACGCAAAATATTAGCACCGATGGGCAATTTGCAGAGGAAAATGTCTTGATTTTAAGCTGTCTTTCCACATAACTTAGTTCTGGGCTTTAGTTATACTCACAGGAGGTCAGGAAGCTAAACAAAACCTAAAATCAATTCAGCTAGATTGCTTATCAGTGAAAACGAGGACATCCGGAGTTACAGCTACAGATGACGTGGAAAACGTAGATAAGTGTTGCAAACTGTTGCAGGAAACACCAAGGCTCAGTATTAGACTGCTTCACTCTGACACATGGTAGGTTTCCTTTCTGCTGTGTGTGTTTCTCTCTCTGGTTTCCCTACTCACAGATATTAGGGCTCAGTATGAAAACTAGCTCCGCAGTCCTTGTTCTGCTGTAGGATTAGCTTTTTCTCTAGGAGGTTGCACATAAATACGAGAAGGAACTTCGTCGCAGTGAGGGTGACGGAGCACTGGAAGGGGCTGCCCGTGGTGGTTGTGGAGTCTCTTTCTCTGGAGACATTTAAAACCTGCCTGGACATGTTCCTGTGTGACTTGATCTAGGTGACCCTGCTGTGATAGGAGGATTGGACTAGATCTTCTGAGGTCCCTTCCAATCCCTAATGTTCTGTAATTCTGTCCACATGCATGAATCGACCGTCCTGACCGGTTGCTGTTTATGGGTTGCTTACACCCAGTGTTTCTGCTTGGTTGGAAAGCATCTGATCTTTAGTGTTTGAAAGCTTATAATAAGGCATGATTTAAAAGAATTCACATGACAAGAAATGAGTAGATTATTTCAAATGAGAGGAGGCTCAAATGTGGTTTTCAAACAGCTGATGTGACTCATTACTGTCATGTACTCGTGGGAGACAGCCGTGTAGACTGTGCAGTACTGTACAGAGAGTGACAGGGATAGCATTCTGTGGGAAGAGGAACTGGAGGATGTAGGTGTAAGCATATTAATAACAGGTGTAGACTGAGGCTGTATCAGAATCAAAAGCAAGAGGTAAGATTAAAGGAAAGAGTAGCTTCTCTCAAGTCCATTGGTGCTTTCCACATGTGTTATGCAGAGAGGTAGCCACTTTCCTCCATCTGGTAGCTGGCTCAGATTCATGGCTGCTTGCTGTGTGGCTAACCAACATGGTCAATGTTAGAAGATAGCTGAGCACCCTATTTTTCCTTTCAGTTTCTACACATCCAAAAGCCAGCTCCTGTGTAACAGCTTCACTCCACGGATCAAGCTGGCAGGAAGGAAAGTAGGTATCTTTCTGGTTTTGATTTTCTTGTTACTAGCTCGTCAGATACCTTTTCTCAGCCAGGCATTGGAGTCTTTCTAGGGAGAACTCCAACAGCTTTAACTAAGTTACAAGCTGTGTTGCAAGTGTCAAAGGATGAAAAGCGAAGTTGTAATTGTTGCAGGGACTGTGCATGGGGGACTAGTCTGAAGGTCTTCCTAGGGTGAAACTAGGTGAGATATGTTTTAGTCAGCATGAAAAGCATAATTTCATTCCATACTGAAGAATTCTGTGGAGAAGAGAGGTGTTGATAAAGATGTATTTTTTATGTGGGTTTGTGACCAGGTATCAGTATTTGTGACTTCTGAAGTGGTTTGGCTGCATCACAGAGTCAGTAGGATAAGCCTTATGCTTGGTCACACTAGGGGATACTTCCTTAGAACACACTGAATATCTCTCTTCTCTTTTCTCTTGCTCTCTCTCTTTGTTTTTTCTTCTTTGTTATTTTGGACACTTCACACTTCCTTTTGTTGGACCTTCCAGCCACTGACTGAGAAAGCAAAAAGTAACCGAGATGCCTGTAAGTAATTCTGTTCTGGAATGATCTATCCCACTGAGTCCCCAGCTAACAAATAGCTGTAGTAAGACAGTGATGCTCCAGCAAAAACACTTCTTGATGGGATGTCTGAAGGGACAGCAGTTACAGAAGACCATCAAACCCACATAGTTGTTCTCCAGGATGTCCAAATGTGGATTGCACATAACATGAAGGGGTAAAGTTCCATCCTGGGTGCTTGTCAGGCTGCAGGGATCTATGGGATCTGGCTGGCGTGCCAGTGGTATTGTTTGTGGGAAAGGAGGGCATTCACTGGCTTGGGATGTTGTCAGTGCTATGGCAGCAGAATTATGGCAGGAAGAGCCCATGTTATTGTAATGCAGCTGTGTTTCAGGAGGGTGTATGCACTGCAGTGGATGAGGCTGGCCATTCTTTCAGAGATGCTTTAGAATGTGCAATTCCCTGAGGCATCTGTTTATGCAAAGGTTGATTTGTTGACTATTAATGCTTGGATGTATGGGGGAAAGATACTAGGGCCTCAGCAACCCTGATTCAATGACACCAACTTTGATAATTGAGCTGCACCAGGTCTTCTGCTCTCGAGACCTTTGTATGTCATCTCTTTTGCAACAGATACTTTTCTTAGTGGTGGGAGCTGGATAGTTTGAGCTTGTAGATGTTGAACATTCTTGAAAGAGGTTCCCGAATTTATGATTTTGATTTCAGCACTGGGGGCTCCAAAGGATGCTGAGAATGCGCTGCCTATCCAGGTGGATTATGATGGCTACGATGCCCAGGTGTTTAGGCTGCCAGGCCCATCCAGAGCCCAGCGCTGTACCACTTTCAGGTAGGAGCCTTTCAGTGTTCAGTTCTGTTGTATGATGCACAAAAGCATGTAGTACCCACATAGTGAAAAAACTAGTGATGGCAACTACTGAATATTGAGTCTCTTACATGACTTAGGCCTATTTCATAGAATCATAGAATCATTAGGGATTGGAAGGGACCTTGTAAGATCATCCAATCCCCCTGCCACAGGGGGTGTTTAAGCCCCTGGGTAACACAGGAATTCATCTCTTTTTCATATCACTGAATACACCTGCTTATTTTCGGCAGGTCTGTGAGGGAAAGAGAAAGCCGTACCAGAAAGAGCTCTAGTTCCTACGACGTCTCCTGCAGCCCATCTTTGCAGAGCCGCACGCTACCCCCAGAGGAGGTGAGGAGCCAGGCTTCTGATGACAGCTCACTGGGCAAGATCTCCAACATCCTGATGATCCCACGGCCTCATCTGCACCAGTGTGAAGTCAGCAGCTCTTTGGGCTATACCAGCACCAGAGGTCAGCCTAAGGCAGATGGGAAAGTACCTCAGGTGGTGAGAGGGGAGAGAAAAGCTCGAAGTTTGTATTGGCCACTACCAGCCCAGCACAAGGGAGACAGTGCCTTTATTAGCTTTCATGGCACACCTTTTCTGCAGCTCCCGCTGCGGCTGGCTGTGCGCTCTCCCTTTGTCATCCTTGTCCAATTTCACTGCTTTTTTTATTGGCTTGCCCTAAATAGAATTGTCCTGACACTGATTTGCTCTTTTCCCTTGTTTATTGCCTTCTTTAATATTTGACTATTCTCCTGTGCCTGCCTGCAAACGTGGACATACGCAAGTCACTTTTTATTATCCAGGTCACCTACAATCTGTCAAATGAGAATTAGCCTTAGTACGGAGCCCTGGGGGACCCTCATTATAACCTCTCTCTGTTGGGATTTAGTGTCATGAAGAGTCACCTGCTGGATCCTTCCTCTTGACAACACACTGCTGAGTATCTTGATATGTTAACAGTGCTGGAAGTCTCCTTTTTCCCCCTCCCATCTTAATTTTGTTCTCAGACAGCGTGCAGTATCTTTCACAAACCCACCTCTAAGTTGCATTCCTCCTGTAGTTGCTTGTAGAATTATATCCCTGAAGACTATTTTCAGATCATGCTATATGATTCCCTGGTTGTAGAATTGGATTTACTGGTGTGGAGATGTTATCACGCAGTGCAATTCACACGACATTTACCTCTCATCGTTTCCCCTCCTGTCAGTTAATGTGCACTTCTTCTAATGTGTGTTTCTGTCACTCCTTTAGTTTGAAGGCCAGTCTTGAGATCCAGCTGAATGTGTGCAGCTGGATGGGGATGTGTGTGGAATAGGGCTGGTGGGAAGGGAAGAGTCAGATTCACAGAGGTTTTTCACATGCTCTAGCTGGCAGTACAGAGGGGTAAATGAGACCCTTCCTTTCTCTTTGGGATTCCATTTGCTGAGCAGACTAATTGCTAATTAGTCATCAGGGTTTCTTTTCTCCTGTTTCTGAGTAACTGCACTTCTGTTCTTTCCTGAACAGCAGAGCAGACTGACTGCTAGCTAGATAAGTGCTACCTTTCTGAGATCATGTTTCCTGTAAGCAATGTCTTCTGGAAGTAATCCCTTGCTTCAGTGGTGAAATCTGAATGTTACAAAAAAGTGTGCGTTGCTCAGTTGTAGCTTCTGCTGTGTGTCTGGTTTCTGGCGTGACAGCCTTTTGATTTCTCAGTCATTCTCTTAGCAAGGGGCTCCTTCAGGGCTTTGCTTAATACAGGGTGACACAGCGTACAGCAGTGCTGCCACAGCAGATGGAATGATGCTCTTTCTTGCCTGGAATATTTGCAATGTAACTTGCAGACTCTATTGGAATGGCTTCAGCTTCTCTCCCTGCCTCAGTTCTCCTTATTCCCACTTACCTTGAGGAATTTTCATATCCCTAAGCAACTCGTTCTCTTTTACTTGGCTTCTGCGTGATCTCACACTGATTTGAAGTTGTGTTTTCTAGATGTCCTTGAGAACATGCTGGAGTCTCAGCAGCGTGACTCCAGTGCCCCGGGGAGGTTCCACGTTGGCAGTGCAGAATCCATGCTGCACATTCGGCCTGGGGGATACACACCGCAGCGAGCCCTGATTAACCCCTTTGCCCCATCCCGCATGCCCATGAAGCTCACGTCGAACAGGAGGCGCTGGATGCACACGTTTCCTGTGGGTAAGTCTGTTTCATAGCATATTTTTTTGTTGTTGTTTGAAGTGTTAACACAACAGGAGAACGGTTGTGAACTCTAAAGTACTCTGTGCTGTGATGGAGGCTGAGCGAAGTGTACAGGCTTGATAAATCTGAGAACCTCTTTTTGAAAGCACTACCATCTGTGGGCAAACCTGCAGCATCCGGTACTGGAACAATCTTACAGGAGATGGAGGTTGTTGAAGTAAATCATAACTATAACTTGGGTTCACGTTCTGATGTTGAATCCCTGTCACATTTGTTTAGAATGTTGTAAGTAGGCCCTCTGAAATATTTCAGACTATTCTGGTTCACTGGCTTCAGTGAAGATAGCAGAGGTTCAAGTCTTTGAAGATCTCATGAACGTGCTTTCTTGATTTCCTTCAGCCAGTATTGCTTGTGTTGTTGACAAGAAACAGAGGAATCAATGTGGATGTGGTGATTAATGATGAAACTGTAACTGTGTAGGTCCATCAGGAGAAGCTATCCAGATCCACCATCAAACTCGTCAGAATATGGCAGAAATGCAGGGCAGTGGGCAGCAGGATCTGACACACTCCTCTGCTGAGCTGCTGGAGCTGGCTTACCATGAGGCCACTGGCAGGTGAGGTCCTTGGAGTGAATCTGGGAACACTTTGCAGGAACATCCCTTTGCCTTAGAGTTTCATATGTGTTACAGTAAAACAGTTACTCTGTGATCTTTAAGTTTAGCAATGTGTTGTGTCAGTGCCACATGTGTGGTCTGTACTTCCGTTTGTTAGGAGGCAGAGCCAGCAGTGTGCTCTTGTGGCCAAGAGGGCCAGCAGCATCCTGGTGTGGATTGGAAAGGGGATGGTTAGCAGATGGAGAGAGGTTCTTCTCCCCCTCTACTCTGCACTGGTGAGACCACATCTGGAGTATTGTGTCCAGTTCTGGGCCCTTCAGTTCAAGAGGGATGTGGAGCTGCTTGAGAGAGTCCAGCATAGGGCAACGCAGATGATGAAGGAGGTGGAGCACCTCCCTTATGAGGAAAGACTGAGGAAGCTGGGTCTCTTGAGCTTGGAGGAGACTGAGGGATGACCTCATTAATGTCTGTATATATGTGACAGGTGGGTGTCAAGAGAATGGAGCCAGGCTCTTCTCAGTGTCATCTGGTGATAGGACATGGGGCAATGGGTGTGAGCTGGAACACAGGAGGTTCCACGTAAATATGAGAAGGAACTTCTTCCCAGTGAGGGTGGCAGAGCACTGGAACGGGCTGCCCAGTGGGGTTGTGGAGTCTCCTTCCCTGGAGATGTTCAAGGCCTGCCTGGATGTGTTCCTGTGTGACTTGGTCTAGGTGATCCTGCTGTGGCAGGGGGATTGGACTGGATGATCTTTTGAGGTCACTTCCAATCCGCAACAATTCTATGAACATGCTTCTGGCAATGCTGGAGATGTTTTATTCCGTTGGGGAAGGCAGAAGTTTATCACAGAGTTTGCAGTGGACAAATAACACAACACACCATTCATGGAATTGTTCAGAATGGCCTTATAAACCTCTACAACTTTAATTATGGAGTTACTGTTCCAACATCTGTGACCTTCATCCTAAAACAGAGTATTTTCTTAGCACAGGGCATAGTAACAGTGGAGTGATTTTAGTGATACCTTTTCATTCCTGTCTTCCCCATGCTGGTAAGGAACAGAGGCATCATAAACATCACAGATGGGCTGCAAATGAAATACCTGTTTCTGGTTTAGTTTTCTTCTAAAAAACAAGCTCTGGTCAGTGTTGGGAGCTTATACGGCTTGTTGGCTCTGTTTAAAAGATTCCAGTATTGCTGGATGCATTATGGAGGCTGTTTCTACTGTGGGAGGAATTAGATTGTTCCCTTCATCTAGGCCGTTTTTCAAGCTGCACAATATTTTCTGATCTTTGTCTTACCCATTTTTATTTGATAATTCTTTTATTGACAGTGTCTAAATCACAGAATCATTAAGGTTGGAAGAGATCTCCAAGATCATCAAGTCTGACCATCAGCCCAGCACCACCATGCCTGCTAAACAGTGTCTTCACTGAGCCTGTGTGTTTTCTGTCATGACTTAATACTGTTTATCGAACCCATTTTAGTAGCTCAGGCAACTTCAGAATTACCAATGACTTTGTTTCTTTCATCATTGACTATGCTGTCTTTCCTGCCATGTATTTCTTTCCGCTTGTGTGGTTACAGAAATCCATGTTACATATTGTTTCTGGATGTCCAGGGCAAGTGAGGACACTGCTGGTAGCCTCTGCCTTTTTAATTCTCAAGGGGTTTTTTCACTGTCTTCGAGCAGTCCTTCAGGAAGTGTTGCTGCATAATTATTCTTTTGTGTGTGTGCGTTTGTTGGTCTTTTCTAGGGGAGCTGTTGTCCCGTCTTAGGCTCTGTGTTGTCCTTTAGAACACCCTGATCTCTTTCTCTGTTGCATAATTTCAGTATTAGGTCATTGTCACCAACTTCGTTCCCTAGTTTTACTTTAAAACAAAGATTTCCTTTTTGCTGCCTCGTAAGTGCATCCTAGTGCGCTGAAGTATGTCGGCATTAACTCTGGTCTCCTGCGTCATATTCTCAGCGATTCCTTGTGTGGATTTCTTTGTTGTCTCTGTGGTGACATACCCACCCCAAGCGATTTGCAAAGCCTGGAATACTGATTTTATAGACCATGAAAGCAGATCTGTAAATAACTACCCAAGTTTTATTTCTCCTCCGGGAGGCAGTGAGTAGCTGGTTTTCCGCTGGCCTGCAAAGATTCGGTTATAGCTATAGGCAAAGAACAAACGGTCTAGACAGATACGGAGTGTTGTTACAGCCTTCTCTCTGCTGCTTTTGTGCCTGTAACTGTCTCTGCAAATGTCAAGAGCATGGTGCTCCGCGGGGATGAGAGTCTTGTGGTTGGGCATTTGTTCTAGTAGCTCTTGCTCATGGCACGCGTGAGGCAAGAGTGTCTAATACGGGCTGCTTTGCTTCATTTCAGGCATAGCAGCTCTCGGCATCCAGGTGACAGCGCCTCTTTCTTGAGCTTCAGTGGAGGAGAGGACTACTCTAATAGTCTGGCTGCTGGCAACGGAGCAGGTGAGGCAGCAGTGGTAGTGTATGTGCTAGGGAGACAAGGCCCTTCCCTACTACCAGTGACAAAGTAATAGAGCCAGAACCCCCATGGAAGGGGGTGGAGCAGATATTACAAAGTCGAAAGAATCAATAATGGAAGAACAGTTTTCAACTTTGAGTGATCTGTTAATGCTTTTCCTTAGGACTTCTTGGTGTTTGTGTTTTTTGGGTTGGTTTGTTGCTTTTTTGTTGTTGTTTAAAGCGGTTTTGCTTCTCTAGGTGTGCCTTCTAAGTTCACTACAGCAAGATGCTCAGTGCTTACATACGATAAACGCTCAGGCAGTTTCTTAGTCCTGTACTAACAAAGCACTGATGTCCAGGCACAACCCCATAAATTATTCAACTACATGATAACTGATATTATTCAGAACTTTTATTTTCTGGATGGGGTTACCCTAAGGTGTCATCCACTGGATTAAGAAACTTGTTTGATTGTATGTATTTTAGATACGCAAGTCGATGGAAAGAGTAAAGCTTGGTTGTATCTAGGTAATGAGAGGAGCTATAAAAAACCAGCTTTATTTAGCCTGGTAAGTGCCAGGATTCTGTGTTTTGTAGCATTTTTCTTGTTGTTACCTCCAAATCTCCAGATTTTAAGCACTTTGAACATGGTGCTGCTTTTACTGAATGTTATTCATGTCACCCAAAATATTTCATCACAGTTTTGAGCAGACTCATGTCTGTACTTTCAGCTGATTTAGCACAGTCTTTCTTAACTTACCCAGACACTTGATGAAAATAGTTCATCTCATTTTTGAGCAAAGACACGTCTCTGCTTTCAGCTGAACATTTAGCAATGTCTGTCCAACCTTACCCAGATTCTTGAATGAATGGACATTCTGAAGGCTCCTTGTGAGCCCTTTAAGTGATGCAATGTGCCACACTGAGCACTCCATGGTGTTATTGGGTTGGTTTTGCAGCCTTCCTTCTGATTTTGTGTATGTGCTTTTAGGGTAGGCTCATGGGGAAAAAACCAGTCTTTTGGACTATAGCATTCAAGACTTCTTTCTTAAAAGACAATTCAAGGGTTTTCTTTGTTTTAAATCATCCTTCTGAATTGCATTTGGATGAAAACAACCATGTTTTCCCCTTCCTCATACCTTGAAGAGCCATAAAGAAGTTAGCAGAGTTAATTTTCTTGTGTCTCTCTTGTCTTGTGTTCACATAGTTGCATTAAAAGTGATTTTGTTCTGCTATTTCCTTCAGTGAATTTCAGCTGAATACACTTGATTTTCTTGCTTTACTGTTTTGTTTTCCGCCTTCTGGATGGGTTCTGTTTGTTCTTGCAACTGCCAAGCTGTGTTTCAGCTGCTGGATGCTGTTTGCACAACATGGATGCTGTGCAAAATCTCCTGCTGTTTTACAGAAATCTTTAGTGTCTGTTGACTGGATATGAATCTTGTGTGTGGTGGAATTTAATCTGTGCCTCAGTGGAAGTTATGAGCACTGGCCCTGACTAAACACTCAGCCATCTGTACTTGCCACACTGTGACTCAGTGATTTGGCTTACATTTGTCCCTTATGTTTTGAGTCACCTGTGAGATGATACAGTTCAGTTTGTGTTCTTTATTCTTTTGATTTCCAAGAGTATGATTTCCTAGCGAGTCTGCTTCTCCTCTACTCCCCACAGCACTTCTTTGCTGCCACATGAGCTTGGGAATGAGGACTGACCCTGTGTATTTACACTGACATTCAGTGTGTTGTCTCTGTTGTCTAGCAGATGGTAGACAGAGCAAGCAAATCTTGTTGCAATTCCCGCACTAGGTGGCAGATGGCGTCAGCGTAGTTGGTGAAGGATGAGGGCCGCTTCGAGAGAGCTCTTCTGCTGTTTTACCGGCTCTTGGAAGCAGATAACCATCTCTGTTAGTCAGTGCTGTTTAGAGTAACCGATGATGTTGATGTCTCTTGCCTAGATAAATCTACGTAAGTTAGTTCTATAAAAGTGCCTCCTTTTAAATGTTTGGAGCCTTCCTGAAATCTGTATTTTGATAAATACCTTTTGAGCCAGTGTTTGCTCGTCTCCTTAGCTGCTTATCACAGTATCACAGTAATGATAAGGTTGGAAAAGACCTTAAAGATCATCCAGTCCAACCTAAATTCAAATAAACCCAGTAATCCTAACATCTAACATCTAGGTCATCTGTCGTCTAACATCTAGATCTCCTCACATGTGCCACAACAACTGTTTATACAGCTGCGTAGTGAACCAGCTCAGGGAGCTGGCCCAAAGTAAGGGTAACCAGGACTTTTCGTTGCTGTATGGGTTGTTTCTCTGTAACTACATAAATACTGATGCAGACACAGCGGACAGATGTGAGATGGAGATTAGGAAGAGATGGTCAAGGGGTGCCACAGCATCATGTTGGCTTAGTCTTCACTGAGCTGTAGTTCTAGTGTCTGTTTTCTGGGCTAACAATGAATAAAAACTTTCTTCATACTGCACTAAGAGAGAACAGTGACCAAGGTTTGTCTTAACAGTTTGAAACACAACGGAAACTGCTGCCTTGTCAGGACATCAGCCTGATCTAGGGTGGGGTGTTCCTGCCCATGGTAGGGGAATTGGAACTGGATGATCCTGTGGTCCCTTCTAACCCTGACTGACGGTATGACTTGGTCTAGGTGACCCTGCTGTGGCAGGGGGATTGGGCTGGATGATCTTTTGAGGTCCCTTCCAATCCCTAATGATTCTATGATTCTATGACATGGTAGCTCTAAGCAGTCTGTAATTAATATATTGGACCTATTTAGATGTGCTGATGGCCAAATGAAGACTTTTCAAATAATTTTTAGCCTAGCAAGGGATTAAAAAGGTAGTTTGTATTTGCTGAATCAAGAAGATAAGTGGTTTGGTTTTGTTTCTTCCTCACCCCCTGGCAGAGAAGTTAAATATGTACTGCTAGGTTATGCCTAAAAATGTTGGAGTAGATGTGATGTTTGATAAGTAAAGACTCTTCAGAGGCTTTGGTAATGAGAATCTGGGATATGGGTTCTCTTCTCTTGCCAGATGAAAGTCTGTTATAATTTCCTTTCTTGCTGCTCATTAAATTATTCCTCTTAACTTACTCCTTGTTTATAAAATGAGAAAACCAGTAAAAAGGATTCTGGTTTTGGATACTGAATGTATTTAAAAATGCGTGACTGCTGAGACCTTGAGATTAGCCAGCTAAATGATTGCAGGTGACTTCTTTATGGTGTTTCTTTTTCAAGATGTGTTTCACCATTTTGGGGGGATTGGTTTTGCTTGTTTTTAAGATACTGAACACTTCAAATGAGATGCTCACATTCTGTCCAAGATGCTTTGGGTTTTTTTCCTTTGTTGGTTGGCTTCGTGTCTTTTTTTTGCTCTGCAGAACCCTTAGTTCTTTCCAAAAAGAGAAATGCCATATTCTTAAAACATGTACCTGCTTTTGATTTATTTTGTTTTGAAATGAGAGTGAAGTTCATAACTGTTTAAAATAAAATACATATTTATTTCTTACAGCGATGAACCTCAAAGCTCAGAACAAGGATTCCACGGAAAATGCTGTCTCTAACTCTCCAGATCCAAGTAAGCAGGATAAAGGTTTGCAAAACAGTTTGCAAAGATGGAAAGATGTGGAGGGGAAGGGCACATACATGTGTAGAGGTATCACAAGATGATAGGCAGGAAACGGAGGAGCGTGCTTGACATTTGGCAGGAGTTTTATTTGCCTCACAGTAATTCTGTGATTGAAGTTCTGTGTCTCTTAAGACTAAGGGAAACTGGTTGTTATATTACACCTGAAATTCTTTCTTTAACCAGACACTTATTATGCAAAATCAAAAGCTGCCTCTCAATATGAAGTTTGCTTGGCACCAGCTAACTGGAGCAGAAATAGTATAGACAGGTTCTGGATTTGGTTGTGTTCACTGAGAACTGTGTCTCTTCACCTAATACAGAAACGCCTGTGTGACCGCTTGGCAGAACATTTTCTGTGCAGAGGTCTATCCCGTGCTCCAGCCATTAATGTTAACATTTCAGGAGTAAAATGACTTCCTGTCTGTAAGACCTCCATGCCAAGCAGTTAAGAATTGGCAGCTGACCAAGCGTGTTGATGCAGCTTACTTGAGGCAGGTTAGAATGTGGTGCAGTCGTGAACAGAAGATCTGATGTAATTGAGTTAGCTTTTGCTTTCTAGTGCCTGGTTTTAGATATCTGTAATCTCAAAACTGCAACGGGAAAGGGTGTAGGGAAGGACTGCATTCCAAGTTACTACTTTTCTGGTCTTCCCACCCCTCTGGATCTGTCTCCTGTTTTTGTGACTGTAGAAATACTCCCTTTTCTGCTGCGCTGTTCTAGAAAAAGGCTGGTCTGTCATTCTTTCTCTTCTTATTCCCAGCTCCTTTTGCAATTGTCTGGGATGCAAAGCTGGTCTGGTTTTCTTGTTCAGACTTGGACTGTTGATCTCTGTTATTAATAACGAGTAACTGTGCCTGATTTGCTGTGATTTTGAGAGAGCAGTAGCTGTGTCTGCTCTGGCTTTCAATCAGCAGAAAGTGAAGTGCTTTAACTTGGAATGCTGTTTGCATGTTGGGATTGAGTTAGCATGTGCACTGCATTGTCTAACAAACTCTGTCTCTTTCTCTCCCTCCCTTCTTCCCCTCCTACTTTCCTTTTCCCTTCCCATTCCATCCCTTTTTTTGTTCCCTGTCAACTTCATGCCGACTCTGCTTCTGTTCTTCATTCTTCCCAATTTTCCTCTTCACGCACTTCTTCCATCTTCCCCTGCACCCTGTATTTTTATGGGTGACCGTACACACCCCATTGTGTGCCCCACCAATGCTACAACGAGGCAGTTCTGACACTGTCTGCTCCCCCCGTAGTGCCAGGCTTCTGTTGTACAGTTGGAGTGGACTGGAAATCTCTCACTACTCCGGCATGTCTCCCTCTCACCACGGACTACTTCCCTGACCGTCAGAGTCTGCAGAACGATTACACTGAGGGTTGCTATGATCTCCTCCCAGAAGCTGACATTGACAGGTTTGGCCAGCACCTTCTCTGTAACATAACTTGCATTGACTCAAAGATCTTAAGGCGCAGCTGATGGAAGAGGAATGCTTTGGAAACATGAGAAAGATCAACTGTGAACATAGTGAGCAGCAGAATGCTCAGTTTCCTCTGTTCAGTGATAACTGCACCTTTTCTGGTGTTGCCGTCTGACAGGATTGTGTTCTGTAGATTTTACTGGAAAGTGTTGGCTCACAAAATCTTACACCTCTTGTTTTAACCCAGAAATCAGCCATCTTCGTTAACTTGTTTGCTAGCCAGCATTTTGGATTCACCAGATGAGGAAATGCATGAGCACACGTAGTGTTTGAGATGCTTCTCCTCACTTTCAGGGATATTTAGTTTGAAAGATGCTGGTGGAAAATAGCAGTAGTAGCTTTTCTCTAACAAGGCTGGGTTTGTGGGTTGTTTTTTTTTTACTTCTGAAGCTGTCTCATCTTCTTTTTCGAATTTCCCACAACTTCTAAGGTAGCAGAAAGACCTGCTCATGTTGCTGTGCGGTGGGAATGAGACTAAAATTTTAGTGTGACTGAAATACATAGGAAAAAGCAGCATTAATGAGGAAACACTGGAGAGAAGTCACTCATGTCAGGAGAGCAAAGTTCAGAGCAGCAGCAGTTGCTAGTGAGGTGCCATAGTGACATGTCCCTTCATCTCTCTCTGCTGTGAGAGAGAGCAGAGCATTGCTGCGCACTCGCAGTTCTGAGCTCTGCCGAGCCTTTGCAGGCTGCTCTGAGAGTCTCTGCGGGATGCTGCAAAGTGGTCACACGTGGATTTGTTGGAAGTTTAAAAACTGCTTCCAAAGGCACTAGTAATCATTGCCAAGCAGCTGATGGTCACCTGTTTATGAGAGAAAAGTACCGATTTTTCTCTCCTGTTCCTGCAGGTTGTTTTTTGCAGGCAGAGGGCTCCATGTGCCTGGATCCCAGTGCAGGCAAAAATCTGGTTAGGAAATGCAGAGCTAACAAGAGGTGTGCGGTCAGGTTCCTTATGCTAGTCTCCTTAACCTTTGTGTTCAGGAGAGATGAGGAAGGAGTACAGATGACAGCCCAGCAGGTGTTTGAGGAGTTTATTTGTCAGCGTCTCATGCAAGGCTATCAAATTATTGTGCAACCCAAACCACAGAAACCAGCCACAACTGTGCCCCCTCCACTCAGCAGCAGCCCCCTGTACAGTCGAGGTGAGTGACTTTGTGTTAGTGTTCTGTCTTTTGTCTTCCTCTCCTTCTGCCAAGTAACTGCTGCACCATGATGGGGTTGGTGCAGGATTTTTGAACTGGCCTTGCATCCACGATGGTGAACCCCAGTGAAGTGTGACTTGAGTACCATTTGGGTGAGTACATCTTAAGCACAGTTCACGTGGTGACTCCACAGTAGGCAGCTCTCTAGAAGCTGGACCCAGAGCTCTCAAGTGTGTGTATCTAGAAGCCAGCTGCCAACTCTGAAAGAGCTGGGAAGGTCCCAGGTCCCTTCATTGTCCTGCAACCACCAGTCAGCTAAACCTGGTCAAACCCCAGAGGACGAGAGTGAGTCAAGAGGAGAGTACTGTGCTCCTCTGAGAGCATCTGACTTACTGTTTGGCTTCTGACTTTTTTGTGGATATTCTCTAGATCAGAGTACTGCAGTGTTTACAGAGTTGGGAGCACACGTGAAGAGCATATGGTTGTTATTCACTTGTTTGGGAATGAGCAGCAAGTCTCCTTTGGTAACGTGCTGAGCTTAAGCTGTTAGTTCCAGAAATGAAGTCCAGAGAGGAAGCAAAAGTGGAGCCCAGCTTTACCATCATACCCACCAGTTTCTCGACACTTTGTATTGTCTGTTCTCTAGCTGACCTTGTCTAGAGAAGGTCCCTGCTGGTGAGGTCTGAGTTGTGAGTGCACTTCTTCAGTTGTGATTAACTAAGGAAAGGCTCATTGTGCAGATGTTCCTTGAAAAGGTGGCCTGCAAGGTGCCTTTTAGTTTGTCTTGAGTTCTGAAGGCCAGTTCTGGAGTCTCTTTCTATAGGTACAGTTTGTTAACAGTTCTGACTGTTGCACTGAGCTGAAAGGGGGTGTATTTTGCTTTTCACAATTAGGTCTTGTATCAAGAAATCGACCTGAAGAAGAAGATCAGTACTGGCTGAGTATGGGCCGTACTTTCCACAAAGTAACGCTAAAAGACAAAATAATTACTGTGACTCGGTACCTGCCAAAGTGAGTAAGGTCCCTTCTGAGCACTTTGCTATTAATGTGCAGATGAATGTGCTTTTCCAGATGCCTGTACTTGCTTGAGAGAACATACTGTAAAATCTTCTTTCTTTTCAGGAGAATAAAGAGCTGTGGATAATGTCTGTGTTGTCTTTCAGGTATCCATACGAGTCTGCTCAGATAAACTACACTTACAGCTTGTGCCCCTCGCACTCTGACTCTGAATTTGTCATTTGCTGGGTAGAATTTTCCCATGAGAGGCTAGAAGAGTACAAGTGGAATTACTTGGATCAGTATATCTGCTCTGCTGGCTCTGAGGATTTCAGGTGAGATCTCCTTTTCCGTCCAGACTGTTCTGTGTCCTAGTTGCCTCTTTTCCTTTTTGACCTAAAATTTCTTGAACAAGTTCAGACCATAAATGCTCAGTACTCCAGGGAGAGTAAGTGGCCTGCTTTCACTTGTGTGGTGCTAGCAGCTGCTGCCTCGTGGGAATCTTACTTGGTGTTGCTGCTGCATTATGTGATCTTTGATAGAAAGTCGTGATCACAAAGTTGAGCGTGAGCTGTGGCTTGGGTTTTTTTCTGGGCTACAAATGCAAAGAAATAGGATGACATTTTGTACCGCACAGATGCTTCTCTTGGCTTCTTACTCATTTCTGGATCTGACTCAAAACTTTGGTAGAGTTTGAAACTGTCGGAGGTGTGCTTGAGCCCTAGGCTTAGCTTGACTGTAGTCCTACTCCTAAGCTCTCTAGAGCAGGGCTTCTTACTAGCATTGTGGAACACATCCACTTAGGGATCAATAGCCTTTTTGCTGTATTCTCACAGGGAAAGCAGTTGTTCTTTATTTCTTTACAGGTCTCAATCAAATGCCTCCTACTCTAATGTGTACCTTTAAAATTGCTTTTTCTTTGCTTCTTTTCATACAAAAAGTCTTTGTAGTCCAGCTTTTGCGGGAAAGAAAATATATCTGTGTGACATAATGACAGTAAAAGTAGCCTTGTTTGCTCTTTTGCTTGTCAGTGTGTTAACACCTCCCAGGGATGTTCATACTGCTGGCCATTCCTTTGCATATCTGCTCTCTGTCACTCAGGGATGGCAGAAGGAGATTGTCACTAAATGAGCTGAAATGTACAGCAGATAGATACAGCTTTTACTTACTGTACAGTCCTTCATGGGAACCCGTGCTGAACTCTGTTCTTCCTTGCTCCTTCAGTCTTATTGAGTCTTTGAAATTTTGGAGGACCCGCTTCTTGCTTCTGCCTGCCTGCATCAGTGCCACAAAGCGCATTATGGAAGGAGAAGTGCACTGCGATGTGTATGGTGACAAGCCCCGCTCTGATGAGGAGGAGTGGCAGCTCCTAGACGGATTCATTCGCTTCGTGGAGGGCTTGAACCGCATCCGTCGACGCCATCGGTCCGATCGAATGATTCGAGTGAGTCAGTTCTTAGTTGTGTGAGTGGGTGAGCAGCTGAGTTTGATTTTTATCAAACCATCTAGTGAAGCCTTAGGAGAGACCCTGATACAATCACAAGCAGGTCTGGGGTTATGTGTGTGTGTACGTGTGGGTAATCCATACACAAAGCACAGTGCTGACCAACATACCCTTTCAGATGTAGGAGAAGGATTGTGAAAAGAGAACCGTGTGGGTAAATTCCTGGTGAACGGCAGTTTGAAGAGAGTGATGAGAAACCATTTAGTGTGGCTCAGATTCTCTTCCAGTTCACACACTGAGTGCAGTAACTCCTTTTTTAACGTACTTACTAAAGCTCTGCTGATGTGAGGTGAAGCGTTCTTGCTCACTAAGTTACTCTAAGTTAAGTCTTAGAGTAAATCTACTCACTAAGTTAAATCTAACTTGGCTAAGACTGTGCTTTCATTTTTCTCTTTGTTAGAAAGGGTCTGCCATGAAAAGCTTGCAGATTGCTGGTCCAGTTCCCACACACTCCCTGGAGCAGTCTGGGCCTCCCATTGTGAAGAAAGGAACCTCAGCACTCTCAGCTCTGCTGCAGATGGAAGCCAGTCAGAAGTGAGTCTCTACAAGTAGAACATTCCTACTTGTTCCACCTTGGTTGGCTAAAGCAAACTGGGGGAAGCTTGCCTTGAAAAAAGGGATGTGGAATCCTGCTTCTTCAGTGTCAATAGCCTCAAGTTGTGCTGGGAGAGGTTTAGATTTAACATTAGGAAAAATGTCTTCCCTGACAGAGTGGTCAGGGATTGGAACAGGCTGCCCAGCAAGGGGGTGGAGTCACTATCCCTGGAGGTGTTCAAAAAACATGTAGATGTAGTCCTGGAGGACAGGGTTTAGTGGGCAGGATGAGGTTTGGTTGATGGATGGACTTGGTCTTGGAGGTCTCTTTAGATCTTAAGGATTCTATAACTCTATCTTTATAGCACAGCCAGGGAAATACTGGACTTTTCCAGTGACTTCCTCTATCACTTTCATTAAGAAAATGAATATTGTAGACTGGAAAGGACCACAGAGCCTAGAAAGTGAAGGTCCAGTGATTTAGAGCATTTTTTTAAGTAGCACCTCAGTGCCCTGCACTTCAGATTGGTCATTTGTGAATTGGCAGCACACTTGTAGCCATTTAAGAAAAGGTTAGCTGGGATGCAGGGTACCAAAGTACAATGCACCAGCTGGGTGGTCTCAGCATAACCTCTGCGTTACAGGTATGTTCTAGTGACACAGCTTGTTTGCACTGATGATGCCTACTGAAATACCTGTGTAACTCCGCGGGTCCATTTTCAGTGTTGAGCTAGAATGGTTCAAAGACATTGAGAGTACCAATTCCAGATAAGCCAGAAGCACAACTGAAAGCACTGTTGCTGTTACTTATGTAAGAAATGTCAGTGGTTTTTAAGGACAAGCTGGTATTACACGTGGATCATAAAACTGAGTAAGTTCAAGGGTCCATGTTGTTTAAAAATGAACTTGTGGGGAAGCAAATGCCTGATCATACAGCAGTGCCCCGCTGCAGTGGCTGCCTTGAGGTGGAAGGTGACAGACAGTGTGTTTGAACAAACTCTGAATTCCTTCCTTTTATCTTAGGACACTGGGGGAGCAGCAAGCAGCAATGCTTTCCGGGAAGGGCTCTGGGCAGCCTTCGGAGAGTGGGAACATTGCTATCACACCCACCTATATGGACAGCCCTCGAAAGGTAAAGACTCTATGGTGTTTCTTTAGCTGCTATTTTTACACAAGAATTTCTCAAATACAGAAGACCGTTTCTGTGGCCACATGGCTGCATCATACCACGTCGTGATCTCTAATCCAGCAAGGACTGGTCCTGTAGTGGAGGTGCCCTTAAGCCTTTGTATGCAGGGGCCTAGGAAGAGGTTGGGGCACAGCCATCCACAGTTCTTGAACACTGTGACAGTGAGATGGAATCTCCAGGATACTGTCTTGGTATATCTCACTAATTTAAGTGCTGTTTGATAGTTAGTCCATTTCTTTTTCTGGTAGCACATTTCAATTCAGCCAGAGCTTGACTTCTAGTGCAGCACTGTCTGCTTCTATGTGAAATCTGTCTTCAAGAGCAAAATCAAGCTCAGGATCATGACTATGAAGCTTCAGTGGAATTTTAACAGCAGGAACTCCAGTCACTTGCATCTGCTAAGAAGATGTGTTCCTAAGCAGCGATTTAGATGTCATTCCTGGCTGGACTCCAGGCTGGAGAAAGCTCTTTTCCTGGAGCTTTTTATCCTGGAGAAAAAACTGTGCTATTCCTCATCCTTCTTGTCAGCTGTCCTGTGAGGGCCAGGAGAGCAGAAACTCTACCTCAAAGTCCAACCAGAAATATTTCACTGTTTTTCTGTGTTCTGGCATGAAGGTCTTTCTGCAGAAGTAGCCAGGAACTGAACAAAGACACAACACTAAAGTGTTGGCCTGGTTTTGGATTCAACTGTTGAAGTGTCTTGCAAAGAAAAAGTTCTCACATTCCCCGCTATCAGCTATTGCTTTCTGTATTTGTCTCTCAGCATCTGGTGTTTTAACATCCACCCATTTCTTTCACAACCAGTGTTATTCCAGAGACCTGGATGTTGCTGGTTGAAGCGATAGAGTAACTGCAGTCATCTTTGTCATAGCCACCTATTGGTAGACTAAGAGTGTTTCCAAAGCACAGAGAAGGTTCTGGAGCAGGTCAGGCCTGGAAAAAGTAGGTGTAGGAAGTTACTTGAGGTGTGTGTGCAGACTTCCAGCTCAGAATTCAGGCTTTGCATTCTCTTCTTCTGCTGTTCTGGAAGATCAGCAAGCTTTCCTCTCTAAATACAGGATTGTGTGCGGCTCTTTCTAGCGGTAAATCTGGCCAAGCTTCTACGTAGGGCAGGAAAATGCCGTGTCCGGGTGTTGTGCGCAGGAGAAGGTGACAGCGGTTTTGTTAGTAGTGGCGCAGGCTTGTGCTGGAAACAAAATGGCAGGCGGTGTGCTGCCAGAAACCATGGGTAAGCTTGTGTCATCTTGTGTAGCTTTAGAAGTAACTATGTTCCTTCTCTGGAGAGCTAACTGGAGAATCCAGGCGGTGCCTTGTCACTGAATCCCTTCCACACTGCTGTAAGTCCTTGCACAGGGGCACTGGGAGAGGAGTGATTGTGATCTCTGTGTGGACGGCTCACACTTGTTGGAAAGGTGCTGGTGGACCGGTAGCTTTATCAGGCAACTTTGTGCTCACTTGGAAACATCAACAAAAGTGCTTCATGTTTCTGTGACCACAACCCCATCATGTGCATTGGTTGCCCAGAGACTTGTAGCCAGAGTACTCAAAAATTGCCGTAGCTGTGTGCTGTGTTGGCATCCAAGGGAGCAAGTGCTCTTCTAGGATGCCATTCCACTCTGGCGTTATTCCAAACCGCTGGCTCTACCTTCACTCTCTTTAACAGTAGAGCTGACAGGTCACTCCAGCCAGGTACTGAGCAGTACAGTGTGATTTTAACACTGTGAGTCAGCCCGATGCATAATCTTCTTTGGGAACTCTCTGCCCTCGTGGACACAGGGTGCTTGGCTCTGCTTCCACGCTGCGCAAGTTGCCAGCCACATAACCCTGGCACGGATTCTTTCCATAAAATGTTTGGTGTGTTTTTAACTGTTTTGCCTAGGGAACTGAATAAAGGATTGCAAACAGGGAATGAAAACCTAGGTGAGCTCCACTGCATTGTCTTAAATGATAGGAGAATCTTGACACATCTTTGAGTAGCAGCCAGGGCTGAATTCATCTGGGGTTTGCAGGTAGGCAGGGAACACAGCAGAGGCAGGATCTGTTTAATTTTGCATGAAGTATTAAACACACTGTTGAGAAGATCTTTGTTATGAATATTTCTTCCCCTCGTACCGTATCAGAGCTGCGTTTGAGAGGAAGAGTCTGCTTCCTGGAATGAGCTTCTTTGCCTCTCTCTTTATCGTTTGAGTGACCGGCAGGCAAGAAAAAACCCCGCTGTTCTTTGGGTATTTGGCACTACGCACACAGGGGTGCAGGTTTCTGTGTCGCTATTGAGCTTTGCATTTGGGATGGAAACCCACATGTGTAAGCGCTCAAGTCTTTCCCCTGTGAAGTGTGGAGGGAAGGGTGTGCTTCCAATTGGCTTCTGATCAGTGTGGCTTCCAAAACTTTGGAAAAACATCTGTGCTAAGGAACAGCAACGTCTTGTTGCAGAGAGAGAAAGTAAGGGTATGTGTTTGAGTAACGCCTGATGCTCTGTATTCTGCTGCATCTGATGTGCTGGGTCTGTTTGGGATTTGCATTTTCCTCATACTTTCTCTCTGTGGTCATTTCATATTTGCACGGTTTTGTATTTGCTTTTCTTCAACTCCCTGTTCCTGTTGCTGTTGCCATTAATGGGCCTGCTTCCTCTGATGCCTTCAGGATGGGGCCTTCTTTATGGATTTTGTTCGCAGCCCACGTGCAGCTTCCACCTTCTACTCACAGGTTAGTTTTGAATATGGTCTTGTCATCTCTGCCTGTTGGACTGAGCTGACGGAGAACGTTTGTTGTCCCAAGCTCACCACATGGGAGCCTGTGCTAGTCTGCACGTTGAGAGGGAGATGCACAGCACTAGCAGGATGAAGTGGCTGGTGGTGTTGAATACAACTATTTCCTTCTGCTGTTTGACATTTGTGATGTGCTTTGGATGTTCATGTGCCCTGCCTTACTGTCCTCTGCCACCGACTGAAGCCTCTCTTTTTGTGTCTCAGTAACTACTCGTTTTCCATCTTCCCTGGCTAAACAAAATGGCAACAGCTTACTCGTCTTGTTCTTGGTGACATTCCTTCCATGGCGTTTGACTGACAGGCGGCTCGGGGGACATCCAAGTGAAATCGTGTCCTTGGATTCTTAAACAACTGAGGATGAAAAATATTGGTGTCATCTCGATTTAAGAGTGTCACGGTGACAGAAGTTGTTTGTACACTGAGCACCAGTTAGGAGTTAGCAGTAGCACAGTGTGTCCATAGAAGATTGTTGAAGCGAGCGCTGAGGAGGGAGAGTGGATTTAGCTGACTGGGGACAGTAGGTTCTGTGTTGGAGCATCTGCTGGTTTTGGCTGCCCAAAAAGAGACATCTGCCATTACAGAGGGAGAGATCTTTGGGAGATGTGAGAAGTGGTGTCAGAGGCTCTGGTCTGGCTATCAGACCTCAGTCAAAGCACCAGTTTTGCGATTCTTGGCTGTGCCTGTGCTGTGAATTCACCAGATCTGCCTCCTGTTTACACCAACCTGAGCTACTCTGCTCTGCGTGTTCCTCTCCCCCACCACTCCAGCTTTTATGTAATGCGTCTTCCCTAAGCCATACGTGTTAATGACAGATGGCAATTACAGCCTGTACTTTGCTGAATCTTTCGGCATTCATGTTCCTTCTGAAATAATTTTATGTTAATTTTGTGAACTATTCAGTCTACTGTTGGAATAGTGCAAGTGTTCCTGCGGGAGGAAAGTGTTCCTGTTGTCTTGGCGACATAGGTGTGGGTGGGTGCCAACCAGCCTCCTGATACTACCCTAAGAAAGGAAGGAAGATGAGCTGATTTTGTGTGTTACGAAACTTGGATTCTGTGTGATGCATTTGCAATTTTTTTGTCTGGGGTTTTTTTCTAACTGCTTACTACCTGCCCACAGTGATTAAGTTCCCTGTCCTGCCTGTTGCACGTTTATAAGCAAAGATGTTCGCTCGAGTTGAAAATGTCAGGTTGCGACTAGTTTGGCCGATTAGCTGGTAGTTCTCTCCGCATGGTTGTTACTGGGTTGGTGATCTTCATCTTTACTGGGCTCTGAATTTTGTGTTTGTCAGTAGCTCTGTAGTGGTGGCAAAATACGGCTGCATTTATCCTCCCTGCGTATGCTTGTGCTTGCCTTACAGTATTGCTTGAGACTAACTCAGCTGAGGTACAGGTGATGTGGGGCGGAGAGGACTTGGGAAGTGGACTGCAGCATGATTGCCATTACTGTGTTTGCTCCTTGCAGGTCTCTATAGATCAGTCAGTTCCTGCAACCTCAGATGGCAACTCTTTGATAAACGTGGGACAGGTACCTGATAGGGGGAACATGCAGACCGTGGGAAGCTCCCAGACTCTTGCAGACCAAGGATTTGCCACAGCTGGTGCTGCAGAGGGCAGGTGAGCAAAACACAGCGGTGCTGTACTGCAGGTCTGCTCAGTTACGCTCCCCTTCCTGGTGTCAACACACAGGCGCTTAGCAGGAACCTGAGAACGAGGTCTGCGGTATCTGTCAGCACTAGACGGCGCTTGTCACAAGGCCTTACATACAGAAGGAGTGCTAGTAAAATAAGCCTTGCAACCCAGTTCTTCAGAATTAAATGAACATGAGGCCTCATTTCCCCAAGCACAGAAAGAGCTTCATTCTTTGAGAAGTGAGGAATGAAGAGATTCAATTTCTGCAATGTGTTAGCAGAAGACAAGGCTTTGAGTTGACGTCGGTCTTCTGTTGGTTCTGCCAAAGAATGCCCCTGCAGGGCTAATTGGATCAAGTAGGTTGATGAAACACAAGAGATTCTAACTTGGAGGCGAGATGCTGAGGATGAAGCAACATTAAAAATAAACTGTATTAGCATCTGTTTTGTGCAGTTGTGTGTTGCAGTGAAAGGAAAAGCTGGCCTCAAAATGTTTGCTTGCAGTTGCTCCTGAGTATGATGATACTGGAGCACATGCTTGTGAGGAGAAGCTGAAGGAGGCTGTTCAGGCAGGGGGAGAAGGAAACTGAGGGGGAATCCCATAAATGCTTAAAAGTATCTAAAGGGTGAATGTCAGGAGGATGGAACAAGACTCTTTTCGGTGGTGCCCAGCAACAGGACAAGGGGCAGTGGGCACAAACTGGAACTCGGGAGGACCTCAACATAAGGAAAAATGGTGAGTGTGACAGAGCACTGGAACAGAGGTGGTAAAGTCTTCTTCTCTGGAGACATTAAAACCCACCTGGACATGTTCCTGTGTGATCTTATCTAGGTGATCCTGTTCTTGCAGTGGGTTTGGATTAGATGATTTTGAGAGGTCCCTTCCAGCCCTCTCCATCCTGTGATTCTGTGCCTTGGTCAATATCATAGAATCATTAGAGATTGGAAGGGACCCCAAAAGATCATCTAGTCCAGTCACCCTGCCACAGCAGGATCACTTCACTGGAGAAGTTATGGAATCAGAATCACTCAGGGTTGGAAGGGACCACCTGATCGTCCAGTTCCACCCCCCCCCAACCTCAGGGGGAAAATACAGGTCTGATGTTTTCAGTTGTCCTTGAGATGATAAAGGAAGTAACTGTGGCAAAGTCATTGTTGGAACAAGAGCTTTTTTCTTGAATGTGCATATTCCAACAAGTCTGACACCTTCCTTGACTTTCAGATGTGTTTCCGTTTACTTCTTAGCACTCAGCAGTGTTCAGCAAGCACTCTGACTTCCTCCTCCACCTTGCTAGAGATTCTCGAAGCCATGAAACACCCCACGTAAGTTTTTAATGCAAGTTTACTTAACACTCGTCTAGGCATTGTCCAAGAGGACCTGAGGCATAGAGTCATTCAAAGCAGAGCCCCATAACCGCTGTGAAAAGTTTTAAGCTTGTTTTTGTTATTCAGCTTCAATCTCACCGATGAGGAATTCTGAAGAAACTGAGCTACAAGTAACTGCTGCGAAGGTTTCTGTTACTGGAATCCCAGAATCTTCTCAAAGCGAGAATTCTTAGTAAAACATGAAGCTTTGTCAATGTCAGTTCTTCACCTGTTAATCAGAAGAAAATGATTTGCTGCTCTGAGGACGCTGTGCATTTCTTGTCCTCTATTTAATGGCTTCAAGCTCCAACAGGAGAGGTTTAGACTAGACTTCAGGAAAAAGCTTTTCACAGAAAGAGTGGTCAGGCACTAGAATGGGCTGCCAAGGATAGTGATTGACCCCCATCCCTGGATGAGGTTAAAAGTTGCTTAGAATGTAGTGTTGGGGGATCTGGTTTAGGGGTCAACTTGTAGATCAGGGTTGATGGTTGGACTGCATGATCCCAAGAGTCTTTTCCAACCGGAATGATTCTATATCTATACTTACATTCCCACCCCACCTTTTTTTTCCCTATTGTGATTCTTGTTCATGTAACTGAAAAGAACTTGGGACGAGCCCATGGTAATGTGTGTGACTTGCTGTGCTTCAGCACAGGGGTCCAGCTGCTCTCTGAACAGAAGGGGCTCTCTCCGTACTGTTTCATCAGCGCAGAAGTGGTGCACTGGCTGGTGAACAACGTGGAAGGTGTGCAAACCCAGGCCATGGCCATTGACATCATGCAGGTAACGGAACTGTGGAGGGGTGTCAAGGAGTGTATGAGGGACCAGAAGTACCTCACTCTGAAGGAGGTAGAGCTGTAGAGGAAAGCAGACATTTCTGTTTCATACTAAAATCCTCTTACTGTTGGGAACTGAAAACATTGTTCAACCAGAAAGGGAGGTAATGATGGTGTTGTTTGGTTTCCCTGTTACAAAGCAACAACATTCTTCAGCAGTGATCTGTGTTATTGTTTCCAGGTAGATATGATGAGAGTTCAGTGTATAACCTCCAACCAGCTATCAGCTACCAAGCACTCTCCATTGTGTTAGAATGACCAGGCACTACAGTGTGATTTCGTTTCAGTTGTGTTTTTAACTTCTGACAACTAGTTAGTGAGGTTGGAACAAAATCAGCGTACAACCTCTCAGTTAGGGAGACGCAAGATGCGCTGCTTGTGCTCAGAGGATTTTTCTTCCCTGTTGAACTGTGTCAGGAGCAGAAGGTTCAAAATGTTTTGGCGTTCATTCGCCTGCTGAGATCCCACATCAATTAACAGAGAGCCTGGAATGCTTGCAACCTCTTACTTTCCTATAAATCCATCTGTAAAACCAGAGCAGGGTAAGGGAGGAGGACAGACATCTGCAAGAAAGGTCAGACACAACTTTTCAGGGAGAGAAGGGCTTGCTGCATTTACTGACTGTCCAGAGAGACCACCTGTCTCTGGCACCTGTCTGAACATGTTTACTCTGTTCTTTTCTTTTCCTCAGAAAATGCTAGAAGAGCAGCTTATTGTCCATGCATCTGGAGAAGCTTTGCGAACCTTCATTTATGGCTTTTATTTTTACAAGATTGTTGTGGACAAAGAACCAGACCGAGGTCAGCACTGTGTTATTGCAAGAGTTTCCTCATTACCCTTTGCATAATCACCAGCTTTACTTGGTTCTTATGGGTCCTGCAGCAGAAGGGCATTTCAGGAGCAACCAAAAACACTGCTTGAAAGAGAGAGACAATAATAATCAGCCTTTCTGATTAAATAACACAAGGAATTGAGGACAACATAACTTGTCTTTTTTCCTTCCTCTTTTCCAGGAAGAGCTACATCGCTTTCTCGTAAAGCACGTTGTTTCTAACTGCTCTCTGTCCTTCCCCTTGCTTTTTGCTCAGTGGGCATGCAGCAGCCTGCCATGTGGCACACAGCTGCCATGGACGACTTCTCCGCCTTCCAGAGGAAATGGTTTGAGGTGGCATTTGTGGCAGAAGAGCTCCTGCACTCGGAAATCCCGGCGTTCTTCCTGCCCTGGCTGCCCAGCCGCCCAGCCTCCTATGCAAGTAGGCACAGTTCCTTTAGCCGCAGTTTCGGAGGACGGAGCCAGGCAGCTGCACTCTTAGGTAGATGCACAGCACAGGTGACAGCTGGGGAAGTTCTAGGGGATAGCTTGAAAGGGGAAGAGCAGCCAGCCAAGGGTGTGATCTCACGTGGACCAGCAACAAAGCTGCAAATTTCATGCTGGCCTTATGTATGTCTTGTACGTGATCTTGTTCTCGCGTGCTGGAGGTGTGTTTCACTGGCTGAGCGGGCAAGTGTTGCTTTGAGAGCTGGAATTATTGTAAGAAGTATTCTCTTAATGCTCCTTGTTCCTGAACCTTTCCCCATGCCATCATCAAGAATTCAGAGAGGAAAATCCTGACTTTGTCCCCATGCAGATCCAGAGGAGACCCTTCACAACCTCTGATGAGCGTGGAGGGATAAGCTGTGAGAACAGCAGGGCAGCCAAACAGTGCTTAAAGTGCTGGGTCTAATTGCTCCTTAGTGGCAAAAGCTGCTGTGAGATCCAGAAGGGTTCAGTGATGTGCTGGAGGCTGCTCGGCTGATCTGAATGATGTATCGTTAGACTCCTTATGTTAAATTCTGGGAAGCCCAGCTACGAATGATGCCAGTCCAGAAGCAGTGTGGTTTGGATATGGAAGATCTTGCTGCTAAGCGAGATACCGTTATAGCATCTCGCGTTCTGTAATGTGTGAAATATAACACTGACTGCCACGAACAGCCCATGAAACATACTGGCTGCATGATTGACTGTGGTGCTTTGTCAGCTTTCTGTTGCTTTTCCAGGCCAGCCTGAGTCACTTGCTTTTGTTCCTCTTTCCCTGTTTAAAATGACAAGAAAAATCATTGCTGTGGAACTGCAACTTCAGATTTATTTAGATGCGTCTCTCAGAGGCCTGTCAGTGAAGCCTAAGAAGAAAATTCTGCTGTTCTCCCATTGTGGATTTTTGATGAGATGTGACTGACTGCTGGTGCAGTATCTCTTAAACCTGAAGTTACAGTAATCCTTGTGTATTTCTGAAAGCCTCATCTGAAGAGGAACAGCATCAGAAACAGGAAAGCACTAAGGGTGGGAGGCCTGAACTACTGGTTAATTCCCTGAAGCAAACATATGCAGGATCCTTTTCGCTGTCACATGCCAAATCTGTTGCCTTGGCTGGTGTCCAGCCTCATTAGCTCAATGACTGTCCAGAGTTAAAGCCCAAATGTAGGCTGGCACGAAGGTATTGTGAGGGCTGGAGGATCTTGGGCCTAATCCTCCTCTTGATTTCGTCTCTTACTCACTATTTAGTCCGAGAAAACCACTACTCTATGCCTGTCCCCTTTAGTGAGGTAAGAGGAATGAGACTCGGTAAGCTGAGCCCCTGGGGAGGTGAGCAGAGAAGGAAGGGGCCCAAGTGCCCTTCTCACCTTTGTGCCTGGGACCTAGCGTCACACCTGTGCAACCCTCCTTTCTCACTTCAGTTGGCCCTACGTCCATTCTGATACTTAACTAATTAGCAGCCCTTTGGATGAATGAAAAATACCTCCAGGTTGCTCACATGCAGACTGATTATTCCAGGAAATAATAGTTCATTGGAGAAAAGTACCCAGTGTGGAACTTGTTTCTTACAAAGAAACTGGCTTAATTGATGTTTCTGTGCTGTCCCTCTTCTAAAGTGTTTTCCAAAATCCAAACTTCACCAGTTCATCTGAGACAAGGAGCTTTACTAAACCCAGATGACCTCTGGTCCACGTGACTTCATTTGTTCCTCTCTTGGCTTTGATTTGGTTGTGGTTTTTCTTTCTTCCCCTCCCTATCTTCCCTAAATGTCAGGCTGTGACATAAAAATGCATGCAAAAGCATTGGGAGCTCTGGAACAAGCTCCACATATCTCTAAAATCTGTATCCCTCCCAATTCCCATATCACATGCCCAGTGGTTGTCTCCTTTCCCTCCCCAGTGGAAGTCTGACCTGTGGTAAACCTAATCTGTCCCTTTTAATTTGTAGCAATGCATGCACTAGCAGTTGTAGTCATGTTGTAGTGCTCTGTGACTGGAGAATAACCTGCCTGCTCCGCTCCAACTTACTTGGTCAGTTAGTTAAGTACTCAATGGTATAAGGCAATTGGGAAGCAGGTGAGTCTTCTTCAAATTGGAACTAAGGAAACCAGAGCTTGTACTGTTGCAGTTAAGTTGGTTTTAGTCTGAGGCTTCTGAATTCAGACTCGTGGATATTTCTGATCAGTTTTTAAGGTCCTTTTGAGTAGCTTACCTGGCCGGACTGTGTTCCTGTCGCTTTACCTGTGAATTACAGCTGCAGGCAAGTGGAGAGATAAACTCCATCCCAAGTGGGTAGTCTGTGCTGTCTAGGAAATGGAGCAGACTAAGGGAGCAGGGAGCTCATTCTTCACAGCGTGCTTCACAGTGGGCACACGGGACTGTGGTATTAACACTGGCCTCTTAGCTAATGGCCAGCATCTACCTGACTGAGCTGCTTCTACTTTACACCTTTCGGGAGGTTGTTTTCCAACATACTTCATGAAAACTGGCACCGTAACCTTCTAACCACAAGCACTGCGTTCACGGCGATGTTCCGCTGAAAAGGAGCAGAAAAAGTCCCGAGGTGGTGGCCTGTCTGACAGTACCAGGCCAGCTCAGACATTGCAGACAATACATTTCCCACAGACAAAAACGGATCTCGGTGACAAAACAAAACTGAGTGATGTTCTTCCGTTTTTATTGTGGTTGTTCTTTTTGTTCCCCCCGGTCCTAAGCTGCAGTGATAGCAGTGTGAAGGACGTTCTTATAACCTTCAAAACTGTCTCCAGATACCTGGCAGTGGAACTTAAGGTGGGAACCTTCCATCTGCTTTGAGGAAGGACTTCAACCCATGTTTTTTAAATGCTATTAAGCCATTCAATTACAAGGTCACTTAGAAGCTGACTGTGTCAACATGTGCACATCTTCTGCTCGAGTGACAAGTAGCATCCACCCCTCCTGCACGCGGTAAAGAGAAGGACAACGGTTTTTCAGTAGAAGAGCTGTCCCTGGCCTGGCAGCGTGCTGAATGGCACCAACCAGGTTGCTGCACTTTCTGAGCTCCTCTTCTTGCCTGATAGCCAAGATTCTCTTTCACTGGGATGCTGGGGAAGGGAGCTGCATCTTGGGCACCCTCCCAGCACTTAGAGCAAAGCAGCAGAAGGTATTGCAGTGATTGCAATGCTGACTTTTCAGGCTTTAGCAAAGTGGTGGATGTGCAGTCTGAGCAATGCAGTAATGTGGGATATCGGTGTGGGGTTAAGGGAACAAGAAGTTTCACTTCCAATCCTCTGTCGCTGTGGAAGGTCCTGGAATGCTCCTGCCCTGTGTAACTGCACCCTGTTGTGATTTCTGGTGAGGGCATGTGGAAATATTAAAACCAATTTGGAACGTCTTGGGTATGAAGGAGCTGATGTTGTCTAGCCCTATTGAATTATGCACCAGTCGCTTATTGATTAGCTGCTCGACTCTTGGTTCTGTCTCTATTGCAGCTGAAATGTCTTCTGACTGCTTGGGGAGGCAAATCTGTGGCACAGACTATTGAAATGATCAATAATTCAGGTTTCTTTCCTTTTGTGATCTGGATGAGCATTCTGGGACTCTTCTGCTAGCCCAAAAATATTTGGGGAGGAGTAGGAGGACAAGTTAATTTCAAATGACTTGTCTTGTTTCTTGTGTTCTTCACCCTGTCTCCCACCGTGTTGTCAACACAACTCTTAATACACCCGTGATCCTCGGATGTGTAGCTGCCACGGTGCCTGAGCAGCGGACGGTGACGCTTGACGTGGATGTGAATAACCGCACGGACCGGCTGGAGTGGTGCAGCTGTTATTACCATGGCAATTTCTCCCTGAACGCTGCCTTTGAAATCAAGTTGCACTGGATGGCCGTGACTGCAGCCGTGCTTTTCGAGATGGTAAGTCTTGTGTTCTGGGTGGCCACAGCAGTGGCTGTCTGGCCTCTGTGTCCCTTAGACTGCTGAGGACATTGTCATGGGAAGTGCTGGGAGAGAGACAGTTGGTTGGATGTGCCCCCGTTTCCGTATGTAACTTCACTGGTGTTTGTGAGCGTTGCTGCATCTGGACACCATCTATCAAGCTGTTTATAGCCATCCTGTCTGCGGGAAGGTCTTCTGCTGTTAGTGCTTTTCATGCACAGCATGCAGAGATCAGCACAGGTCAAGGTGATAAATTTAAATCCCCCTTAAACCCTGAACTGGACCTTTGGAAAATAATCTCTTTCACGTTGTGTTCTTTCTATCCCCAAACCTGAAAGCTTTAAATCTCAGTGGAACTGCTTTTGTGACAGGGCTTTGCCAGGCAAAGTGTTCTTCCTGTTCAGCAGTGCTCTGTAGCTTCTTGGGTCTTCAAGTTGCCAAAAACATTTCTAATTGAAAACACAAGTGGTTTGTGTCACTTCTCAATTCTGAGACAGTTGTTGTTTTCCCTTCTGTGGCTTCTGTAAGACTCCAGTTATTTAACAGCAGGTTTGACACCACTAGGAGATTGGTTTTGCTTTTACTTAGTCTGTTGCGCTGTTCCAGTAAAGCGGCAGTGCTGAGCCGCAGACGATAAGCTGAATCAGTTCCTAAAAAATGTCTTATTTTAAAGTGCTCTGTGATTGATGTGGCACTTCAAAAAGAAAAGCCCGGTGTCTTGTGCTTGTACTTGCTTTGCTTACAAGGACACCGGTGTGCTTGCCATGCAAAGCAGCCTGAGCCTGGGGAGAATTGAGCACGTCTGATCTATTCTTGGGGAACTGGTTGCTCCTGTGCACAGAAGTGCCCTTCTTCAGTTTGACATATGTTGTGTGATTCATTGTTTGAATCTTTTCTCAGGTTCAGGGTTGGCATCGGAAAGCCACATCCTGTGGTTTTCTGCTAGTTCCAGTCTTGGAAGGCCCATTCGCTTTGCCCAGTTACTTATACGGAGACCCACTTCGAGCTCAGTTGTTCATCCCACTCAATGTGAGCTGCTTGTTGAAGGAGGGTAGTGAACATTTGTTTGATGGTAAGAAATGTTCTTTGTGTTAACACTCAGCAAGTAGGTCCCTTCTAGTGTGTAGCTGATGTGAAGAACCTCACTCACCAGACACGCATGAGGTGGATGCAGGGCCTGTTTGCCCATTTCAGCAGCCCCCCTCAGCATGGTGCTGCTGGGGGACAGCCGTGCTCACGGGCTCATCAGCATGCAGCAGCCTATGAAGTCGGCAGCAAGAAGTACCAAGGCACAGGAAGGTGGTCTCCCCAGTGGTCTTTGTTGCAGTCACATTGGGATCCCTTACAGAGCACAGATCAATGAGTATTTCAGTTTGACCTGATGTTAGACCATCAGAGGCTGGTTTGCTGGTCACCGTGCTCTGCATGTGCATCCTGCATTTGTTTGTGCTCCCCCTCAGTAAGATGAAGCTTTCGCCACCGCCACACTCTTTTTTTTGTGTTTCCATGGTAACATTCATGGCGAGAGTGTTTGCACACGCGATTAGCAGCTAGAAACTGCAGTCTGCTTTTCTGCAATGAAACCTCGCCCTTTTGCGTGATGCTCTTGCAGTAAGTCTCAGGTGGCAGCTCAGAGAACCCTTCCCCATGCAGAGAGAGGCAAAATTGCATCACGAGAAGCAAAAGGCTCAGTTTTAAAATAGGGAAGATTAGAGTTTTCTTTGTTTTCATTAATCCTTGACCAGGTGTAAATGTAAAACAATTGGTGACAAATCCGTACGCTGTGAGGTCACCGAAGCCCTGCTAACTGTGAACTAAGTATTTGCAGGGCAGTGTGGTGCTCTCCACTCTCCTTCCCTGCCCCCTCCCACACACACCACTATGTTCCTCTCCTTCATCTCAGAAGACACAAATTCAGGGACGAATCCACTACTGGAGTGTAAAAGACCTGTCTCTAATAACTTGGCTTTCAGCTGACAGAAATAGAGATGGCTAGGAAAACCAAAGTGCACAGAGGGCTTCTGTGGAAAACTGGAGTCTTGAAATGAAAGGAAATAGAATCTCAGAATATCTTCAGTTGGAAAAGAGGCTGTCCCTGTCCTTGCTCCAGCCTCTTTTCAACTAGAGAGCCACGAGGTCTCTCAGCTTCCTTTTCTCCAGCTGAACCTCACCAGTTCCCTTGGCTGCTGCTTACAGGACTTGTGCCGCAGACCTTTCATGGGCCTTGCTGCCCTTCTCTGGGTACACTCCAGCACTTCCATGTCCCTTTTGCAGTGAGGGGTGGCCTCACCTGTGCCAAGTACAGGGGGATGATCAACTCCTTCTTCTGCTGGCCACACCGTGACTAATACAAGCCAGGATGCTGTTGGCCTTCTTGGCTTCTTAGACACACCGCTGGATCAGGTGACTGTCAGTCAGTACCCCCTAATCCTTTTCTGAAGGGCAGCTTTCCAACCCCAATCCTGTAGCCTTCCATGGGGTTGGTACAACCTGGTATGTGGCCTTGTTCAGCCTCATACAGTTAACATTGGCCCACTGATCCAGCCTGTCCAGATCCCTCTGCATAGCCTCCCTGCCCTCCAGCAGATCAACTTACCAGCTCACCTTGGTGTTATCTGCAAATCTACTGGGTGCACTCCATACCCTCATCCAGATTGTTAATAAAGATGTTAAAGAGAACAGGCTCCAGGGCTGACGCTTGGGGATCACCACTTGTGACCAGACACCAGCCATTTACCACTGCTCTTTGGGCCTGGGCGTCCGGGCAGTGTTTTATCTGGGGTGGCTGTACTTATCCAAGCCTTTTTGAAGGAGAAAGTGAAGTGGCTTTAGTAGGTAATTGTTACCTTTTTGTTTGTTTCAGGCTTCGAACCAGAAACCTACTGGGACCGTATGCATCTCCTGCAGGAAGCAATAGCACACAGGTAGGGACAGAGCAGGATGGCTGACAGGCTCCTGTCTCCTGGGATGATGTGGGATGAAGACCTGAGTTGTTTGGGTTCTGTACCATCTGCCTCTCTGCTGTTCACTTGCACATGATTAGACTAAAATATAGCTGGAATGCCCAGAGGTAGGTCTGTGGGTGCAAGGGGCAGGCAGACAGTGTTTCAGCCAGTCCCTCATTAGCAGATCTTACTGTCCTGGGGAGCACGTTGCCTTTGGAAGGCATTTGCCCCTGTTAGTCTAAGCAGCAGATAGAGCATAAATAGATTTCTTTCTGAGAAGGAGCAGCTGTTTCCTTCCTGTGTGCTTACAATGGTCTTGAACTGGATGACAACCAGTGCTTGACAGTAGGCAGGAGACTGGGATGTGAGCTGTGCATAGGAGGTTGGGCCCTGTTTAAGAAGGAATTGTTGGGAACTTTGAGTATTGTCTAGTCTTACCCCTTTGTGTACTCAAGTGGCCAATTTGTTCCATGGTGTTGCTGCCAAGGTCTTTTTCATGACAGAGTCTGCCTTTTGGAACAGACTTTAGCTTGGAAATAAGCTAGGAAAGCAGGAGAGGAAGCAGCAAAGAAGTGTCGGGTGAACTTGAAGTTGTGTGTGGAATGTTGCCCAGCATGTGAAAAATGATGCTGCATTTTGAAACATACCCAGTGTCTGTCTTGTCTTGTTCTTCCCTTGTTCATGGGCAGCTGTCCCGTTTGGCCACAGACTGCTCAGTGCCCTCCCAAACTGAGCTACTGGTGCCCTTGTTACGAGTTGGCACGAGTTAGGACAGAGATACAGGTTTTTACACTGTGCCTAGCACAGGCAGAGAGTGTTTGGAGAAGCTCAGCTCTCTTCATTCCTTTTCCCCTTGTCTTCAGGCCATAAGGAGGAGTCTGTGTGATAGTGGAAGTGTGTCCCTGGCGTCCCTGATGTGGGCTGAAGGAATCCTAGCCGGTGTGGCTCCTCTGTCTTTTTATTAAAAAAAAAAAATCCTCTGCTTTATTTCTCCAGGTTTGGGTTTGTGCAAGATAAATACTCAGCCTCTGCATTCAACTTTCCAGCTGAGAACAAGCCCCAGTACATCCATGTGACAGGTGAGCAGGATTTGCAGGACTGGGGCAAGTCTGCCGTCTCCCAGTGTTGGAATTTGCAGGAAATCGTACACAGAAGCCAAGGACAAGTGTCTCTCATTTTCCCTTGCTAAAAGGCAATTCAATGGAACTCTGTCCAGTTTCCTTTCCAGAACTCGTGGAAAGCTGAAAGGGCGTAGGTCTGCCTAAGACTAAAGTCCTGTTTGTTTCCTCCAGGGACGGTGTTTTTGCAGCTACCATATTCCAAGAGGAAATTTTCTTGCGGGCAGCAGCGACGCCGGCGCAACTCCACGAGCTCCACCAACCAGAATATGTTTTGTGAGGAGCGCATTGGCTATAACTGGGCCTACAACACCATGCTGACCAAAACGTGGCGGTCCAGCGCCACGGGGGATGAGAAGTTTGCTGATCGGCTGTTGAAAGACTTTACAGACTTTTGCTGGAACAAAGACAGCCGGCTGGTTTTGTTCTGGACTGATTGTCTAGATAAGATGCATGCTAGTGCTCCATGAAGCAGCTGTTGTAGCTCTTAGGGAGATGGCTACAAGTTTTGCCTTGTGGCAAGGAAGTAGAAGTGAAGGATGACTGAAAAAAAGCCTCTCTGGCTTCCATTTGAGGCTCCAAGCAGACTTAATCAATATTGCTGTTGATATTCAACGGAATTTGATTAAACCCTTGGAAAAAGAGCCTAAGCTCTTGACTTGCCAATATTTATCACCTGACCTCAGCTTGGTTTCAAGTAGCTGCAGTCCTTGATTGCCAAAACTTCAGTTAGAGCAGAGGTAAAGGAGGGAGAGTGCAAATGGTTTTTAAGGGCAGAGTGCCATAGTGGCACCTTACACTTGCTGGAAGCAGCTGGTGCCATTTGCACACATCTGCCTCCTCCAGCTTGATGTGCCTGACTGTGTGAATATGTAAGATAAAACATGAGAGAGGCTTGTTACATTTCATACGTGTAAATAAGTAAAAGTGCACAAAATGAAGTGACTTCTTGTTTTGTTGTAACTCCAGACAGTCACACAGCAATGTGGGAGTAAAGGAGGCGGTACGGCTTCCTGCGCCCGGCGTGGTAATGCTTGGAGTGCAGTGGTGGGACTTTGTCCTTTCACATCTTGGAGCACCTTCTGTGCTTCCACCTCTGGATCTAGAACAGTGTCATGCAGCAGAAGCAAGAAGCCAGTTGCTGTCCTGCAAGGCCAGCATCCAAGCCTGAACAGAAATCAAGGGCAACTGGACACAAGATGCTGCTGAAGAGGAGCGAGGAGGATTGCAGTCAGATTTTTAAGATGTATCTGCTCACAACAAAGCCAATAAACCTGTGCTCACATACATAGTGTTTGTAGAGAGAGCTCAGGTGTGGCTCACAGGCTCTGAAGTGCTGATTCACGGTGGGTTCACGGCCTGCACCTGAGAGCTGAGGGGGGCAGATTGCTGACTCTTGAATTCCCTGTTACCACCTCTCCTTACATTGAGGTCAGCAGAGGGCTGGCACGTTCACCGTGGCCTTTCGGACCTGGTTCAAGGAAAATCTGAGCTGCTTCAGTTTTATCCCCTGAACTGGGTGTGGGTGACTCATCAGTTACTGCAGCACCCACCCAGGAGAGGTGGGTTCGAGCTTCATCCTCCTCATTCCCCTCACCTCAGCGTCGCCAAGCTGCCGCTGCGTGTCTGGCTCGTTAACACGTCTGAAACACGCTTCCTCCCCCAGAGCCGCTCCTGGGGGCCGCCCCGCACTCCGCGCACCTCCCGCGCCCGGGGATCGCCCCC
Source organism: Rhinopomastus cyanomelas (assembly GCA_013400115.1). Lineage (NCBI taxonomy): Eukaryota > Metazoa > Chordata > Aves > Bucerotiformes > Rhinopomastidae > Rhinopomastus > Rhinopomastus cyanomelas. The sequence continues at coordinate 1,133,066 of VXBP01001971.1, read as the reverse complement.
TGCCGCGAGGTGAGGGCGGGGCCGGCTGGGGGGGCGCGCGGGGAAGGGAAGGGGCCCATCCGGGCTGTGGCTGCGCTGCCGCGGTGCTCCCGCTCCTCAGCCCCGCAGGTACCGAGCAGGTTTCTCCCTCGCTGGCCCGTGGGTGGGATGGCCCCGAGGGGATCCTCCGGGCATCGCCCCGGGCTGCCTTCCCGGGGAAACGGGGCGAAACCCAGCCCCGACCACCCTGGTAGCTCTGGCTGGCTGCAGCGGGGTCTGGCCCGGCCTGTCCCGGGCCGTTTTGGCGAAGAAAACTTCATTAATTAATGGCTCCTGAACGGCTCTACGCTTCGTGCTCTGCGGGGTTCCACCCACGGGCAGCGGGAGCAAAGGTTCGTGGGGGCAGCCCGGGGGTACCGGCCCTGGACGGCAGCGGCCAGGGCTGGGGCGGGGGGTGCAATGCTGGCAGCTCTAAGCGATCCCACAGTGCCCAGCAGCACTCGACCTAAACTGGGAGGGCTGGGGCCAGCCCGGTGTGCGACTCTGCACAGCAGCCCTCCTGCTCTGGGTTCCTTCAGCCCCCGAGTTTCAGAAGGTCAGTGCATCTTCCCGAGGGCCGTTTCCACCTGGCGTGGCTCTAGCTCCTCGGGGCTGCTTTAGGCCTGTTGTTATTCGAAGTGTTTTGAGGGCCTCAGGTTGGTTTTAACAGCCCAGTGAATTTCTTTCCTTGAGAAAACAAGACGAGAAGCATACCATAGGAGCTAAAAATAGCAGATAGTAGTTTTTATCTAACCACAACTTTGTGCATCGTGTAGAAAAGGCTGCCAGCAGGACGCGAGGATGAAGCGGTTCATGGTCATGTTAAACGGGAACATGAACAAGGATCCCCCACCCACCAAGCTGCTGGATCTAGCGGGACAGCTTTGCCAGAACCTCCAGAGCTCATCTCCTGTTCTGGAGAAGCTGGTCGGGGCCATGATGGGATGCAAACACAAGATGTATTTTCTCACCAACATCCATGTTGTCCGAGCGTGTGTGTTTGTTCATATCCATAACGGGCAGCACGACACGGCCTGCAGGCTCCTGGAGGTAGGGCCCTGTTCTTTGTGTCTGTGTGGAGACAAAAGGCAGAAGTAGTGTTTATAAATGTGTGAAAGGGTGGGTGTCAGGAGGATGGAGCTAGGATGGAGGGATTGGACTAGATCTTTTGAGCTTACTTCCAATCCCTAATGTTATGTGATTCTGTGAAGGGTATCTAGTGAAAGGACAAGGGCTGTGGTTTCAGGCTAAAAGAGGGGAGATTTAAGGGAGATCTTAGGAAGAAATTCATCCCTTCGAGGGTGCTGAGGCACTGGAACAGGTTGCCTAGGAAGGTTGTGGGTACCCCCTCCCTGGAAATGTTTGAGGCCAGACTGGATGGGGCTCTGGGCAACGTGGAGAGAGGAGAGAGGTGTCCCTGCCCACAGTGGGGGGCTGGAACTAGAAGATCTTCAAGGTCTCTTCCAGTCTAAACCATTCTAAGATTCTAACTAGAAAAATAGAGCAGGTAGTGCAGGGGTACCCGGATTTAGCACATGGAACCTTTCTGGCTGGTATGTGGCAGTGGAAGGTGCTGCGTGTATGCTGGTTGGCCTGAAACACAGCATAGACCCTTTGCTACAGGCAGTTACTGTTGATCAGCCAAGGGATACAAGATAGTTTGGTGATTTTGGGATGATTTGTAGTTTGTGAAAGCAGGATTTTTGTTCTTTAATGTGGTGGTTCTTGGAGTTCGAACAAAACATAGGGATTGGGATGTAGAAGCCTTGGGGAGGCCAAGTTGAGAGGGCTTGCCAGGATAGGAAGATCCCTCAGGGTGAGGGTTTTGGCCTGTGGATCAGATAAGGTAGCCCCTTTCAGCTGGTGAAAAGAAGGAGCTGGGCAAGTGACACCCATACATTAGTGAAGGTCAGTGAGCCATGTACTTGGGTAACGTAAGCAGCTTTGTCAAACCAGTCGGAATCTCTGAGCAGGTTTCTAGTTGCTGAGGGTTTTCTCCTTTGTGAAAAGAGGAGGGTTTTGCTGACTGTTTTGTTCTAGTACTGCAAGGCAGAAGAGAAGGAGGAGCTGGTGCAACTTTGGCATGAGATTCACTACCAGAGGGTTATGGAGAAACAGCACACGGATTTTCTGACACCCCTGCAGAAATTCCGCTGCCGGAGGAGGTACTCTAGAGTGGGGGAACCAATTTCTTTTCTCTGCTGTAGTTATCAGAGGCAGAGGGCAGAGATGCTAAGGCTGGTTTTGCATCTCAAGATGACCACTTCCTACAGCTGGGTTTCTCTTGTCATTTGGACCACTCGTGATGACATGAGAAAATTCCCAGGAGTGTGAAAGTCTTTCTGTGTCCTTTTTAATCCTGTTTTCTCCTCTCTGCAGGAATCCTCCACCTATTTCCCTTTGTCCTCAAGGTCTGAAGAATCGAAACTATTCAGATGAAGTTCGCCAGCAGCTGCACAGGTTTGCTGCAGAGGTGACAAGAAATCCCAACAAGAAACAGCGGGTAGGATGCAATAATTAAATCAAGTCTCCTTGTGACAGGAAAGCAGAACTATGCGATCCTTGTTTTAAAAAGGGCCATTTGGGCTGGGATTCCTCATGTCTGATCTTTCACAGAACATTAGGGACTGGAAGGGACTTTGAAAGATCATCTAGTCCAATCCCCCTGACACAGCAGGATCTCCTAGATCAGGTCACACAGGAACATATCCAGGCAGGTTTTAAATGTCTCCAGAGAAGGAGACTCCACAACCCCCCTGGGCAGCCCCTTCCAGTGCTCTGTCACCCTCACTGGGAAGAAGTTCCTTCTCAGATTGATGTGGAACCTCCTTGTTCCAGCTCCTTGCTCCTTATCCTATCATTGGATGCCACTGAGCAGAGCCTGGCTCCATCCTCCTGACATCTTTCACATATTTATCAACATTCATGGGGTCACCCCTCAGTCTCCTCTTCTCCAAGCTCAAGAGGCCCAGCTCCTTCAGCCTTTCCTCAGCAGGGAGATGCTCCACACCATCGTCTTTACAGCTCTGTGCTGGACTCTCTCAAGCAGTTCTCTGTCCTTCTGGAACGGAGAGGCCCAGAACTGGACACAATATTCCAGATGTCCTTAAAGGATTCCCTAAAAAACCAGCCTTGATTATGCCCTAAGTGATTTCACTTCCTTTGGACAAAAGGATCAAGAGAACTAAGTTCCTGACTGGGCTTTTAACAATTTCTGGTTTTGTAGTGACGCAGCACAGGCAGCAGAACAGCTGTTACTGGGAAGAGCTGTAGTACAGTGATGATTACTTTTGACTTGACTGACTTGTAGAATTGCACTGTGTGTAGCAGAATCTATCCTGTACTGATTCATCACATCAAGCACACGGAGCCTGACAACATGATGGGTTTGTGGATGTGTGCAGAAATCTGCCTTCTTTGGACAGGGACAAATTTGTAATGAAAGCAACATGGGAATTAATGTGGGAGCCCTTATTGGTAACTGCCCTGCAAGTCACTAGCAATAGAATGAGAGAAAGTGGCCTCAAGTGGTGCCAGGGGAAATTTAGGCTGGGCATTAGGGAAAAAATGTCTTCACTGACAGAGTGGTCAGGCGTTGGAACAAGCTGCCCAGAGAGAGGGTGGAGTTGACATCCCTGGAGGTGTTAAAAAAATGTGTATGTGTGGCAGTAGGGAACAGGGTTTGGTGGGCAGGGTGGGGTTGGGTTGATGGTTGGGCTTGGTGATCTCAGAGGTCGATATCAACCTTTATGATTCTATTAATCTGAGATGAAGTCTTGGGTCTTTACAATCTGTCTTCATGGAGCCCAGTTTTTCCAGCACCTTTCTCCTACAAGGCAGGGTGGTCTAGTGAATAGTTCTGCAAAGCAGAAATGGTTTCTTTCTTGTCTTTTTAACAATCATAGAATTATCATGACTTGAAAGGACCACCAGGGTCATCAAGTGCAGCCCTCATCCTAACATCTCCCTAACCCCTAGACCATGGCCACAAGTGCTCTAGCTACTCTGCTTTTAAACACAGGGATGGTGACTCCACCACCTACCTGGGCAGCCTGTTCCAGTGCCCAGCCACTCTCTCAGGAAAGAGCTTCTTCCTAAGATCCAATCTAAACCTCCCCTGATGCAACTTCAGGCCATTCCCTGTCATCAGTAATTTGGGAGAAGATACCAGCACCAGCCTTGCTACGACCTCCTTTGAGGTAGCTGTAGAGAGCTGTACGGTCTCCTCTCAGCCTCCTCTAGACAGAATAATCCCAGTCCCCTCAGCTGCTCTTCATAGGGCCTGTTTGCTAGATTTTCATTTTAAAAGCCCAATCTGAATTATGAGCATAATGATGTTGCATAATTAACTTCTCAAAGAACAGGATATGATGATCACTTAGGTATTAATTTCCCAGTACGTTCTTCACTTACGTGATCTCGTTATTTAGCAGTTTAATCACCAGGAATTTTTCTGTGAACGTGATGCAGATGTTTATCCCGCTCAGAGTTAGTGAAAGCGGTTTAACGTGGTAACTGCATTAGTGTTTGTCCTATTAGTGTCACGTTTAGTCATGTGAAGCTGTTGTTCTGTGAGGAAAGTGTGCTTTGGTGAGGTGTCACATGGCATCAGAGGCACATAAAGGAGCAGCGTATGGGTTCCTTTAGCAGTCCAGTGGGCTGGGGCAGCAGGGAGGACTGTGTGTGTTTTCCAGCAGCTCTGTAGACGTTACAAATCAGTCTCCTCAATGGGACACACACAGACTTATCAGGGACTCAGTAAACAAATGTCTCTTGTGGTCAAGAAGGCCCATGGCACAGGTCCTCAAACTTTTTGAACAGAGGGCCGGTTCACTGCTCCTCAGACAGTGTCGGGGGCCGGGCTAGAGTTTGTGCTGCCTGGGTTGTCCTGCCTGGGAGCTGGAGGGAGGGAGGGAGAGACGGGGGAGCCGCCCGCCTCAGCCTGGCTGCTCGGTTTCCACCCTCCAATCCCCGGCGGGAGTGGTAAATACCAGCAGGCGGAATCAGAGACCCTGGGGGGCCGTATCCAGCCCATAGGTGGGGTTTGAGGACCTCTGGCCAATGGCAACCTGGGGTGGATCAGAAGCAGGGTGGTTAGCAGATGGAGAGAGGTTCTCCTGCCCCTCTGCTCTGCCCTGGTGAGACCACATCTGGAATATTGTGTCCAGTTCTGGGCCCCTCAGTTCCAGAAGGACACAGAACTGCTGGATAGAGTCCAGCACAGAGCACAGAGGTGATGAAGCCTTTCCCTACTGAGGAAAGGCTGAGGGAGCTGGGTCTCTTGAGCTTGGAAAAAAGGAGACTTGGAGAAAAGGTAACCATATTAATATTGATAAATATGTGAAGGGTGGGTGTCAGGAGGATGGAGCTAGGCTCTTCTCAATGTCATCTAGTGATAGGACAAGAGAAATGGGTGTAAGCTGGAACGTAGGAGGTTCCACATAAACGTGAGAAGGAACTTCTTTCCAGTGAGGGTGACAGAGCCCTGGAAGGGGCTGCCCAGGGGGGTTGTGGAGTCTCCTTCTCTGGAGACATTTAAAACCCGCCTGGATGTGTTCCTGTGCGACTTGGTCTAGGTGATGCTGCTGTGTCAGGGGGATTGGACTAGATGATCTTTTGAGGTCCCCTCCAGTCCCTGATGTTATGTGATTCTGTGTATGAAAGCTCTTTTGGAAATGAAGGGAAAAGCCTTGTGGTTTGGATGTGGTTTATTCTTTTTTCCTTGCTCTCCCTCTGTACCTGGTTCTGCAGGAGGGATTGGCTCGGGACATGAACCTGCGACCTTCTCAGGTCTATAACTGGTTTGCAAATTACCGACGACGTCAAAAACCCTTTCTCCCTCACATGGAAAATCTCAACAACTTCTGTCCTCAGAGGGCTTTGACTTACCACACTAAGGAGCAGCAGGATAAAGGATCCTACACTCCACAAACTGCAGGTTTGTCTTTTCTTAATGAGCTTAGGGTGTGGTCCAGAAAGCTGGAAAACAATTTTGAGTTCCCTGAGGAAGGGAGGCATATTCTGTCTCCAGCACAGCACCTGTGTGATGAGGGATTCACTGGGCACTGCAGGACTGTATTTCAGTGGAACAACTTGCTGTTTGGCTAGAGGCTGTCACTCTGTAGCAAAAGCAAATATCGATAAGACCTCTGCAAGGACAGGTAAAAAGAGGTGCCCATCTCAGAAGGGGCATCAAAAGAGTGGCTGCAGTGTTAGCTCTCACATTCTGGGATCAGGGTAGTACCCCAGCAAAGTGCAGTATTTCCATGTTCCCTCACAGAGTCTTGACCAGACTTCGGTCACAGGGAATAGGAGGATTTTGCTGCTTTTGGTGAATGTTTCATTGGTTTTTGGACTAACTACTGGTGTTCTTTCACCTGCTTGGCCTGTACTTTCAGATGCATCTTGTCTAGGCATCGACTCAGAGCAAATGGAGATAACCCTCACACCCTTTGAGCCAGGGTGGGAGCTGTTAGCTGCAGATCTGGATAAGCCTCCTGAAGCAACATATTTACAGATGCTGGAATCCAGGTGATGTGTGAAAAGATCCTTACAGTGACAGGTCAGAGCTGAAGTGACATGACATTTGTTCAGAATGGACTTGTATGTCATTTCCCCGGGGACATCACTTAGTATTCGTGACTCCATAGATGAGAGCTGTTCATGCCCGGCACCAGGCACTCAGAGCACCCAGCAGTTAAACTGCCAGCTGTCAGGGGCAGGATTTCAAAGGCTGGGGAGTCCCTGCTCTTTGCAAAGCAATATGTCTGACTCATTTATTTTCTCTGTCATTACAGCCTTATGCAGAGCAGTCTGCTGCATGAAGCAACAACAAGCGATGCTTTGTTGACCACTCACAACACTGAACAAACCGCAGCTTTGTACGCTGAGGCCGTGCTGGAACCAAGAACCTGCTTCAGCTCTGCTGTCCTGCAGCCCAGAGAAGCAGCAAGCAGCAGTGCTGCCAGCTTCCAGCTGGATAGCTGTGTCCTGTGCTCCTGTGGATCCCTTACCTTCCCTGAAGAACAGCTTACCGTGTGGCAGGCCCCTTGCAGCACCAGAGGCATTTCTGGCTCCATGCAGCCCCCAAATACAGAAGGTTAGTAAAACTGCTCCCAGATCCTTGACCTGTAAGGGTTTTCAAGTTTCTCACCTTTTGATGTAAGCACTTGCTCGTACACATGGCTTACCTTGAGCTCTGGAGTTCTGAAGTTCTGAGTTGTTGAAGCAGACATTGTTGCCTACTCTTTTGCTTAAACTGTAACTCTTGCCCTTGGAGAGTACTTCTCCAGCAGGGTGGATTTCTTTTAGCTTGTCTGTTGAAAGAGGCCGTACAGGTGTCATCTGCCCCCCTTTTCACCTTGCCAGCATCTGGGTTTTTAAATGCCTTTCATTCCTAAGAGATTGCCTGAGCAGTGTCATGGAACTTCTTAAATGTGACACAGTTCTCACTTTGCTTTCTCTCCAGCTCTTTTTCTCTCTCACTCTCTGTTTCCTTCCTGTCCAGTCTCATTTAGCTTTCTCACCAACTCTTTTCTTCTCCCTGTTCCTCAGATTAGCCTTGACTGAAGATGTAAGTCAAGTCCAACTGCTTTTGCTGTAGGTCCACAGAAATAGCTGTGACTGCCATTGACCCAGCCACTGGTGAATGTGGAGCGAGGCTCAGAGGCTGGGATCATGTTATCTGTAACTGTCTTTAACGTGAGCATTTATTTCAGCAGGTTTCAGAGCTCCCTTGAGCACAGTCCCTCAAGGTGGCTGTATTGAGGCCAGTGCAGGAAGAACCATTCAGCAGTCAGATTTAGAGGCTGAAAGCTTCATCCTTAGAGAAGGACAGCTAGGGACCCTGGAATCTATTCTTCCCCACAGGTAAAGGGACTGGAAAGCACAGGGCTTATTAAAGGTAGGAGTAACGATGATACTGTGGGTCTAGCCTTGTCCTGTTTTCCCTGCTGAAGAGGGTTGCAGAGAGTGTAGTGATGCTTGTTCCAAGGACCTGACTCTTCTTGTGTCCATTGTATTTTGCAGGTATTTGTGCACTGCAAATAGGAAATGCTGTATAATACAGTAAATGAGCTCTATGGAATATAAGTGTGTGTGTGTGTGTGTGTTACAGTGGTGGCACAGGGGAGATTCAGAACCAACCTCATCAGAAAATAGACAAACCCCTCTCTTCAAAACAGGTTGAGTGTCTCTGCTGTTTGCCTGTTTTTCTTTTCGGCAGAAAATCATAACCTACACTAATGCAGTGAGGGCTGATTCTCTGGGCTGGTTGGCAGGGCCTGCACTTGATCCTGAAATAGCTTTTATACCTTCGTAACCTCATGACAGGATTATTCTGTCGTGGGAGCTTTCCAGATTGCAGGACAGAAGATGCTGCTCTGTCTTTCTGTTTTCCACCTGTAGCAAGTGTTTCAGACTGTAGGTTTTCTCTGAGACTTGAGATAAGTTCAGAGAATGCAAACCAACAAAAATCAGTGCCATCTACCATATGTTACAAAACTGCCAGGATGTTATGTAAAAGCAAACACTGCCAAGCAGACCTCACAAGGTTCCTTTCATTTACTGATCTGCAAGACAGAGCAGGAGCAGTAGCCCTTCTGCTTAATGCTGCCCAGCGTTTGTGCTGGTGAGATGCTGTCAATATGTCAAACAGGGAGGCAGAAGCAGATTTATCTCTGCTCTATAGGTGAGGAAGCACATAGGCTTTTGTGGCTTGTCAAGCAACAAGGGAAGGCAGTGATTCAGTGGAGATAAAGATTGGTGGGGTTTTGCCTTCCAGTTCCCTGGTAAAAACTTTCCTGCCTTTCACCACTGTTTCCGTGGTGGCTTGGTGCCTACAGTTGGTCACACACATGCCAGATGCCTCACCCTGAACCCTGCTGGAGAGAACCCAGGTCTGGGCATTGTGAACTCACCACAGTCTGTGTTTTGGATTTTTAGTTTTCAGCTGGCTAAAGATCCTGAGAGATCATGAGGCTCACTGGCAATATTTTGGCTGGATTTAAAATTGCATGTTCTGACTCCGGAGTGAGCTCATGTTTATTTTTAAACCATGTTCCACTAGTAGAAGAAATCTATGGTGAATGTCTCCTTTTTGGGTATGTCAGTTGTGCCAGGAATCCACACACCCTTCATCGTTCTCCTGGCAGGGGGTAAGACCTGCTGCTTTGTTGGCACCTTCTGGTGAGGATAGAGTTATTTGAACGGTATTCGTAAACCCTGTTTAGTGGTCTGGTCCAGCCCTACCCCAAACCTTGAACTCTCCAAAATACCATGAATGCTGTGGAACACGGATCTCTGTAGAAGTGAGTGATGCTTAGGCTGCAACTTCATCTGGGCTCTTTTGCTATTTCTCTCTACAGAGCCTGGAGACTTCTTGGCGGTAGGTTTGGGTAAGGTCACTGCTTGGTGAATGGCAGTGAATGATGACCCTTAATCTTCTCGTCTCTGTTTTCAAGGTGTTCACTTGGCCCAAAAGCTTATTAGAACACTCCCTCACGCCCTGTTGGTTTCTTTTATGGGCTTTTTACAGTCGGTCCTACCCACTTGGGCTGTATCCAAACCTCTACAGGGCTGCAAGGTGGGAGTGTGAGGGGGAATCAGCCTGGAAGCCAACTGTCTCCATCTGCTCCGGCTGCCTGACAGGAGAGTTTGATCCAGCTTGTGAACTGGAAGTCCCTGTAGGACACCAAACAGATGCTTGCCTTTACAGTCGTGTTGTATTCTCCTCACTCCTTGAGCTGGGACAGGTGGAACATAGCCCAGCTAATGGTTCACGCAGGATATAACTCTCCTGTTTCAAACAGGAAGACACACTGAACTCTGGAGCAAGGCAGACTGCACTTATGAGCCAGTGCATTGATTTTGAAAACAGTAGTGCTGAGATGTTCTCTGTAGCTTACCGCTCCTGCCCGCATTTTTGGGATTCCAGTGCAGAGGGCTAGGAATCCTCCTGCTGTTAGACTCTCCCCTCTGGAGCACCCAGCACCCCAACACTGTCAGGCAGCAAGCTCAGAGCACACAAAAGGAGGCAACCTCTTGGCATGTTGCATAATTACATCAGCAGATCTGTTGCTAAGGGCATTATGCATGTCAGTGTAAGTGGGCTATGAAAAAGGATGAGATGAATTCCTGGAGGGGCAGGAGGTCAGTCCATTTTGTCATTAGTACGTGTAATTGCCTGCATGCAGCCTCCAGCAGGGGAGGCCTGGGACGGATTGCTGGAACCTGAGGGCATTCCAGGGAAGGGCAGCTTAACAATTGCCCCCTCCCCCTTAATTTTTTTCTTTTTTTTTCTGTTGTTGCCACCTTTGCTTTGGGCTTGTGTGGCCATGCATGCCCTGGGCTGTTCTTGTGGGCAGTGTTGGGAGTAGAGGTACTTCTGAGTTGATCATAAAGGGAGAGAACATACCATCACCAAGTATCCATTGCCTCCCACTTGACCCAGTGCCCCCAGACTGTGACCTCTTTCAAGAGGTTGACAGAGCCCCTAGGGGAGGTGTGGGTGGAGAAGCCATGTCCTCTCAGCTCGTGGCCTTGAAAAGCTGTAGTAGAATTGCCGCCAATGTTGTGGCTACGTCTGAAGCCGCATGTTTGTGTTTTGACTCTTTAAGATCTGTGTTTTCCAGATGTTTTCCAGCAAAGAGACCTTTTGGTAGACATCTTGTTTATGGAGAGTGTTCTGGGGGCAGAAGGAAAGCTACAAACCAAGATGTCATTCCTTTGTAGGTGCTTGGTCAGGCTAGTTCGCCCAGTTAAAAATCTCTACTTCCAGGCTATAGAAATGTGGAGAAACAGGCCAGGTCTGTAGCCAGCAGAGCTCTGTTGAATGAACAGCCTTGCCAGCAGCCTCTCTTGCCCTGCTGCAGAACGTTGCAGTAAGCAGTGAGTAGGGCGCAGATACCAATGCATTTACGTATCGTATTTTCTTTCAGTTCTTGTCAGACTGTTTTTGGCAACCCTCAGTGCCCACCTCCTTCTGCACCCCCAATGGAAGAAAGCCAAGCCTTGGGACAAGGCCAGGTAAGAGAACACACCTAACGTTCAGTGAAACATGTGTAGCCCTACACACAGTATCCAGCTGCAGCTCTCACAGGATCTGTGGAAGCTCAGATCGTGTTTAATTTGATCCAAGCACCCCTTTTGGGATCCGGTTCAGGGCAAGCTGGGCATTCTCTGGGTGGCATCTGATAGGTAGGAGAAAAAGAGGGAGTTTGTTGTTGTTTTATCCACTCTGATTGCTTATCAGACCCTGACTTTACTAAGTGTGTCCTTGAAATAGTGGCCAGAGCAACTTGTGAGGATCTAAAGTGGCATTTAAATTTGGAGCCATGGAATGCTCCCCTATTGTTGCGGAAAGCAGATGACTTGAACATGGATGCTTGAGGATACCCCCCCTCCAAGGCGCTATGCGCTATTGACCTTGTGCTCTCAGACCTCCTAATCTCTCATGTAATTTTAATTTCTAAGCCTGTAATATTGCTGAGGTAAACAGACTTTGTGCTGCCTCAAGACAGCCGATAGCCGTGTACGGAGCAGTGTTGTTACAGGAAGTGAGAAAAGGTGCTTCCGTGACTTGGATGCAGCCCGCGTGCCTTCTCATGGTGCCTTCTTTTAAGGCAGTAGAGAAGGGACATTAGAAATCTGGTGCTTTAAAGGGGGTGGAAACATGTCTGAGAATTAAATGTTACTTTAAAACCCAAGAAAGCGGTGTCTAAATTGTACCTTGAGCTCTTCTTTGGCTCCACTTATGTCAGTCTGCCAGTCAGCATCCGCTCCTGTTTCTCTTGCAGTGGAGAAAACCTATCTAAAAGAGATTTTGAGAAGCCGGAGACCATATCTAGTGGCTTCATTGTAGGAAGTGGCTGCAGCTCTGATGGCAGTAACAGAACCTCTTTTGAGCTTTTGAAAGCATCAATATAAAGATCTGTATCTTGGAAAGTGGCCTTTTTACCAGCCCTAATGTGAGGCAGATGAGTAGGAAAGCTTTGGGCATTAATAATGAATGAGCCTTTTCTAAGATTTCCAGAGCCAGCAGTCTCTGTAGCTGGTTTTTTCATCCTGCTGGTTTGCATTCTTGCACTGATTTTGCAATGGTATAGAAATACAACACTCGGTGCAATGTGGGCCGCGGAGTGAGGTGCTGTGTGATGCCTGCAGATGTCAAAAGGAGACACCTTCAAGTCTTTCTCATGATCATGCAGTTCAGGCATTCAGAGAAGTGATCTTTGTGTGTTTTAATGGGTGCTGTGGGAAAAGGAAGATCTTGGGAGCTAAATGGTTTTACGGTATTCTGCAGACTTCCTGGGGCACTCGTGTTCCTTGCTGAACTAACCAGCCCTGGGCTGGTTGCAGGAATATGCAGATGTTTGATTCACAGGTCTGGACTGCAGGGGTGCAGATTAAAGGGGTGTCCTTTCATCCACACAGGACTTTCATTTGTTTTTCCTAGGTCATGCATTGCATGGCAGCCAAGTGAAAGCAAGGCAAAACAAGCAAAAAACCCTAGTTAATTTATTTTGGAGACATTTCTTTCCCTCCCTGAGCAGAGCTTTCTGGTTCAGATGCTCACTCCCTTAATTATTTCATCCTGGTCTTACCAACTCTGTCATTTACTTGCTTTTATAGGAGAGTCAATTGCTCTGGGCAAAGGGAAGGGAATTACTCTTCTCTGAATTACTAAGAGCTGAATTGTGCGCTGATTGTTCTTGTCATTTTTACACCCACACCCTGAACTTAGAGGGGAACAAAGACTTTGTCACATCATGCTCATAGCCCTCACCGCTGACATTCCCCGACCACACAGTGCTGAGCAGCTGTGTCTGCCCAAAGGAGCTCTTCCACCGTGAGCAGACAGCATCACTAAAGATTGTATGTGGTTGTGTTTCTTGTGTTTTTCAGGTCCTGGAGCATCCAGTTGGTGAATTCATAGCCAGTGACACATTCTGGGCAGCTTGGCTGCTTTTTGAATTCTCAGCTGGGGGACGGATGTGACCTGCCTGCAGAGATGCTCCGTGTGGTCTGCGCTTCCCCAGGAAACCTCCTGTCCTTACCTGGGCTCTGTTGTGATTTTTTTTTTATTCATGAATGAGGGTTTTGACGTGGAGATGAATAGAGAGGTACAATGATGAAGCTTTTCGAACGGTTACCGAGTTGAGTTTAGTCACAATTCCATTAAGAATTTTGCAGAGAAGGAAGCAAAGGTGCATTGCAGGCTGCAGGTTTTTACTGGAGCAGTCTGAAGTTGTGCTGTAGGTGCTAAGAATACTGAGTTACTGGTTCTGTGGCAGTTACATGTTTCCCCCCAGAGCACTGGTCAGACCTGAGCCCTTCATTACAGCGTGAAGGTAAATGAAACTCTTGTATTCAAAACCAGTATAGTTGAGTTAAATTGCCTAGCAGTGAATCCTGAGTAACTTTTCCTTGAGCCTGGAAAATAAGGTCTCAGCTAAGTGTTGGTGAAACACTGCTGTTTCTCATCTCTGTATTTCTGTTGTACTGCTGGGTGCAGCTTCTGGAGTGTTCCATACTCTAGTGCCACAGACACAAACTGGAGCTGGAAGTATATTTTCGGAGCTCAAGTCAATGTTTTTCGGAGTAGGGCATGACAGTGGTGTTAGTGTTTCATACTGTATCTCTGTATGCTCAGGAAACAAAAATGAAAGAAAGTGGGAGCTGGTGAACTCTCTTGATCCATTTTCAGCCCCTCAACCTGGATGGGTTGAAGCTGCCAAGTCATCCCTGTCACCCCTTGGGTGGTCTGTGGTGGTCTGGCACCAGGCAGCGGCTGGTGAGCACATCCTAGTCAGATGGGTACCCTGCCAAGCAGTGGGAGTTGTGCAAAATGTGTCTCCTACACAGTGTAGTAAGTGTGGGGCTAATACTGTGTTGGACTGAAGGCTGCTTGCTCTGCATGGCTGAGCTGATTCACTGCAGCTCTCCTGAGGAGCGAGCGTGACTCTTTCTTTTGCCTGGGACTTTTCCTTACTTACCTCAGCCTCAAGGCTGCCTGTTTCACTCCTCCATCTCGTGCAGCTCACAGATCAAGAGCCCCATTTCTCTTCTTACAGAGGCTAAAACACAGGATCGTGTGTGACAGTGCTGGGGCACAGATGAGCAAGCAGAGCCATGAGGCAGGTTTAAAACCAGCGCTGGCAGTCACACGGCAGCCTTTGGGTTATTTTCCCTAAGGATTGCTGTGGTTACTTAAGTCTCTATTGCAGAAGGGATAATTTTTGCCAAGACTCCATCCCTGAGACACACGAAGAAGAGGCCTCTGGTTCCTTTTGTATAATGTTTGCAAATAAATGTTACGAATTACTTTCTCTGGGGTTGATTTCTCAGGGTCGGGGGTGTGAAGTGGTAATTCCTACACAGAATCACAGAACATTAGGGATTGGAAGGGACCTCGAAAGATCATCCAGTCCAATCCCTCTGCCACAGCAGGATTCCCTGGATCAAGTCGCCCAGGGATGTGTCCAGGTTGGTTTTAACTGTCTCCAGGGAAGGAGACTTCACAACCTTCCTATATGGAATTTATTTAAATGTGTGGGAACAGGTGCCAGGGGTTTGAGCCCTCGATTCTCCCGTTACCGCCGTGTATGCCCCCGAGAGGGCCGGTTGGGGTTGGCATGTGGGGTCAGACCCTGTGAGGGGCACGGGCGCGCTCCCGCTCCGCCGCCTTCCTGCTTCCTCCCCATTGGCTGCCGCTGCCCAGCCGCGCCGGTAGCAACAGCGACAAATATATCGTGCCCCGGCCTGATTGGCTCCGGCCTCCCGCCGAGCCATAGCAACAGCGGAGCGCGCGCGTGCGGCGACCGTGGGCGGGGCCGGGCGGGGTTGCTGAGACCCCTGAGAGGAGTGGGGAGGGTGTAGGTGCTGCTGCTGGCGGTGCGGGCAGCGGCGGTGGGCTCGGTCAGGCCACGCAACGCTGTGGAGAGTAGGAGCTGCCTCTTCTCTGCGGGCTCGGTGCAGCAGCAGCCCGACAGCAAAGTCCACGCTGGATGGTGGTAACGTTGTTGTACGAGACCCCAAATAAAGAACTTGAATTCCCCCTTGTCCCCGCCCCAGCGATACCGCGATGGCAGTGCCAGGAGCTAATTGAGCTACTCGGTGGTCTGTGATCCACGGGGTTGGAGGCCGAGGTGGGCACGTTTCCCTGCAGCTGAAGATTGATGTGTGGAGTAAAGAGGAATGAGATGTATTGCAGTCCCTTTCAAATGTTTAGTGCTGCTCCCTGTCAGGAAAGATGATGAAGATGAGATTAAGGCTGCTCCACCTGAATAGAGTTTGGTAGGGACCTGTCGTTCGAGATTAAAAAGATTGTTTTCTGTAGAATGGCCCTTGCTGGGTTGTTTTGGGTTTTTGGAGACAATTGGCCTTTGTTCTACAATTTGTCTTGACAGCACCAGTGTTCAGAGGCCTTGTTCTTTAAATAATTCAAGAACATGGTCGTTTTGACTTTTAATTAAAAAGAAGAGGCTCAATCCCCCAGAATTCCTAAGGAGTGCTAGAACAGGAAGTCTTCCAGACTTAAATCTGAAAAAGGTTTTTGCAGCTAAATCAGAATTAAAGCTTTTTCTCCTGATGAATTTCATTTCCAAATTGGGTACAGTTGTTCTCTGGAGGACAATTGAGTTTTCTAGGTCATTTCTCAGAAGGAGTAACTAACTACTTTTCTAGAAACTTAGGTTCAAAGCTTGATACATGAAATCCAGCAGATTTCTCTTTAAGGTCAGCTGGTTGAAGTGTAATAAGTACATTCTGGCCTACCAGCATCTTTCCCCTGTGCTGCCTGTGTATTGGATCTGCACAAAACACTTCTGTGGAGCTAATTGCATTTGGACAAGAATTTGCAAGCTATGCCTGCAGGTGATCCCACAGGAGTTGCCCACAGTGAATAGCTGAGCAGAGTTCAGGAATAGGCTGCTGCTTCCCCATCCATGAGCTAGAACAGGCCAGATGTATAGCCCTGTGCCAGTGGAGGGAATGAAGGAAATCTCTGCTGAGTGCCAGTGTTGGCTTTCTCTGCTTGTGCTGCTGAGTGGAGTTAGTCCTTGAAAGACAGTGTAATGGAATTCTCTGTGTTTTATTCACATGGTGCTAGCACTTGAATTGTTCAGTTCATGTCTTGTTTCCTAGGTGTGATGTGCATCCGTGTTATGTTCTTGTTTCTGTGTCCTAGCATATGTAGTGCGCTCTGGATGTGTTTATGTTACTCTTCTTCTGAGCTGTAATTAGAAGCACTCTGAGGATGTGACTGATCTGCCCTGAGCTGAATGTGCAGTACCTGCTGTTCTCATTCCTCCTCCTCAACATGGCATGACCTGTCAAAGGAAGGGTTTTGCCCTAGATAGAAAATACAAAGACTTTTTTACCTTCAAGTTCATATAAGAGCCCAAAGAACAGTGTTGTATGTGTTAATTGATCACAGAAATAAGATGGAAATGTAGGAGCACTTTCAGAAGTTCTGTTACTTGGCTGTTCCAGAGAGGAGGACACTCCCAAAAGGCAGCATCCTATTCTTATTTCCTAATAGATGCCTTTCCTCTTGGCAGTTTGACAGCCAGCCTTGAGACTGGCAAGGTCAGAGACTGAGCTGTTGCCTCACAAGTTCTAAGTTAGAAGTGGGTAGAAATGGCTGTATGGAGGAACTGCTTGGCAGCTGCTGGTGGAAAGCTTCTCTGAATTAATCCACTACAGCACTCGAGAGGATTAATGACATGAGAAGCAGCTTTCCTTACTTTCAGTCCCACTGACAGTTGTTCTAGGTATCCCTGTTACTGGATGGGCGCTTGTGAGTCTCACTCTGGACAGATGTCAGGAGATACAACTTCAAGGCCAGTACTTTCAGGCAGTCTCTTGTTCTGGATGACTCGCTCAGCTTGCTTGGGGCTTCATTTTCAGAGGAAACAAGTACTTATGCAGTGGCTCAGGTGGGGCATGCAGAACAAGAGGCTACTTTGAAAATGTTGGCAAAGATGTTTTGTTTTATCTCTGCACTTCATTAGGTTTATCCACAAAGTCTTTCATGTTATATTCTACTGTGAAAGGTCATTCTTTAAAATCAATCATTTTCAGTGGGATGCAATCCAGTTCTAAGTTAAAGTAATCCACTTTGGGAAAGTTTGAAGAGCAATAAAAAATTGTTAAGACAAATCTGGGCTTATTTTTAAAGGTGGCTGCTGATGCTGAGTCTTTAATTCTGTATACCCAGCATGAGGCATCCTCGGGCTGCTTCTAGAAACGTTGAACATCTGAATTTTCATCTTATCCGTAGGCTCAGCACCTCTGAAAATCTCTGGACTTCAGTAGAAATGAGAGAGCTATTGGTTTGGTTTGTTTGTTTGGTTTTTTTTACTTCCATTATTTACTTGATATAGGTTGAATGTTTCCCTCTTACATGTTAAGCCTTGTTTGCAGTGTGGTGCTTCTCATAAGCAGTCTTTTCAATGTTTTCCTGTTCATGCTTGTGAATTCTGATTACTTTCCGTAAAGAATAAAAACACATTCTTGTAGGTGGACGGGACTAGTGAACACTGCAGTCCTCAGCAGCTCATGAAGAGTTAAAGCTGTTTTCAATTAGCTACTGTGTTCTTGCCACTTAAAGAAACCCCCACAACTGAGCATGCTTCACAGCCTCCTGTGCATAGCCCTGAATCATCCTGGCAGTTAAAAACCTGCCATAGTCGTTGCTTCAGCCATAGTGCTTATTCTTCACTGGACTCTGAAATGAGCAAGTGCTTGAGAATAGCACGTTTTGCCAGAGAGTTCTGAGGATGCATCAACTCGTGTCTGCACTGGATTTTGGACATGAAAAAGGCTACTGTGTGTGAAGGCTGAATGGTATTAAACACACTGCAGTGATCCCATATAGGTTTCAGTGTACAGAGCTAACCTTGCCCGTGAGGGTGCAAGAGATTCGCAGGTTTTGTACAAACACTTTTGTTTAGAGGTCTTGTCGTGTTGTTGGATAGATACTCGATGTTCTTTACCACAGTTTGCGTGGAGGCATGAACCCTGCTGCTGCTGAGCAGTAGTCAGGCAGCAGAGTCTAGGTTTTACCTTTGAGTTATGAGGGAGGTTCTGTGAGAATGAGTCAAGATTAATATTGAAATTGAAATATGACAAATAGTAGAATATTTCATACATGCTGTGACAGCTAAGAGGGTTCTGTTGCTCATTAAACTGTGGTGTATGGTTTGGCTAGAAATATATCCTTAAAATTGTAGTCCCTTGTGGTTTAGGAAAGAATCATCACACTTTAGCTACACCCACTCCTATCTCGTGCTTTGATCTTGTAGTTGGTTACAACACCTTTCCTCCTAGAAGCACTTACCTCACTTTATTGGGGGGATGTGTTGCCAGGATTCTAACAATAAAAAGCCTGTCCTGAGCCCGTGAAAAATCTATCCTTACAGCACCATCTGAGCATCATGCCCCATGCGAGTACCTGTCACATATTTCCAGGATCAGATGCCCACAGACTCTCCATCTCTCTCTCTACCAAACTCATCTCTACCTCCCTCGCTGTGGTGTGGAAGCTGGTTAACCACCCCCATCAATTGGTAGTTGCTTCTGTTCTCTCTGTTTTTCAGTGTCTTGTCCCAAGACTTTTATTGCTTGGCAGTTCCCTAAATAAAACATCATCTTTCTGCAGAAAAGAGAAGATGTTTTGCTTCAGGGATGAGGAGGATGTAAGAGGAAGGGATGTTGGTAGTACCACTTCTTTAGTTCTGTGAGTCTTGGGAAGAACGTTGCAAACACTGTGTGTTCCCTCATAGCTACCAAGACCACTGAAGGAGGAGGCTTTCCGCTATGGGCGAAGGCTGGGAATGGCATGAGATTGTTCCCTTGTAGTGTTTCCTCTTCAGCCCTGTACCTTCTAGCTCAGTGCCCTCGGTGACACATCAGTCTTGGGGAGATACCCTCTGAGACTGCTTTGGTGTTCCCGGTGCCCTTGTGTGGAGCTGAGCAGTGGACTAGAATGGTATTTCAGCAGAAAGCTATTTGTGGAACATTGGTGCTGTCCAACAATCAGATACGCTTGTGGAGCAGAGCCACAGCCTTAGGTCATGGTGCAATTTTCAGTTCCATAAGTTTCTCCATCTACAAATTCTTGCTGGGTGTGGTCATTTTACCAGCAACTCTCAATCCTGTCTCCCAAAAGCAGCAGTTCTGAGCTCCAGCCGAGGCTTTGCTGGGAATTGCAGAGCTCTGTCATCACATATGATGCCTGGCTTTGGAACTAGGCAGGCAAGCCACAGCTCAGTGGTGTTCTGCACCCTGCTCAGCACTCGGGTAAAAGGTCTGCTGGCATTTCCTTTTCCTTTCCATTTTTAAGACATTGTAACTCATAAATATTGTAGCAGACTAAAGCTGGTGGTGATAGCTCTAATTCGTTTTTATTTGTACCTCTATAGATTCATGCAGCTGCTATTATGGCTGAAGGCCCAGAGCAATAGGCAGGGTGTGTACAGGAGAATATAGGTACTCTCCTCTGCCAGCCCTGCGATGTGTGGAGTGCCAACTCTTAACTCTCTTTAGTTTACAGTGGGAGTTAGAAGTGCTGCATAACAAGGTTACCTTGTTTTAGCGCTTGTCCTTGCAGCTGCTGGGTTTAGACACCTGCCTGGTTCTATAGCAATGAGATCACATATCACCTTAACACATTCAGGTGCTCACAATCTTTGAGATGCTTTAGACTGAGAAGCAGCTTCAGTTAAAAAAACAAACCCAAAAGCATGTAACGAGGACGTTTTTGTGCGTGTGTAAATATATGTCCGTACATTTGGCAGATTAATTCAGATTGGTTCAGTGGGTGAAAAACTGGTTATAAAAATACTTTGTAATCTGTTTCCCTTGGGAGGCTGAAATTGCTGTATAAGACTAGAAAGCTTTTGGTAGATCCCACAGATTTCCAGAACTGTTGGAACACTGCGCACTGACTAATCTCTGCTAAGAAATTACAACTGCAGTGCTTCCAAGCTGGAGAAGCATACTGGGCATTCTGGATTGACCTGGCTGTTGCTGTTCTTGCACAGGTGTTAGATATATTAAAATCTATATTTTCACACTGAACCATACCTGTTTCAGAACATGTTCCTGCTGCACGTAGGTAAAATGTGTTCTGTAGTTAAAAGCAATACAGGTTCTGCATTAATTATGTTAATGAATTATACTGGTACACGGGGTCCCTTCTGTAGCAGTCTTAGATGTCACTGCCTTCTCTTAGAAACAGTGAAAATAAAACCCTGCTGGGAAAGAGGCAGCATTTGGCTGCCCGGTGTGTACATACAGCTGTGTGTGTCACAGAACTGCACAGGGCCATCAATCAGCCTGTTACTTGCAATGTGACATTTTTATTTGTCATGTTTTATTACCGTTTATTCTTATTTGTCCTAATGTTTGTGTTCTTTAAAAATATCAGCAGTATTCATCTAGTCCCTTTAAAAACCAACAGCAGCTTTTATTGTAAATGACGTTAGGGCTTAAGGTGCTAAAGCCAGCACTGTCAGAGCCAGGGCTAGAAACGTCTGGGAGACACAGTGATGTGATTTACTGGATTGCAACAGTGTGCAGGTACCGAGGATGGTGGGGGAGCAGAGAGTGTAGCCATGGTGCCTGGCCTTCGCCGTGTGCTGACGTGCTTTGTGTCCTTTTCCTTGGTGTGGGGGCAGATGTGAGCTGACCCTCCTGAGGTGGGCACAGCACAGAACGGCTCAGCTCGCAGCGGCATGGCAGCCGCTCCCACGTGTGTGCTTCTGAAGGGATGGCTCGGGGCTGCCTGCGAGCTCAACAGAGCAGGTCAGCCTGTGATTTATGGCGTGCGGCGAGTTACGAGGATGCTGCCCTTAGTGCAGACTCCGGCAGCAGCTCTGTCACTTTGCGATGGTTTTCGTGTGAGTCTGGCGCTCGGTCCGTGTGTGACAGCGCGGCGCTGGTACCAACTGGCACCGGCGGAGCTGCGGCTCTCCGAGCGAGGAACCGGGCTCAGGCCGAGGGAACACAAAGACACCATGGCAGGCGCAGCCTGCGCTTCCCGGGGCGAGGGCCAGTCAGAGCGGCGGCCGGTGGCCGGGCGGGGCAGGGCGGCCCCTGCGCGTTCCCCCCGGCAATGCTGCAGCACAATGCAGCAGTGGCAGCGCGCAGGCGCGGCCGTGGCCGGCGCTCCGGTGTAGCTATTTATAGCAAGTGACGTCACCTACAAATACAGCGCGGGGGAGCGGCGCCCTCCCCTCCCCTGCGGTTCCCCCCGGCTCCGCCCCCTCGTTGCCTTCCCAGCGCGCAGGCGCAGCCGCCGCCAGCAGCGCGAGGCTCCCGGCCGGGCGGAGGGGTCGCAGCGAGCGCGCGCTGCCCGCCTTGCTGCGGTCCGAGCGCGAGACGCCGAGCGTCCTTCCGTCTGTGAGCGCGGCCGAGGCGGCAGCGGCGGCGGTTCGGTTCCCTGCTCGCAGCACCGAGGCGCCGAGCCCCGTCCCCCCTCCTCCTCCGTCTGTCCTCGGGGCGCACAGTGCCCAGCCCGGCAGCCACCACGGAAGCGGCCATGGGCGACCGAGAACAGCTGCTGCAGCGAGCCCGCCTGGCCGAGCAGGCGGAGCGGTACGATGACATGGCCTCGGCCATGAAGTCGGTGAGTGGGGCAGGCAGCGTGGCGGCTGCGGGTCTTGCCCGGGGAGGAGGAGTGTGAAGTGGGGCAGTGGCGGGAGAGGGAGGGAAGGGAAGTGCGGGCTGGCCCGAGGCGGGGCCGGGTCCCACCCGCGGCGGTGCAGAGCGGAGGGCGGGAGCCGGGGCCGGGCAGGGCTGTCCTGTCCCGCGGGACATCTCGCCGCCGTGCGGGGCGGTGCCCGCCACTATCTGCCGTTGGGAGAGGCGAGACCGAGAGCAACCGGTCCCAGCTACACCTACACCTCCTTTTCTTGTACATCTTATTTTCTAACCCCTCAAATTCTTCGGTCCGCCTTAACGGCTCCCCGGGGATAGGACTGACCACGTCCTACCTCCTGCCTCAGTTCGAGCACCGCCCGCTCCTCCTCAGCGCGGTGGGTCTTTTTTCCGACCCCCGCCCGAGAAGGGCCTGTCCTGCGCCCCCTCCCTAGCTGGGGGTGACGGTTTGACCTTGGGGTACGTCCCCTCTTCTAGGGGAGCGGGTAGGGTGCCCGGGGAAGCTCCTTTTCCAGACGTCTCTTGTGCCTCGCGATAAAGGCACGAGCAGAGGCCTCGCCCGTCGCGAACAGCAGCGCTCTTACTCAAAGACGGTCGCTGCACGGGGGCACGACAGTTACCCAGTGCGCAGCCAGCCTTTCCCAAGCTTTAACATTGTTTTTTTGCCTCCTCTTTGTAGGATAACACATTCTCAGTGCACTCGATACCCAGTTTAAAACTTAAATGGGTTCAAACAATAAGTTACAGCTTCAGCTCATCTCCTTTCAGAACCAAGTGATGAAAATTACTTGTACCACCCTATCTGTACTGACACATAATAAAAGCGCAGAATGATCAAACTTATCATGTCTAGTCCCTTTTTTAAAAACAAAATGTTCATATAATCTTAAGTATCATATTAACGCCAGTAAATGCTTAGCAGTGTTTTTCCAGTGTCTCACTACAGTTGGTTTGTTCTTGCTGATTTGTCCTTTGTGAACAGCAAAGGCCCCAAGAGGAATCGTGCTTCCTGTGAGAGAACTGCTGTTTGAAGATGGGAGAGGATTTTAGTTTGAAAGAGCAGTTTCAAATGCAGTTCACATATTTGTAAGAATCAGTCTGGTTAGTCTCATTCAGAGGCTGGGATCTGTCATGTCACTTAAATGAAAGCAGTAAAAAGACACTTTAATGTTCTTCTGTGATAATAAATACTATAACCAGTACAATTCTAAAGCAGCAGTACTTCTGGGTGTTGGTATCAGAGCACTAGACACTAAAATAAGCTGTATCACTACAATTCTTGACACATATCATGTAGTAATACCAGCTCTTTGTCTATAGAATCCTTCAATTGTTAAGTATGAAAGACAAAATGTAGACACCACTAAGAATTTTCCTAGCTGTAGTTAATTTCACATAACTATAGTGTGTGTATAGCCTGCTGAACATAAGTGAGGCAAACTGAGTACTCCTGAACATCTCAGGGTATGGGTAAATCAAATACATATTACTGGTGTGTACGTCCAGTTGTATTGTAAAGGCCCTAGTTGCTATGCAGCTCTCATTCACAAGTCACAGTATTGTAGCTTGTAATGCTACGTTTGCTCGCAAGTAAGTTGTATAATGAGGAATTGCTGTAATTGGGAGCGTGAGAACACTTTCAATTGAGTCCTGAGCATTTCTGAAAGGTTACGTTATAGATACTTTGAAGACACAAAATGTAAATCTGAACATAAAAGTCAACAGTTTCCTTATTTTTAGCTGTCTGTATGCTGTTGCTGTGTGTGGCATCATACATGGGGAATGTGGCACCTTTTGGTTATGTGGCTTTCACAGGTGTTGGCTGTTAACATGGCCATTTCTAGAATGCTCTTGAGAGGCATTCTGGGGCAGATTTTGTAGGTCTGAGCATAAGCTCCTCTGAAATGTTGTGTGGGCTCTGTTCTTACGCCACTAGTAATTCCTTCTATTGTAACCAACTATTTAGAAAGGTTTATTCATATAGAATACTATACAAATAATCTTGCACTCCAGAAATGTTAGACTTCTTCCACAGGAAGTTAGCATTCTCAGATGTCTATTCGCAGTGCAGGACATCTTTATTGGAAAAATTTATTTAAAAAAGTACAAATCCTTGGAATATAACATGATGGGTTTTAAAAACTCCTATATGAAAGCAACGCACTTCCCACTGCAGAGTTATTTTGATTCTCAATATTTCTCACCGCACTTAGGAGATGCAATACAGCCAATGGGCAGATAGTTATAACAAAGACTGTTTTAGTGAAATAGTGATACATGCATAATTTTTGAGGTTGCTACTGAAAAATGTTGAGTCTGCCTGTTCAACTGTCAGTGTAAAGCTGGGGAAACAATTATTTATCAGTCTTACAGTTCCTTTTTTTAAAGTAAAGCCAAATGAAATAGTGGTTGTAAAGCATTGCTCAAGAATAGGTTTTTTTCTGATACTGTTAAAATAATTTCTAGTACTTTGATTTACATGTGCAGACAGGAGATGAAAACAGAACTCCCAGTTAGTTTCCTGTTGTAAATCAATGAGTTTAAAATACTTTTTTCCAGCCAAAATTATTTCAGTAGAACATACAGTCATATCTAAATGTGCTTTCCTTGCATGGCGTTTGTCCAAGGTGTGTACCGTTCTCAGTGCATTAAATGCTGCTCCAGGATTCTGCTCACGGTAGGTAAAAAATTCTCAACACACTGGGGAGAGGTGTGCTTTTAGCATAGGTAATAAAGGTTCCCATGTGATGGAACAAATGCGCTTATCATCTTGAGAATAAAGCATTGAGCACCTTTGGGTTTAGACTGTTCCAGAAATAATTGGATGTGTTAGCTGTATAAATGCTTGGTATTTCATGCTAGTACCAATATGTAGTGCTCAGAACCTCAATTAACACTGCTTTTTTAGTACAGCGGGTAGAGAGTCCTTCACGACTGAAAATTGATAAGATGACTCAGTTACGTGAGAGGTATAATTTTAAAATCAGTGGTGTCCAAAAAAATCTCTGCATAAAAGAGATTTAGGTCTTGGAATCGCCTAAGGTTTTTTAAGCAAAATAGCTTGAGGGTCTAGTTCAATTTGTAGGCTTTATCTGTGTATGTGAATGAACTTAGAGGTTTGGGAGGTTCAGTATTTTTAGTGTTGTATCGCTGTGTTCTTCACACTAGCGTCTGTTTTTGGGTTAATGGGTATGTATGTGCGTGAGAGGGCAAGGGGATGCCTTTAATGTAAACAATATCCTCCCCTGCTGAGAGATTTCTGCCTTACTGTGGTTTTATACAGTAAATCCAGTTACAGAACTTGCAGTGCTTGATATAAAACACTGAAGCCGCATGATTCAAGAAACTGATGCGGTTTAAGTTCATTAGTCTGGTTTTTATTTGTTCAAAAATTACGGACATATAACTTTGTATCAGAAGAGTTTTAATAACTAAAGCTGATTTTATACTGGCTCAGGTACAGTCGTTTTTGTAGCAGCTTGCTAAGACCTGGCTCTGGCTGCAATTAATGTGCTCCGGCTAGCAAAACCAATGTATAATCACATACATTCGATCAACTTGGGTCACATTCTAATAGCTAATCCAACAGTGCGGCATAGATCTGCTGTTGCTTATGGAACCTTCACTTTGTTGTATTTTCCATATGAAAGTAACTCTGCTTGGTACTGACCTCTGTGGGATCACACACACGGAAGTAATTTCTGAGGTATTGCAGTCCTTCGATGCTCATCGGCATGTGTACTTAGGAATTCCAGGGTTGTAGTCAGGATTCCTTTTTACATACTCCCTTTTTACCCCAGTTAACTGTGGAAGAACTTTGTGGGCATAAAGGGCATACCATGTAAGTATTGTGGGAATAAATTATGTTTCAAAAAGCAGACTGTCAGTCTGAATGACAGCTTCTAGCAGATCACAGCCACTGTGTTCACTTGCATGAACTGGTTTGGAACTGAAAATAACCTCAAACTTTGGTGTGAGAGAAAGGTGTGTCTGTGCAAGGGAAGTATAGAGTAACACCTGAGTAAGTGAACACTGTGAAGTTATACTATAAATGGGTTTATGTCTTCTAAGTTCTTCTGTTTTTCCTAACAGCCTTTATAAGAAAGTGTGTCTGGGTCTAACCTGTGCGTTATTGCAGCCCCAAGATGTTTTTGAATAAGGAAAAGCTGTAGGTAAAATGAAAGATAAGAAGAAATAATTTTTCCTTCAGCATTTCAAGTTTTTCTTGTTTTGTTTCTTTCTCCACATCATCCCCATGTGAGGACAGTGGTCTCTCTTTTTGTCTACTTTCCTCATGTGTGGGAAATAGATAAAACAGTAGGTCACTCCTTTAAAGGTCACGTTTTCCTCTGGGTCTAGCTCTTTGTAGTTGTCACACCAGGGAGGTGGCTGTCATCTTTAGATATATCTGCACATACTAGCTAGGATGGGGAAGAATTTGCCTTGGACTTGAGCTGATGGTAGGTGCTGAGTCTCCAGGATACCAGTAACTTTTGATAGATCCTTAAACCAGTGAGCATCTCCTAAGCATGTTGGTTTGTCTTTGTTAACTTTTATTTTAAGTAATGGCTTCAAGGTGAGTCTAAATCAACTTGGGAATTAAACTATACAGCAGTCTAGTGGGGATCTGGAATAGTCTCTTAGAGACTTCTGTGTTTTGATTGAGAAGTTAACGTTCTTTTACCACATTCACACACTTCTGCAGTTAGACTTGAGATGCTTTCTTCCACTGGGATTGTTTTGCTGTGCTCTGCAATAACCTATCCTGGGTATTCCCTGCCAATTCTTCATCTTGCTCTGTCAGGATAAGTTGTGTTAGTCAGGTGTTTACTGAAAGTTTTAGCAAACTTACTCCACCCAGGCTCACGAAGCACAACACCTAAACTTTAACTGGCTAGTCTGAGCACAGTATGAAGATGCTTGCAAAAGTTACGCTGCGTGTCAAAAATTGCACTGTAAGACCTACTTTTAATGCTGAATGTCAAGTGAGGACTGGCCAAGATGACCAGGGTTCATTCTAGACCTAACAAGATCCTCTCTTTATTAATGTAGTCTTCATAAATTTCTGCAAATAGGCTGTTTATCAATGCTTGCATTCAATTTGGGCTGTGATGAGGGAAGGTCTAAAGGCTTTTCAGGCATAGGTTGTCTGCAATGGCTCCTGTGCAAGTGATCTTTGTAAATGGGCTTTTTCAGTGTGGTTGTTACTGTGCGTTTTCTGGAATGAAAAAAGGAGTAATACCAGAAGAGCGAAATAGACTAGCAGAAACATCGGAATACTCTTGAGGCAAGTGCTTATTTCTGTAAGGTAGTGTTTTGTCTTGTGACAAACTGGATGGAATTGGAAAATGAATTTGTCTCCCCTTACTACACCAGCTGTACAGCATAGTGATTTTTAATACTGCAAAGCTATTGGGGGGGAATGTATGTGTTTAAATGATTAAGTTTTAGCAGAACATCACTGACTCCTTTAGATCGATCAACCTCTGTGTTTGAAAACTTTCAATGAACTTTCAAGTAAAGTCTTCCAGCAGTGCAGGAATGACCAAGTGATTGTCAATCTTAGTCAATTTTTTGCAAAAGCAAGTGCTATCCTGATAGAAGACAAGGGAACAAGCGCTTAGCTGAGCCTTCACATCTTGAGGGAGTTAGTTGTCTTCACTAGAGAAGATTATACAACTATGTTGTAGGAGAGTCAGTAAAAGGAGGTGTTGTAGGAAGATGTTGATTGCAGGCTGTGGAGAAGAGTATGAAGATACAATTAGAGTTGAATCCTGAGCTTTTTGCCCTCTTTAGATTGTTCCTAATTGTATTGGGCCATGAGGAGCAGGGTCGTTTGGGTTTTTGGGCTGTGGGGGAAAGGCTTTTTGAAGATCGAGTTAATTGACTTAGAATCTTTTAAGAACAAACCCTAAATTTGAAAGTAAGCAGTCTCTTGCTGTAACAGTTATAATCCGTGCAAGTTATTTTTCAGAGCTGGAAGATGCACATTTATTGGGTGGCTCACTGGCTGCACCAGCAGTCTCCGAACAGTAAATATTTGTAGGAAGTATTTGGTTGAGAACATTCTGGTTCATCTCAAGCAGTGTATGTATGCACATTTTAAAATAAATTAGTTAATGCTTTTAGCAGTGTCTGAGCAAGGACAAGATTACTTTCACACCCAAGTACCTACTCTTAGAACTCCACTGACTTCTTTCACTGCAGTTAATGCAATATTCTTGAAGTAGTGGTTACATTTGCCATCCTGATTCCTAAGTTTAACTTCATGTTAATAAATTTGTACAAGTAGAACAAAGTCAAGTGACTGTAAGCCTGAGAGGTTTTATTCCATAAATTAACAGAGCCAGGGAAATAGGCCAAAATACAGTATTGGAAGTGTTATACTTCCTGTGTCTCGGCTTTCTGTAGTAGGAATTCAGAGTTGATCGTGGCTTTTTTTCCTTTATTTCCTGTTCTACTTATTTAGTCTCCTTTCCCTGTCATTTGCCTACAGCCACCAGTTAGAAATCAGTAACTGAAAGATACTGTGAATGTACAAATTCCATTTGTACTATGTAGAGCTTAATCATAATGACTGCAGCGCTTCCGTCTCTGCTGTCGAGTGAAAGAAAGCAGCAGGGGAAAGAAATGCAAGAACTGCACCAGCTTCCAGTCTCTGTGCCACGTTCCAGATTCATAAAACTCGTATCCTAGGTACATATTCATCTTGAAATGTGTAGTCTGCCTAATTATAGCATCTTCCTAAAAAACTGGAGTCTTCCTTCTGTGAGTACTGCTCCGTTACGAAAGCCTGACTCACTTTTATTCGGTGGATGTGCTTTGCAGTGGCTTCTGAATATTGCGGGGGTGCAGACATTACAAATTGACTCCTGTATGGAAGGAATTTTGTGACCTAAAAAGACTTGGGAATATTGCAAGATGGAAGAACTGAGGGTAGTTTGCATGTTCTTTTCTGAGACAAACCTTTTAAATGTGGTCTTTGTCTGTATTTTCAGGTAACTGAGCTCAATGAGCCTCTCTCAAATGAGGACAGAAACCTGCTCTCTGTAGCCTACAAGAATGTAGTTGGAGCTAGACGATCTTCCTGGCGTGTAATCAGCAGCATAGAACAGAAGACAATGGCAGATGGAAATGAGAAGAAGCTGGAGAAGGTTAAAGCCTATAGGGAGAAGATAGAAAAGGAGCTTGAAACAGTCTGCAATGATGTCTTGGCTCTCCTAGATAAATACTTGATCAAGAACTGCAATGACTTCCAGTATGAGAGCAAGGTTTTTTACCTGAAAATGAAAGGGGATTACTACCGCTATTTGGCAGAAGTTGCTGCTGGAGAGAAGAAGAACAGTGTTGTGGAAGCCTCAGAAGCTGCCTATAAAGAGGCATTTGAAATTAGCAAGGAGCACATGCAGCCCACTCACCCCATTAGGCTCGGGCTGGCACTCAATTTCTCAGTGTTCTACTATGAAATCCAGAATGCCCCTGAGCAGGCCTGCCTTTTAGCCAAACAAGCCTTTGATGATGCCATAGCAGAGCTGGACACACTAAATGAGGATTCCTACAAGGACTCCACTCTCATAATGCAGTTACTTCGAGATAACCTCACTCTGTGGACGAGTGACCAGCAAGATGAAGAAGCAGGAGAAGGCAATAATTAAAGGGCTTTCTTCTGATCCCTCTTTCATCCACTTCACCATCCCCATCATCACCAATATTTCCTTGCCACAGTCACACTAAATATCTAGTGCTAAGCATATCTGTATTGTACAGCTGTTCAGATCTGCTGTCCACTATTGAGAAGCGGTGTCAGATCAGTCTTCATGGGCATTGATGGGTTGATTGGCTTATTGGCCCTATTTATCTTAGTTGCACTCAAGCAGTGCAGAGGGATGCAGAGTAAATGAGGCATTTTTAGTTTGCCTGTTGATTGGAAAATGTGGGAAAGAATAATGGAAGGCAATTGAAGATAATTGGGTTCTGGTTCAATTTTTTCGATTTGAGATGAGCTGACAGTTCTGTTAAGCAGTACATTTTGTGCATGCAGAGTAAATTAGCCACCACAAATTTTTTTCAGTCAATGGAAATAGTTAAGCTGATGTGAAATGACGATTCTGTTCATCAGTTTACAATAAACTGTTTGAAATGTGAGATTTCAGTAGCAATTTGGTTTTTTTGCCTCTAACTTATGTGCACAGTTTCTTTCAATGCAGTGCATCTACCTAAGAGTTTTGATACTTGTAACCTTTTGCAGTTGTTTTGAAGAATCATGAACTTATTTTTTGTAAACTGGCTGTTTAGTTGTCTGTGTATTCTGACAACATGTCAATATTAGCCCATGTTAAGATGGATGACTGAGATGCCAGACTTCTAAATTAAATGTTTTGGAATTAAAAGAGTAAAATAAAATGCTGCTTCGGGGATGTTATCTCTACATATAAGCTGTTGTCCTGTCTTTTGTCGAGAACATTTAATCAAAAGTTTGAGAAGTCACGTCATATCCTAAACAAACAAAAAACCCACTATGGTGAAAAGGAGAAAAGAAACCCCAAACTCTTCACAAATCCCCAGGATGCCCGCAACCATCTAGAACTTGATAGCACTCTCCTGTGTTTGGGTGGAGTTTCCAAAGGTGATATATTTAGTTACTTGCTTTGTAGAGCAGGTGAACTTCTTCATGGTGAGGGTGGTGGAGCACTGGAATGGTCTGTCAAGGAGACTTGTGGAGTCTCCTTCTCTAGAGGCATTTAAAACCCGCCTGGATACGTTCCTGTGACTTGATCTGGGTGATCCTGCTGTGGCAGAGGGATTGGACTGGATGATCTTTTGAGGTCCCTTCCAATCCCTACTGTTTGTGATTCTGTAATGTAGTTCTGTTCAGGAGCTGAGAAGTGGTTCAGAACACATCTTACCAGCAGAGACAGACATTTGCATTTGCTTCTGTCTGCTGCAACTTCTAAACGTCTGTTGTGTTGTGCTCACCACCAAAGCACCTTTAAGCATAAAACCCCCATATTTCTTATTTACCTCCTTCCAACAGGAGCGGTATCTGTTCTTGAACAATGCCTGCCTGTTTTAGCTAACTGCAGTCTGGCCCTCAAGCTCGTGTTGGTTTTTATTCCTAGCAGTTAGTGCACATGTGTCATTGCTGGTGCCACACACACCTCCGTAACAGCACCGCACACAAGCAGGAAAAGCTAGCTGCTACATGTCACTGTATCCAGACTGCTACTGGCACCTGAACTAGCTCAGAGTAAGTTCTCATTTATCTAAATCCATTCGTCTTTGGCTTGTGCAATAAACATTACTGGTCTGAATGCCCACAACAGCCATTAATACATTTTAAAAGCAGGAGACTGGTTTGTTTTTATCTGGAGGATTAGCGTATTTAAGGGAAGGAGTTGTCTGCAAGTACTCTATCATCTAGATAATTCTAACTTTATTACATCAGTGAAGTTGGTGACGATTGAAGCACTAATGCAACATCTGCAAAAGATGAAAACATAGACCCTTCATGTCCCGTTGTATAATTAGTTGTTTGACCTCTTAAAGTAGTTTGAAGTGTGTGCTTCGTGTAAATAACTAGTGTCTGCCAGGGCCTCTTCCTTTTCCTGCTCCTGTTTCATCAGACAGTTCACAAAGTCCCTCTTTCAGTTCCTGTTTTTCTAAGTAAAACTTGCAGGAGTCTTCTAAGAGTTAATAGCTACCTGGGCTTTTACTGTCTCCTAGATTCCTAGAGCTTCCTTTCCTTCTGATCTGCTTCCCCACCCCTGCGGAACCCAGGTGAAGTGGCAGTAAGACTGCCTTTTTGGGTTGAAAGTTGCCTGGTTAGTGGCGAATATCCTGTTTATACAAGTACCACTGTTTTCTTAAATTCCAAAGATAGGAGTCCTTTCTAATTGTGGTTACTGTTTTGTGCAGATCCTTTGTCACAGAACTATGAGCATTGTGTAGTCCACAAGTGAGTCAGCAGGTCTTTGACACCTCTAAAACAGGCAGTTCAAGATTAGCTCTTGACCCAGTGCATGAGATCTGCAATGGAGACAAAGGGATCCTGTAGCACAGAGTGGTTCCTGGGAGCAGTAATAATTTCTGTTAGGAAGGTTTGTAAAGTGTCACAGCCGTGTTGCTGTGATTAGCTGTCTCCATTAATTTCGGTTAGTCTTTGCTTGCGTGATGGGAAGAAATGCTCTTTGAAATAGTTTACTGACTTGATTCTGCTGGAAGAGTGGAGTCCCTTCTCCCGAGCAGCGTAAATTCCCGTGGATAAATCTGTTCTGGTTGAAAGCATCGACAGAAGATAGCTGTGTATTAGGAAGCTACATGAAAAGCTGCAGCTTATTCCCTGCCTCTTGATGAATCACTGTGTGTCACGCATTCTCTCCGGCTGACTAAAGGCACTCAGAACCATCCTGGAGGTGATGGAAAAGTTACGAATGTGGGACTTGGAATGCTGCCTCTGTCTGAAGGTGATTGATGCTTCAAAACTATCTAGGCTTTGCAACAGTTATTAAGATCTAATAGCGTACGTAGACACGGTTGGAAAGTAGTAACCGTTCTCTAAGAATTTCTTACCTTTACCATGATCTTCAGAGGAACTATCTCAAAGAATTATCAATACTGGGATCTTCCAGTTTGAATGTCCTGACATTAAATTCACCAAAAATGACATAAAATTTGTCATTGAATTGTCAGATGGAGGCATCTTAGTATCTGTTGCTCCTAGCAAAGTAGAATTTGATGAGACCTCATCTGGAACATTGTGTCCAGGTCTGGGCCCCTTCAGTTCCAGAAGGACACAGAACTGCTTGAGAAAGTCCAGCACAGAGCCACAGAGATGATGGAGTAGAACATCTCCCTGCTGAGGAAAGGCTGAGGGAGCTGGGTCTCTTCAGCTTAGAAAAAAGGAGACTGAGAGGTGACCTCATTAATGGTTATAAGTATGTGAGAGGTGGGTGTCAGGAGGATGCAGCCAGGCTCTGCTCAGTGGCATCTAATGATGGACAAGGTGCAGTGGGTGTAACTGGAACAAAGGAGGTTCCACATCAGTATGAGCAGGAACAACTTCATGGTGGGGGTGATGGAGCCTAGGGAGGTTGTGGACTCTTTTTGGAGATGTTTAAAACCCTCCTGGACGTGTTCTGGTGTGACTTGATCTAGGAGATTTTACTCTGGCAGAAGGATTGGTCTGGATGATCTTTTGAGGACCCTTCCAATCCCTAATGTTCTGTGATTAGGAAAAGATTCACATTTGTAGATTAGCTCCCTCTGAAACAGAGGAATTGAGATTTCTCTTGAGGAACAGCAGACAGGTGGTTGTCCTGTAAGTGGTGGGATGATTGTGCTGAGCCACCTGCGGATTTAAGATCATTCAAGATAAAATCTCAGTACACAAGAGTGGTGGTCAAGGGTGATGAACTTCAAAGTAAGTGAATGAAGTTACTGGGTGTATTCAGGTAACTGCAGGCCCAAGGTCACAGTCCTGGCTTTGTTAAAACTAGAAAGGCTGACTGCACACCCTTATTTTGTGTGATCTGCCTTCAGCTTTGTAGCAGTAGGTGCTTCCCAGAGGACAAGGTGAATGATCTGTCTGTATCTTCAAAGAACCAGACCTTTATTCCAAGGAAGTTCAATAAATACTCAGATGTTATTGCTCAGATATTACGTGCAGCTATAAGCTTGACTAACCACAAACATGTTCTGCAAGGACATTTGCTTCATGAACAAGTCTCTCTTTAGTACAAAATAGGACTCCCAACAGATGTGAAGGGCAAGGTAGCTGAGTTACCCGATAAGGACAACGCTTCATAACTGTTACCAGATGGGAATGATGATCCAAATCTTTAATATATTCAGAGAAGACACCTAAATGTTCATGAGAAGTTCACCCTTCAATCATCAGATGCTGCTAGAGACCATCAGAGACCTTTCGAAAGACCCTGTAAGGACTTGTGGAGCTTGTACAATGACTCTGCAAATACTGTGATCGGTCCCAGAAAACAGGATGCGTGTGCATGGATTTTCTGAGAGGGGCAACGAACATCTAAGATTTCTGTGTATAAGAGCTGTACAATTGGCTCTAGCTGGGCGCGTGACAGGTGCTTAAAGTTCACATTCACAGAACGTTGGGGACTGGAAGGGACCTTGACAGATCATCTATTCAAACCCCCCTGCCAGAGAAGGATCAACTAACCAAGGTATTAGAGGGTTCTTTATTTTGCTGGATGTTACTGTGTCACCTGCTCCCAAGCGAAGAAGGGAGAATCCCAAGGGAAAGAACCCCAAAGCAAAAGAAAACTCATCCCCAAAGCCTGCCCAACCACGTTTCTCCATCCAAATGTCTTCATTTGCAGAGGCACTGACTGACTGAGGGCAGGCAGGTCTGTGCCTGGAACTGGAGAGGGGTTTCCTCCGATTTCTGGTGCCATTTTAACAAGGGATCAGCCTGAATCCCTTCAACAAGCCAAACTGGGTTTAAGGACAGAGAGGAAACATTTCAGAGCCACAACATGAGAAGCCTTCGCTAAGTTTTAGGTTCATCGAAGAGGGTCGCGCTGCAATCAGCAGCACTTTTTGAAGAGTTTGAATGAATTATGCACATAATTGAAAGAGGCTGCAGAGACCTCATTCTGGACAGCCCCAAATTGCTTGAAATTCCACGTAGACGCACGTCGCTTAGTTTCTGAGTCTCAGTAATTTCTGAGGTAAACAGAGATGTACTCCAGCCCCTGCGGTCAGGCCAAGGAGATGTTTTAATTAGTGTCAGAAACTGAGCCATCTGTTAGGAATAAAGGAAGTCAGGCTTGCAATTGCCTTCACCTGTGAGCCCTAAGGAGACAAGAGCTTGGTTGGTTTGGCTCCTTTTCCAGGCAGTACCAGGTAGCTCTGCTGTGTAGTTGTTAACAGTTGGTGTTTGTCTAAGAAAATAATCTGTAGGTGTGATTGTTCAGGCTCCTGGTTTGGTTGTGATGCTCGTGTCCATGTGGTGTGAGGATGACAAGTGTAAAAGATTTCTGGATGTACTGCAGGAGGCAAAAGACCTTTGAAGTTAAAGAAGTTTTTCTTCTGTGTGTGAAGGAGCAAGATTCAGCGCTGGAGTACTGCAAAATGCCTTCGGAAAGAGCTCCTTCAGACAAGGGTTTGGAAGCAGGTAAGAACAAAACAGCCTGCGTTGATCATGTTGTACTAAAAAATTCCCTAAAGCGTAGGCTGCCCTGGGAAACTTCTGCAACACCCCTGCCGACCTGCTGCTGTGGATTGTGCTGTTGAGGAGTAAAGGTCAAACATGAGTAACAGGGAGCGTGATCCTGTTTGAAGACTGTCAACTGGTTTAGAACATGTGAGATTCTGGGTTATAATGACTGCTCTAGTGACAGCAGAAAAACACTTGAGCAAAAGTGTTTGAGTCAACAATAGCAGAGCAACAGGAGCAGGGAAAATGTAGAATGAGCTGTTCTCTCTCTCTCCCCTTATTTTCATTACATCTGATAACTTCTGCAGTTAAGAGAGTTGAGTCAGCACAATTAGCAGGCTCTGGCCTTAAGTCTGTCATGTTACATGGGAGGGATTCGATGGTGTTGGTGAAGAGTCGCTCATGTAAATGAAGTCAGGCTCCGTTTCTGCAGAACTGCGATGCAGCATGAGCTGGGTGGGTGGCCTCTCTTGTCAGTGCTCCGCGGTTTGGAGTGTAATTGCATTTGATTTCGGTTCTTGAGTTAAAGCACTTAGATGTGTCTGCTGATCCGCTGTAGCATAATAAAGGCCATGAAGAACAGCAAATAGCTGTCTGTGGCTGCTGGAAGGGATCATTAGTTTGCCACTCAGGTGCTGCAGGAGGTCCCTGTGTGTGTGGGCAGAAGACAGCAGTTCTACTGCTCTGGTGTTTTGAAATGAGGTGCTGTTAGTCTGTGTGGGTTTTGTCACTGTGGAGATCGTGAAGACAGTTGTTTTTGAGGGAAGCTGTCCTGTCAGATTCCACTTCTCAGTGTGTAGAAGCTTCTTTGCTCTTGAACGTTGGTACATTAAAAACATACAACAGAGAGTATACAACAGCCCCTAACCCCTCAGGGCTTACACAGTGCTCCTGTTACAGTTTAATACCCTGTGAATTTGCACTGGAAACTGCTGGTCTGTTTGAACCAAATTTTATGGATGAATAGAAGGCTTGAAGGGATCAGCTTCCATCGATTTTGATGGACAAAGGAGCTGAGTGGAGCAGAAAGATCCTAAGAGCACTCAGTTATGAGAGAGGCTGGAGTCTGCCCTTATTTCTACTGACAATATCAGATCTATGCAGGAGCTTCATTCCCAACTTGGAGATTCCTTGTGCTCCAGGTTTTGAGTCAAAAACTATCTGAAAAATCAGTAGTGTTCAGGAGGTTGTGCTGTTTACTTTTTACTTCCAGCTGTGCCTACTCTTCATCTGTCTAACCTGGGCACTTCTCAGCGCACAGCCAGCCTTATCTCCTGCTTGTGTATCATGTACTTATCGTGTTGGATACCTGGGGAATTTGGTGTCATTTTTGTGCTGTTTCAATGCAAAAAGTGCTGATGCTTTAGGTAGCAACACCATCTAGTCATAAATGTGCTTAAGAATGCTGGGTGTGAACTCAAACACAGAATGTCAGCGACTAGAAGGGACCTCGAAAGATTATCCAGTCCAATCCTCCTGCCACAGCAGGATCACCTAGATCAGGTCACACAGGAGCTTGTCCAGGCAGGTTTTAAACTTCTCCAGAGAAGGAGACTCCAAAACCCCCCTGGGCAGCCTGTTCCAGCGCTCCATAACCCTCACCGTGAAGAAGTTCCTTCTCGTATTGAAGTGAAACCTCCTTTGTTCCAGTTACACCCACTGCCCCTTGTCCTATCACTGGATGCTTCTGAGCAGAGCCTGGCTGCATCCTCCTGACACCCACCTCTCACATATTTATGACCAAATAATGATGGCACCCCTCAGTCTCCTTTCTTCCAAGCTAAAGAGACCCAGCTCCCTCAGCCTTTCCTCAGCAGGGAGATGCTCCACTCCATCATCTCTGTGGCTCTGTGCTGGACTTTCTCAAGCAGTTCTGTGCCCTTCTGGAACTGAGGGGCCCAGAACTGGACACAATACTCCAGATGTGGTCTCACCAGGGCAGAGTAGAGGGGAAGGAGGACCTCTTTTGATCTACTAACCTCAGCTGTCCAGACAAGTTATTTTCTTTTGGTTAGGTGTTTTTTTGTAAACCCAGGGTTCATTGGGGTGAAGCCCTGTGAGTGCTTCCCTGGAGAGTACTTTCTAATGGAGGCAATCACTAAGAAACCACTTAGGCACAATTATGTAGCTAAATTAAATCGATGTGATCGATCCCACTTTTGGATTGAATCTACTTGGAGCTGAGCTCGTCCATCTCTGAAGAATTATCTGGTTTAGCATGTCTGAGGGAAGAAACAGACCAAAGCCCTCTGTGTGCAGGACTGCTGGTGGAGTTGTGCTGGAAGACCTGTTACATCTGCAGGCAATCTGTGGCATCTGGAGAGCTGCATCCCTCTCTGAATGTCTGAGTGACTTATTGTGAGTTTTCTCAAGCAGGGGCTGCTGAGGGAGGAGGGATCCCCGTCCAGCAGTGGCTTCTTTCCCAAACACATAACACTCTCGCTGGAAAGAAGCAGAGGCTGGGGGGGGCTCAGCAGGAAGAGTGTTTTGATGTCAGGCTGTGGCTCTGTCCTCAGCATCACAAAGGAACCTCTGACCCTTGCAGCGGCCAGATGTGTAGTAGCATGAGCAAAACGCTGAGTGAAATGTAGAATTTTCTCTCTGCAGTGAGAAACTTGTGTCTGTCCCATGTTCAGTTTTAAATTGCAGGGAAAGAAACCCACATCCAAGGTGTTTTTTTAAAATTGAGGTGTAATTCCTATTACTTGGGGGATCTGCCTGCTCAGGAGGATCTGAGCATTAGGGCTGTTGGGACTTCAAACCAGAGCTTTTGGTGCGTGATGCTGGGGTGTGTGGGCCATGCTGGGACAATCCAGTGTGGCTGGGCACCATCTGTAATGGCTTTTTGTCTCCATGGCAACGACTGGAGCCATCCTGTCTGCATCCCAGTTCCAGAGGAGGGAGCAGAAGGCCTAACCCAGTGCTTGGCAGGGAATGGGACTGGTCCCTCCAAGTGGCTTTTGGCTGACCGCAGCCTTGGCTCAGCACCTTGCTGATGAGATCCCGCGTGTCCCTAAAGAGCAGGAACCTTCCCTTGTGCCATCTCAAGCCAGCTGTGGACAGCTGGTTGCCTCCTCTCAGGCAGGTCCTATTAAACCTGTCTGTGCTGTGAAATGGTGTGGAAAGACTTCTAAGCCCTGACGCAGGGACCTGGTGCAATATTAGTGCTGTGAGACATCCCGTTTGACTAAGAGAGGGCGGACTTAACTGTGAGTTTTGGCTTTGTAAAACCAAGCTTCAGCTGAGTTAGTAGCCCAGTGCTAGCTGTGTTCAAAACAACAGGCTCAATGTTTTCACTCAGCACATTGTCTGTGTTTGTGTGTCGGTGATGCTGCTGCAAAAGTTGTGCTGAACTGGGAGCAGGAGCTGATTGAGAACCACTAATGTGCCAGGTCTCTGGGTGAGCTGTCATGAATTATTCATCCCGTCATCCTCCTGCAGCCACACTAAGGGCTGGGTGCTCGTGGGCAGGTGGGTGGGCTGACACCCAGTCAAGAACAGCCAGGAGTTATTTTGTTCAGCAGTTCTTCTGATTCCTGCTGGTAGAATCATAGAATCATTAGGGATTGGAAGGGCCACCGCAGGATCACCCAGACCAAGTCATAGAGTCAGTCAGGGTTAGAAGGGACCACAGGATCATCCCGTTCCAACTCCTCTACCATGGGCAGGGACACCCCCCGCTAGATCAGGCTGGCCAGAGCCCCATCCAGCCTGGTCTTAAACACCTC
The DNA here is from genome assembly GCA_013400115.1 of Rhinopomastus cyanomelas. Lineage (NCBI taxonomy): Eukaryota > Metazoa > Chordata > Aves > Bucerotiformes > Rhinopomastidae > Rhinopomastus > Rhinopomastus cyanomelas. The sequence continues at coordinate 1,094,471 of VXBP01001971.1, read as the reverse complement.
CAGGGATGGGGCCTCCACCACCTCCCTGGGCAACATATTGCAGGCTCTCACCACTCTCACGGTGAAGAACTTCCTCCTCACATCCACTCTAAATCTACCCATCTTCAGCTTTGCTCCATTCCCCCTAGCCCTGTCACTACCTGACATCCTAGATAGTCCCTCCCCAGCCTTTTTGTAGGCCCCCTTCAGATACTGGAAGACCACAATAAGGTCACCTGGGAGCCTCCTCTTCTCCAGACTCAACAGCCCCAACTCTCTCAGTCTGTCCTCATAGGAGAGGTGCTCCAGCCCTCTGATCATCCTCGTGGCCCTCCTCTGCACTCGCTCCAGCACATCCACATCCTTCTTGTAATAAGGGCTCCAGAACTGGATGCAGTGCTCCAGGTGGAGCCTGACGAGAGCAGAGAAGAGGGGGAGAATCACCTCCCTCGACCTGCTGGCCACTCATCTCCTGATGCAGCCCAGGATAAACATCTCTTCTGCTCTTACAGGTTATTTCTTATTTAATAGCAACAAGTCCATTAACAGCAACAAGTTCTGGTGAAGGATTTGCGATTGCCCATCTAATACAACGAGCCTGTTGGGATCTGTGCTCTCTGTCACCTCATTATTCAAAAGTAATGTATATTTTATATATAATTTTTAAAAAGTACACTGATTTATTTTTAAAGTGTATATATACGTTATTTTTTTAGAGTTAAACTGGGCTGAGAGATGAAGCACTGAGCAGTTTTTGGGAGAGCCACGTGCAAGGATTTGTTGTCGCGTGTCACTACGTTCCTTTGTCCGTACCGCTGAGACGTGTTTTGCCCCTTCTCCTCTTCCCCCCAAGCCTTATTGGCTTGTAGTAGTCAGAACAGAATTTGCCTTGTTTTGGGCGAGTACAGGACTGCTGTGTGCGCAGACATAAAGACAGACGCTGGCACGTGCTGTCCTTCGTAACTCAGGGGAACGTGGTTTGCACCAGCTCGTGTTTGTGTTTTTCCTGTTGTTAGTCATCGCTCTGTGTGTTCCCTCCTCTCTCTCTTGAAGTCACCTCAACATCTGATTCTGTTTGACTGGATGCCGGCACCGATCGTTGCTCATTAAAGGGTTTATCACGAGCCAGACTACAGGCAGTTATTGATTAATCCTGTGTTTTGCTGCTGTTTCATCAACACTCCCCTCTTTCTGCCTGCGCGTCCACCTCACGGCTCAGCTTGGAAAAATCCTTCTCCCCGCATATGTCCCGCTCGTTTTTGTCTCTGTCAGTCTTGTTCCATCATGTGTGGCTAACCCTGACAAGCTTCCCTTCCCCACTTTCTCTGAAGAAATACCTGTCTGTAACTACATGATGGTGCAACTGGTGGGTGGGAGCCCTTGATTGCATGGGAGAGCCCAGCTCAGCCTGTACTCAGCACTGGTGAGGCCTCATCTTCAGTATCGTGTGCACATTTGGGCACCTCAAGAAACACTTCGAGGTGCTGGGTTAGGTCCCAAGAAGAGCAACAAAGCTGGTGAAGGGCTTGGAGGACAGGCTGAGGAAACGGCTGAGGGAGCTGGGGTTGTTTGGTTGTAGAGAGGTGGAAGTTGATCTCTTCTCCCATGTCTCTAGTGATAGAACAAGAGGAAATGGCCTCACGTTGTGCCAGAGGAGATTCAGATTGGACATCAGGAAAAATGTCTTCGCTGACAGGGTGGTCAGGGAATGGAACAGGCTGCCCAGGGAGGGGGTGGAGTAATCAACCCTGGTGACTCATTTGAAAAATGAGTAGATGTGCCCCTGGCAGACAGCGTTTAGTGGCCATGGTGGGGTTGGGCTGATGGATGGACTTGATCTTGTAGGTCTCTTCCAGCCTTAATGTTCTATGATCTGTGGAGATGTGTGCAGTTAGCTCTCCCAGAGTATGTTTTGATTTATGGATGAAGAGTGTGAGGACTGAGGAACAGTTCTGGGGACCTGGTGCTGCCCTCATTTTCCACCTCTCCCCCTGGTCTTTGCCTGTTGGCTCATCAGTGTGATTTTTTTTCTTCCTTTTCTCTCCTCCTCCCCTTTTCCTGTTTCTCTCTCTCAGCCACCACATCCTTCCTAGTGCTGCTTATCAGTGAGATTTTTCTTCTGTCTCTCTGAGTTCTCCCTCTGTTGGGTATGATTAAGCGTCTGGAGCGTTTCCAGCCTGAAGACTGCAGAGTTTTGCAATGAAACCCTGTTGAAGTTTTGCTGCAGTGGGGCTGCCTCTGGAAATGCACCTCTCTGGAGAATCAGATTTGCCTTCCCCAGTGCCTGTCTGAATGGATTTGGAAAGCTTCTGGCACACTGAATCATAGAATCATTAGGGGTTGTGGAGTCTCCTTCTCTGGAGGTCTTTAAAAGCCTGGATGTCATAGAGTCATAGTGTTCCTGTGCGACTTGGTCTGGGTGATCCTGCTGTGGCAGGGGGATTGGACTAGATGATCTTTCGAGGTCCCTTCCAATCCCTAATGTTCTGTGATTCTGCTTTTGGTGGGTTGACCTCAAACAAAAGCTCTGTCTGCTGCTCTGCTGCAATCAGTCAGGTTTCTAAGCTTCATATTGTCTGAGATTCAGGCCTGGATGGACTAAGTGATGTTCACCTTAGCTTCAGCCGTGCAAACTGTGTCAGCCGTGGCAGAAGGTGTTGCAGGTACATGACAGCGTGTAATTGCTGTGTGCAATCACCATTGCAACAGCTCGTTCTGCGTGGACTCCTCCTGAAATTCACAGTGAAGGGCAATTACTGTGCTAATTAGGCTACATTAAGGGTTTTCTTAAGAGAAAATATGTCAGGATGCCTCGCTGGGTAGAAAAATGCTGTGAGGTAGTCATGGGTGCTTCCTGAGGAGCAGCGGCCTGAGCTCTGAGCCAGCCGGCTGAGCTCAGAAGGCTCTGCTTGTTGTGGCTTTGTCTTTCACATGAGGCTGTGGGCCCTGGCAATTCACTCTGTGTCAACAGCGACCACCTTTTGTTGCCAAGAAGCTTTTCCCCAGGACTTTTATAACCATTTAACAGAAGTTCTGGCGATGCTGCCCACCCACAGAGGCTGTCCAGGGTTACGACGATGGGATTCAGAAAGGAGCTTTGTCTTCAGCAGGTTCAGACTTTTGAAAGTCTAACAGAATTGGAAGAAAACCTGGAAAATGAAGAAGGCAGAGACACTCCTCCATCGTTGTGAGGGCTTAAAGGAGCTTTGGATCGGTCGAAAACACATTTCCATTTGTCGCGCGACCAGGTTCTCATCACCTTGTCTTCAAGTACAAAGAACAGAATGAAGAGGGCGAATGGATTTCCAACTCAAGCCCTTTTCAGGAATCACCCCATCATCTTGTCACTGGCGCTGCTGTGACAGAGCCCCTGAGGAAAAGCCCCCCAAGGGAGAAGCTGCTCGCTTAGAGAGGGGAAGTCTAGAAAGAAGCTTTAGGAAAAGGACCAGGTGTGTTCTTCGTGGTGGGGGTTTGCTTGGAGTCCCTCTGGCGATCTCTGAAAGTTTCTTATGGATGGTCAGAAGTCCCTCCACTAAATGAGCACTTACGCCTGAGCTTGATGAGAGCGTGGCTGCCGTGTCAGCAGGGCAGAGAGCGGAATTCAGTTAAATAGACACCTTCAGAAAAGAACACTTCAGGTTTCTCAGAACTGATCTTTTATTCCTCCTCCATCTTTTTTCTTCCCCATCTGTCCTGACACTTTGTCCATCTGTTGACTTCCCCTCACCTTATCTCACAGCTCAGTCGTTTACCTCTGGTCTCTTTCATCCTGCTCTTTTCTGGGTCCTCTTTTGTCGTCCCTGACCTGTCTTCCCACTGAATTCTTTTTCCCTGGCCTCATGGAGCATCGCCATGGTGACCGTGTGATGTCACTGCACTGGAAACGGCTGCCCACGAAACCGTATGATGTCATTGCACTGGAGACAGTTGCCATGGCTACTGAATTGGCTGAGGGAACTGGGAAAAAAGGGGCTGGCATCTGACCGGTGCCAGAAAATGTTCCCGTTGGTGGGAATAAAGAAGTCTTATTTATATTTTCAGGTTGCAGGGAGGGCTGCCTGTGACTCAAAGACCCCTTTTCTATTTCTGACGGAGCGATCTCCGTTCGGGTCGTGTTCCACCAGTCTGTGTGACCTTGCTCACCTGTTCCTGCTGGTGAAGACTAGGAGAATATAAATCCACAGTAAAATGGGGGAGAGCTGCTGCATGTGGCCCTGTGCACGACGGGCTCCTGTGCAGCCTGTTGGTGGTTGCTTTTTCCTGTTGGGTTTCTTAGCTGCTGTGCTGAGCAGCCCGGCCAGTTTGTTATCTCGGCAGATGCCAGAGATACAGCGAGTGCCACATGCCTCAGCTCGCTGCATCCATCCCAGCCTCCCTGCGTGTCTCTACCTTGTTTTCCACTTACCTGCCTTCCCCGATTCCCTCCTTGCTGAAACGTGCCTCTCCTGTTCTGATGGTTCCGGGAGGTCTCAGAAGAGTCTGGTGGGAAAGGTGAGGCAGAGGGCAAATGAAAGGCAGGAGACAAGAGCTGAATCCCAGGAAAGGTGACAGGCATGCAGCGAGGAGCTTGCTGGCCTTCCCCCAGTGCGCAGAACGTGTGTGAGCCTGTGTCTGAGGCGGATCACGAGTCGTGGCAGCCTGTGGGAATGTAAGAGGGGGTTAGAACGATGCATCTGACGTGCAGCTCTGGCTGACTCTGTGGATACAAGTTCTGGGCACCCGGAATGTTGTGAGGAGGCTGGACTGGGGGCAGCATCTGTGCTTTGGCAGAACTAGGCGAAGAGTTGAGGAGACAAATGCAACTGAACTGGGTGGGGAACAGAACTTCTGGGCTTGGTTATGGGGGGGGGGTCGAAGAAGGAGGACCTGGGTTTTCAGCTGTTTGGGTGCAGCAGCAAAGACTTTGAATTTCAGTTCAATGTTTTTCTTCCCTTCCTCACACTTTACAAGAGTGGTTTATGTAGCCGTCCACTCGTGCGGTGCACAAGCACTGCTTGGCACCACCTCGGCTTCTCTGCCAGACTGGCTGCAAGAGCCAGTTGTGTCTTGTGTCTGCAACTCGGAGAAGGCTGCGGGAACCAGCAGCCGGGGATCAGGTGGCAGAACAGCCCGTGGAGATGGGAAGCAGCAGCCAGTCAGTGCTGGGGGGTCCAAACAATGAGGGGAGAGACAAGAATCATCGCTGCCTGTGTTTCAGCCCTGTGTAGAAGTTCTCACTTGATAAAGACGTTTATTTCATCACCATGCAGTGCTGAGCATGGACCTGTTGGAGAGCAGCAAAGGGGAAAGGGACCTGGGGATCCTGGTAGAGAGCAGGATGACCATCAGCCAGCAGTGGGCCCTTGTGGCCAAGAAGGCCAATGGCATCCTGGAGTGGATCAGAAGTGGGGTGGTTAGTAGATCAGGAGAGGTTCTCCTTCCCCTCTCCTCCACCCTGGTGAGATTACTGGGCACCTAGAATGTTGTGTCCAGTTCTGGGCCTCTCAGTTCCAGAAAGACAGGGAAGTGCTTGAAAGGTCCCAGTGCAGAGCCATGAGGATGATGAAGGGTGTGGAACCTGGAGGAAAGGCTGAGGGAGCTGGGTCTCCTTACCTTGAGCTTCTCAGGGAACTAGTTGAGTCACCATCCCTGGATGTGTTTAAAGATTGTTTGGATGAGGTGTTGAGGGATATGGTTTAGGGCTGAACTTGTAAGGTAGGGTGGATGGTTGGACTTGATGATCCCAGGGGTCTTTTCCAACCAGAGGGATTCCATGATAAAAAGGAGACTGATGGGTGACCTCATTAATGTTTATAAACACGAAAAGGGTGCTATCAGGAGGATGGAGCCAGGCTCTGCTCAGTGACATCCAGTGACAGGACAAGGGGCAATGGGTGTGGGCTGGAACAGAGGAGCTTTCATGCAAACATAAGGAAAAGCTTCTTTATGATGAGGGTGACAGAGCACTGGCACAGGCTGCCCAGAGAGCTGGTGGAGTCTCTGGCTCTGGAGATGTTAAAAACCAGCCTGGGTGTGTTCTGTGTGACCTGATCTAGGGGGTCCTGCTCTGGCAGGGGGTTTGGACTAGATGATCATTCGAGGTCCCTTCCAACCCCTAATGCTGTGATTCTCTGTTTGCAAATCAGGCAGCTCCATTCCTTCCGAGCTGAGGGAATCGCATCACAGTGAAATACGTGTTGATACTTGAGCACCTGTCCTGGGCTCTCATGGTCTGGGAGCACTCGGTCACTCACTGCTGTGGGGTACTGCTGAGTCTGTAAGAGAAGGGATGTTGGATCCTTCTGTCAATGGCCTCTTGTGTTAGTTTCCTGGTAACTGAGCCTCAGAACGGCCCCTGATCTCAGGTTTCAGCACTGTGCCTGGTGGCCTCAGTTTGTTGTATTTGGGGATATTTTCAACATTTGTGTTTGGATCACACTGCTTAGTACTGTAGGAGAAAGCAAGCAAGAAGCTGCATTGTCTTTACCTGTTGGGAGGAATGAGAAAACTCAGGGAGAGCTTGCGGTTCTTTGGTCAGTTTTACCTGGGATCCATGGTCACAGAATCGCAGAACATTAGGGTTTGGAACGGACCTCAAAAGATCATCCAGTCCAATCCCCCTGACACAGCAGGATCACCCAGACCAAGTCACACAGGAAGATGGCCAGACGGGTTTTAAACGTCTCCAGAGAAGGAGACTCCACAACCCACTCTGGGCAGCCTGTTCCAGTGCTCTGTCACCCTCACCATGAAGATGTTCCTTCTCATATTTATGTGGAACCTCCTCTGTTAGTGATTCATACTCCAGCCTTTGGTCTGTCACCAAGGTCAGGCTTTTGCAAACACTGAACTAATCAGTGTGCTGGGATAGGGCAGTACTGGGGGCTTGTATTCACACAGAATTCACACGCTCTGGAGGCATTCTAAACCCACCTGGATGTGTTCCTGTGGGATCTGGTCTAGGGGAACCTGCTCTAGCGGTGGGGCTGGACTGGATGATCTTCAGAGGTTCTTTCCAAGCCCTACCAGTCTGTGAGTCTTTGGTTGGGTGCCAGCCCCCCAGGGCGGGCAGGCAGGCGGGCAGGCAGGCAGGCAGCGGTGCCGCAGGATGGACCATCCCAGGGGCTGGGGAAGCCCGGCTTTTGCTGGGAAATGCTTCCATCTGCTGGAGAACTGCGTCCTCACAGCCACCGCTCGTGCTGTGCGCGGGGGTCCCGTCTGTTATCCAAAACCCGAAGAATGGTTAATTGTGAATTATTATAGTAAAACCAGCTTCTCTGATGTTGAGTGGCTAGCACTAAGCGCCTGCGTGTGCCCTGCGGCTTTACGTCTGAGAGATGATAGGACAAGGGGCAACGGTTGGCCGGTGAATGCTGCTGTAGTTGGGACTGACAATATCTTTGGTGGAATGAAGGTCTCCTCTACTGGTGTCTGAGAAGGCTCTGAAGCTGCTGTTAGTGGCTTCTCTTTGTCTTGTTAGCATCACCCTGATCTTTGAGCACCTTGAAGCGTCTGATTAGAGAACTTTGGACCAAACTGGTCTGATTACAGCATCTGTCTGGCGCAGTCGGTAGAACATGGGACTCTGAATGCCAGGGTTGTGGGTCTGAGCCCTGTGTAGGATGGCATGGCTTGCTGCAAGAAGTTGAATTGCTGGGTTCAGCTAAAATGGATTTCTGCTTGTGTCCAGTCAGGTGATGATGATCTGGTGGCAATTACAGAGACATGGTGGGACAGCTCGCATGACTGGAATGTGATCATGGATGGCCATGTCCTTTTCAGAGGGGTAGATCAGCAAGACAAGGTGGTGGAGTTGCTCTTTATATGAGAGAGCAATTGGAATGTATCGAGTTCTGTCCAGGGGTTGATGATGATAGAGTTGAGAGTTTGTGGATGCGGATTAAGGGGCAGACTGCCATGAGTGACAATGCCGTGGGTGTCTATTACAGGCCACCAGATCAGGAAGAGGAAGCTGATGAGGTCTTCTACAGGCAGCTGACAGCAGCCTCACAGATACAGGCCCTGGTTCTCATGGGGGATTTTAACTACCCTGATATTTGCTGGAAGTCCTACTCAGCCAGCCATCCACAGTCCAGGAGGTTCCTCCAGTGCATTGGTGACAATTTCCTGATGCAAATGTTGGAGGAGCCTACTAGGAGAGGAGCACTGCTGGATCTTGTACACATCAACAAGGAGGTTCTGGTTAAAGCAGTGAAGGCTGAGGGCAGCCTTGGTTGCAGTGACCACGAGATGGTGGAGTTCAGGATCTCATGTGGTAGGAACAGAATACCCAGCAGAATCACAACCCTGGACTTCAGGAGGGCCAGCTTTGGCCTTTTCAAGGAATTGCTGGGGCAAATCCCATGGGACAGGGCACTGGCAGGTAAAGAGGCTCAGGGTAGCTAGTTAACATTCAAAGACCACTTCTTTGAAGCCCAAGATGAGATCATTCCAACAGGTAGGAAGTCAATGAAGGGAGCCAGAAGACCTACGTGGTTAAACAGGGAGCTGCTGGGCAAACTGAAGAGGAAGAAGAAAGTCTATAGGTCATGGAAGGAGGAGATGGCCACTTGGGATCATTATAAGGCTCTGGTGAGAGAATGTAGGAACACAACTAGGAAAGCCAAGGCCTCCCTGGAATTAAACCTTGCAAGAGAGGCCAAGTGCAACAGAAAGGGCTTCTTCAAATACATTGGAGGTAAAATTAAACCCAGAGGCAATGTAGGCCCCTGCTGAATGAAGTGGGTGCCCTGGAGACAGAGGATGCAGAGAAAGCAGACATACTGAACACCTTCTTTGCCTCTGTCTGTACTTCTGGGGCTGTACTGATATCAAGCCCCAGACTGCTGAGACTCCATAGGAAGTTGAGACAAGAGAGGAGTTTGCCCTGGCTGATGAGGACTGGGTTAGGGATAAGTTGAGCAAACTGGATGGACATAAATCCATGGGCCCTGATGGGATGCACCCACGCGTGCTAAGGGAGACAGCAGAAGTCATTGCTAGGCCACTCTCCATCATCTCTTCTAAGTCATAGGGATCAGGAGAGGTGCCTGGGGACTGGAGGATAGCAAATGTCACTCCAATCTTCAAAAAGGGGAAGAAGGAGAACCCAAGAAACTATAGACCAGTAAGCCTCACGTCCATCCCAGGAAAGGTGATGGAACAATTTATCCTTGATCTCTAGGCCCATCAAAGACAAGAGGGTCATTAGGGACAGTCAGCATGGCTTCATCAAAGGGAAGTCATGCTTGACCAACATGACAGCCTTTGATGAGGGCATAAGCAGGTGGATAGATGATGGCAGAGCGGTGGATGTTGTCTATCTTGGCTTCAATGAAGGTTTTGACTCTGTGTCCCACAACATCCTTGCAGCCAAACTGAGGCAGTGTGGTTTGGATGATTGGGTGGTGGGGTGGATTGTGACCTGGCTGCAGGATAGAAGCCAGAGAGTAGTGGTCAATGGGACAGAGTCTAGTTGGAGGCCTGTATCTTAGCTGAGTGCCCCAGGGGTCAGTGCTGGGACCAGTATTATTCACTCTAGTTATTGATGACTTGGATGAGGGATCAGCGTGCACTGTCAGCAGGTTTACTGATGACACAAAGCTGGAAGGAGTGGCTGACACCTCAGCAGACTGTGCTGCCATTCAGCAAGACCTGGGCAGAGGGAAATTTAATGAAGTATAACAAGGGTAGGTGTACAGTCTTGCATCTGGGCAGGAACAACCGCAGGTACCAGTATAGGCTGGGGACTGACTTGTTGGAGAGCAGTGTAAGAGAAAGGGACCTGGGGATCCTGGTGGACAGCAGGATGACCATGAGCTGGCACTGTGCCTTCGTGGCTAAGAAGGCCAATGGCATCCTGGGACAGATCAGAAGGGGGTGGTTAGTAGGTTGAGAGAGATTCTTCTCTCCCAGTACTCTGCCCTAGTGAGACCACATCTGCAATATTGCTCTGGCAGGGGGATTGGACTAGATGATCTTTCAAGGTCCCTTCCAACTCCTAATGTTCTGCAATTCTGTGATACTCCTTTGGTGGAAAGAAGGACTCCTCCACTGGTGTCTGAGAAGGTTATGAAGTGGCTATAAGTGGCTTCTCTTTATCTTGTTAACATCACCCTGATCTTTGGGCAACTTGAAGTGTCAGATAAGAGAACTTTGAATCAAACTTGTTCCTAATGACAGGTACCTGCAGCCCAGCTAATGGTACTTTTCATCTTGTCTTTCTCTCATCAGTGAGTGATCCTTCTCATTGTCTCCTGCACAGCCATTGATTTACTGGAAGGACAGATCTGTCCTTTAGTTACTGATCATTCTTGTAAGAAAAGTGAGTAAAGAAAAAACACCCAACCAGCTCAAACCATAAAATTTACAGAGAATAAATTGGTTTTGTTTTTTTTGAGTTACTGGTATTTATGGTAGTGCTGCTCCTATCAGAGCACCTTTGGACTTGATACGATGGAATGAGAAGTGACTGTGATGTGTTTATACAATTAATATCTGAGGTGGATGATAAAGCACATGTAAAATTTATAAGCTTCTGTGTAAGAGAATGGGCTGGTTAAGGGAAGAATTTTAGAGGAATTTATACGAACTACACACACTTTCATTCATCACCTGTCTGAAAGGACACTGCAGAGGTGTTGCTGCTGGTCTCCTCTCACAGGTAGCCAGTGACAGAACCAGAGGGAAGGGCTTCAAGCTTCCACAGGGGAGGTTTAGATTGGACACCAGGAAGAAATTCTTTACAGAGAAAGTGAAGAATTGGCTGCCCAGGGTGTGGTGGTTGAGTCCCCATCCCTGGATGAGATTAAAAATCGCTTAGATGTAGTGTTGGGGGATCTGGTTTAGGGGTGACCTCGTAGAGTAGGGTTGATGGTTGGACCTGACGATCCCAAGGGTCTTTTCCAACCTGAGTGACTCTGTGATTCTATATAGTACAGTCATATCCAGCGTAATCATGTGTGGTGATTATAGTACAACCTATAACATGAGGAGAGCACGCTTAGCTCTAGTATTTTATGTCAATACATATATTAAATACATTCAATTATCACTTTATAAACAAACAGCACAGTGCCTTTATGAAAAGAGTGTGAAGCCAGAGCACGTTACCCCTGTAATCTACGCAGTTCTGTGCCCTTTGGGACCTTCATTACACTGAGATAAATATCTCGGGTGTTCACGTGAAAGCCTGACATGCTCTCCCTGTTGGCCCTCGGTAATTAGCTCTGGATAATGTATCAGCTTTTGAATTTTATGTTACTGTTGAGCTTCTTGAAATGCCTGCACTTGATAAGGCACCGTGTTATTTGGGTGCTTAACTTAATTACACGATGACCTCGCTAAGAGGGCTTTGGTTCCAGGCAGGGAGTTGGAACGCTCTTCACAACCCAAAGCGCAGGAGTGGGGTTTCAGGGCTTTAACCATTTTAAAATTGAAAGTTTATTTTAAATTAATCTTTTGAAAATGTTTCACAGAATCACAGAACGTTAGGGACTGGAAGGGACCTCAAAAGATCATCTAGTCATAGAATCATAGAATCATTGGGGATTGGAAGGGACCTCAAAAGATCATCTAGTCCAATCCCGCTGCCAGAGCAGGACCACCTAGACCAAAAGTACAATTTCAAAATGAGAATGGCAGGAGCTCTAGGTTTGAGGTTTGCACTGGTTGTTCTTCCAGTGTAAAGAAAAAACAGATCACATTGCCTTCCGTTGATGATTGTGCTGGTTTTGCTCATCACTCTCAGGGTTCAGAGAAAGCCCAGTGGCTTATTGTAAAGATAAGGAGTTTATTAACAGGAAGAAGTGAAGAAAGGGTTTTAAAAGTTACTCCACATTTTAAAAGTAAATCAAACATATTTACTCTATAAGTTTCATAAGTGAATTGATCCTTTTTTGGGGCTTCTTTGGCAAGAAGCCACTTGGTACTCGTAGGCAGTAGGTGTTGGCCATGTGAGGAAACTACCCTGTGAGCAGCAGGAACACTTCAGCCTGCATCTAAAATTTGTGTGGACAAATAGCTGCTGCCTGCCCTAGCAGCCAGCAAGAGCTGCCTCTGAGGAGGATTAGCTGAGCTGGATGCACAGGCCAGGACTTCAACGTCTGTCGTTTTCCTTGTATGGCTACTGCGCTGCAGGAGCAGTATCTGAGGCCACAGTCACTTAGGAGAAAGGACTTTCTTGGAATTTATAACCCACCAGCACCACCAGAGAAGACCACAGGGGCTGTCAGTCCCCCTACTCTGTGTGCAAATGGAGGCAGAGAAGCGCTTCTCTCTGGATGGCCGGGCAGGAGCACATTCCGCTGCTGATGCGAAGTGCTTTCAGGCTGTCCGTATCTTTATGGCTCCACATACCAGCCAGAGCCCCGCCGGCTCAACCCACACGTGCACCGTGGCTGTGCCATGGACTTCAGCTTCTTTGGGCTACCTTTGAACTGGACCGGAGCTGTTTGCTGCCGTCACAGTCGCAGGAGACACGTGCTTGCGCTGCCTCAAATGAACTTGCTTTAGTTTTCTCAGAGTAATATTTTCGGAAAGTTTTCTATATCTTTTTTTTTTTTTTCTCAGAAAGTTGTTAATTAAGTAGATTTAGTCAGTTGTCAAACTTCATTGGAAATCTCCTGAAAGTAAACTCACAGTGCCTCTGAGGTGAAGTCCTGAGCTTTGGACAGTACCACAGCCCAGGGAAATGGTGTCTTTTGTGTCCTTCGCCTTCTCGGACTGCAAGTCACAGAATATTAGGGGTTGGAAGGGACCTTGAACGATCATCTAGGCCATCCCCCTGCCACAGCAGGATCCCCCAGATCAAGTTGCCCAGGACTGCTGTGAAGCTGTGCAGACAGATGCAATTCAGACTGTACATTGGGATCAAATGGCAGAGCCCTGGAAGGGGCTGCCCAGGCAGGCTCTGGAGTCTCCTTCTCTGGAGACGTTTAAAATCCACCTGGGCGTATTCCTGTGCGACTTGATCCAGGGGATCCTACTGTGTCGGGGGATTGGGCCAGATGATCTTTCAAGATCCCTTCCAATCCCTAGTGTTCTGTGACTCTGTGACCAGTCTCCAGGCAGATGAAGAACACGAACACAAACCCGTGCTGTCACAGTTGCCTGTGAGCAGATTCACACCAACTGATGAACATCTGATCCGATGAAACAACAGGCAGAAAGTGCTCCCAGGAGTTTCCTGCTGTAAGATCTTTCTCCCCACGTCAGGCCTGGTGCGATGCTCCTTAAATGTAGCAACAGTGCTGTTTGTTTAGAGGACTGGAGGGGTCTCTGCGGGTACAGGAGGAGGGCAGGGTGGGTATTGGTTTGAGCAGCTGAGTCACATGGAAACCAATCAATGTACTTTCCAGCTGGTGGGGAGCGAGTATCGCCGCGAGCTCGTTGGGGCTGCCTCAGACCTGCTGCTGCAGTGTCACGGCTGGAGCAGAGAAGTCGCTCTGCGCCGGCTGCTTTTTTTCACTGGGAACGGCGATGCCCCCCCGGCGGCCGAGTGACGCCAGCGTTCGCTGGCAAGGCTGCGAGTGCTGTTCGCAGGCTTTTAGAAGTTGCACCCTCCGAGCTTTGTGAGGCTCTGCTGAACAGTTCTGCATGTCGTGCAGTCGTGTCGCTGCACCTCGTGAAGCAGCGAGCGCAGGCGGCTTCATTTAACGTTCCGGATGTTCAGTCGCGCTCGGCTTGGTGCCAGAGCAGCCGGGCAGCTCTGCTGACGCCGATGTAGCCTGATGTGATGTCGCCGAACGACAGAGATGAATCAAACGGGGTTCTCTGTGTGCACAGCCTTGCCTGACGCAAGAGGGTTGCTCCCTGCTCATCTTCCCTGAGTCCCCTGCAGTGGCTCAGCACATGCTGGACTTGTTAATTTCCTTCTGTCCAGTATGGTTTGTGGAGATGCCTCTCATGCTAACTGTTGTGTTGCCTTCTCGGTGGTACCCTTGCCCTCTTTCTTTACCTCCCTGTGTTTGATAATGATGACACTGTGCTCCTTGGACCAGCTAGGACGGTGGAGCGCTCCTTCTGTGCTTGGAATAGTTTCTTTCTAATGTTCCCTAGTGCTTTAGACAAATGAGGTGAGGTTCTCCTTCTGAAGAAGGAGAAACCCAAGAGAATAAGATGTGGAGGGGAAGGATAGGATCCATGATATCCTCTCTGAGGAACGTTCCGAGCCTGTCAATTGTGGTTAGTAGATCAAGACAGGTTCTCCTGCAACTCTGCTCTGCCCTGGTGAGACCACAGCTTGTGTCCAGCTCTGGGCCTCTCAGTTCCAGAAGGACACGGAACTGCTTGAGAGAGTCCAGCACAGAGCCACAGAGATGATGAAGGGAGTGCAACATCTTCTTGCTGAGGAAAGGCTGAGGGAGCTGGGTCTCTTTAGCTTGGAAGAAAGGAGATTAAGGGGTGACATCATGAATGGTGATAAATATGTGAAGGGCAGGTGTCAGGAGGATGGAGCCAGGCTCTGCTCAGTGTCATCCAATGATAGGACAAGGGTAGCAGGTGTGAGCTGGAACACAGGAGGTTCCACATCAATATGAGAAGGAACTTCTTCCCAGCGAGGGTGACAGAGCCCTGGAAGGGGCTGCCCAGAGGGGTTGTGGAGTCTCCTTCTCTGGAGACATTTAAAACTGGCTTGGATGTGTTTCTGTGTGACATGATCTAGGGGATCGTGTTGTGGCAGGAGCGCTGGACTGGATGGTGTTTTGAGGTCCCTTCCGATTGCTAATGTTCTGTGATTCTGTGTGAGACACGTTCAGCATCAGCAGAAAAGCTCTGTTACTCTCTCTGCAGTTAACATAGCATCAAACTGAGCCTGGGACAGGAACCTTTTTTGTTCAAGTGAGTCTCTCAGTGTTGTCAAAGGATGTCTCTGAACCACATCAGTTGCCCCCTCGTGACATGGTAGCTGCTGGGGAACCTCTTAGCACTGAAAATTCCTTCTGGTTGCTTCCCACAGAAGATCTAGACCTGACTCATGTGTAATGGCCCTGCTCTCGCACCCTGTGCAGCAGATCCTCAGCACCCTTCTATCTTCTGTCCCTGGCTCACAAGCAGAGTCGGCAGCATGAGGCTGTCTCAGCTGTTGTGTCTTAACCAAACTCCACCTCTGCTCCCATGGGGTGCTGTTCGGTGTCTGAAGGGATCAGTGCGGAGGCAGGATGCCGAGCGCAGCTCCGACTCCGCAGAGCTGCCTTTGCTCTTGTTTCATGGTGCCGGTGCCAGCGTGTGCCAGCCTCCCTTGACCCTGAGCACCCGTCGTGAGTGCTGTAGGGTGCTTACGGATCTCGCGGTTGTGCTCTGCGCTACGTGAGTGACATCCTAAGGATACAAACAAGCTCATTATCCGCTGCTTCGTGGTGGAGGCTCAGCGTTCCACCCCCTTCTGCTGGTTTTATGGTGTCATTAAGGTTGGACTTGTTGAGATTCATACGGCGCTAACGACGTGGCTTAGTTCCAGGAGCATGGCTGAAACAGGAGACCTTTTCAACATTGTTTCCCACCTTGCGTCCCTGCTGCAGCCCTGTGCTGGCCCAAGGGGTTTATTTTACTGCAGGATGAGGTTTTTCTGGAATGGATGGCAAAATCAGGAGACACTGAGCTGTGTCTGACAGCAGAGCTGAATTCTCTGCCTCTCATTTATGTTGGGTTTCAGAGGAAGTTCCTAGAAAGATATGAAGCCCCTGCTGACCGGTGAAGTGACTGGGCTATTGGTATTTTGTAAGCAATACATGCAAAGAATCACAGACCATCAGGGACTGGAAGGGACCTTGAAAGGTCATCCACTCCAAACCCCTGCCACAGCAGGATCCCCTAGAAGCAGTCACACAGGAACACATCCAGATGGGTTTTAAACATCTCCAGAGAAGGAGACTGCACAAACCCCCTGGGCAGCCCCTTCCCATGCTCTGTCACCCTCACTGGGAAAAGTTCCTTCTCATATTGATGAGTGACTCTGCTCAGTGCAAAAGAGGCAGGTACCCACATCCTTTTGTGACCAACAGTGTTCATCTCCCATCACAAAAACTATCCCAGTTCAAGTCCTGACCCCTGAATTTTCTTCTACTCACTGCGCTGTGAGGCAGCTTTGAGACTGTGACTGCAGGAGAAGGAGTGAGCAGTGACGGCTTGGGCACTGGAGCACGCATCTCCGCTCTGCGGGCTTTTTAGAGCGGAGAGTATTTAACTCTAGTGAACCACTCAAGGTTTTATGTTTTTAGTATTTAATAGACAAGAAAGCTACGGAAAATAAAATCTCAGTAGCAAATCCATAACAAAAGACATTTCTTTTTTATGAAGAGGAAACCTGGAAGTCCTTCAGGGAGGTGATTGTCCCCCTGTACTCAGCGCTGGTGAGGCTGCACCTTGAGAAGTGGCTCCAGATTTGGGCACCTCAGCTCAAGGTGCTGGGGTGAGTGCAGAGGAGGGCAACAAAGCTGAGGAAGGGCCTGGAGAATCAATCTGATGAGGAGAGATTGAGAGAGTTGGGGCTGTTTAGTTTCAGGAAGAGGAGGCTAAGGGGAGACCTCATCACTCTCTACAGCCATCTGAAAGGACACTGTGATGTTGGTGCTGGTCTCTTCTCACAGGTAATTAGTGACAGAACCAGAGGGAAGGGTTTAAAGCTCCAACAGAGGAGGTTTAGACTGGACATCAGGAAGAAATTCTTCATGGAGAGAGTGGTCAGGCACTGGAGCGGGCTGCCCAGGGTGGTGGTTGAGTCCCCATCGTGCATGAGTTTAAAAGTCGCCTAAATGTGGTGTTGGGGGATCTGGTTTAGGGGTGAACCTGCAGAGTAGGATGGATGGTTGGACTCGATGATCGCAAGGGTCTTTTCCAACCTGAATGATTCTGTGACTCTGTGATACTTGCAATTATAGTCTCAAAATAACATTATGGGGTAAATAAAGACTCCACCAATAATCACAATTTTCTGCCAGACTCCTAGTTAATTTTTTTTCTGAAAAAATTAAGACTTAAGCCTTAAGAGTTAGTTAGACTTATGTCTTAAGAGTGGTTAGACTTCAGTCTTAAGAGTTAGCTATGCCTGTGCACATCCAGCAGGAGTCTGGTTATTCACCAGTTTGGCTTAAGGTCCTTCTCTCTGCGGCTGGGTGCAGCAGCTGTTTGTGATCTGTAGATTTCACCAAGCACATTGAGATTCTGGAGAAGACTGCAAGCTGTTGCCTGTGCAAAGTCATTATATAGGGGAATACACAGGCAAGCAGATATTTATATAAATATCTAAAGAATAAGCAGCTCGGTGCTTTATTTCCTTCAAGATTTCACAGAATTACAGAACATTAGGGGTTGGAAGAGACCTCGAAAGATCATCCAGTCCAATCCTGCTGCCAGGGCAGGATTCTTTGGGATGAATCCCCGTGCAGCCTTACTGGCCAAATTTAATTCCTGGAAGGTCATCCTGCTTTTTTTTGTGGTGGAATATTTAAGTGGGTAGCTGGTTAATGCAATCATGCTCATGTGAAGTAGGTGAGGAGAGTCCTTGTGTGAGCAGGGGCTGATCGCTGGTGCCTGTGTGATTGGACACTAACAGGTGCTAAAAGCAGAGGGGTGCAGTTTGAGCAGTTTTTCAGAGAGTGGGGGAGGCTTCCGCTCTCCTGCCCAAACACCAGCGTGGCCCCTGCGTTGCCAGAGGGTAGGTCGACCCTTCTGAGCTCATAGTGTCTCAGACACCCTGTGAGCGGGGATCTCCGGCGCGGTCCTGCCCGCAGTCCGAGCACAGACCTCACTGACAAGCACATGGCGTGTTTGTCGCCAAGGAAACACAAACCATTAAACCCCAGAGACACAATTCACGAGAAACAAATGTCAGCTATTAGCATCTGCTGTCTCCATTAGCGCCACGAAGCCCACATGGAACAGCCTTGCGGTCTCCTGGCTACTGGAAGACATCTCACTGGGGCAGGAACAGATGAAATGAGGGATTACGAACCGCTGAGCCCAAGTGTGGCCTGAGCAGCGGCAGTGCAGGGCTGCGCGTGTTCTCTTCTCTCACGTTGATGACCTGCTGGGCACCTGTTTATCCTACTGTTGTTGCCGCATAGTATGAACCACATCCGAGGCAGACCTCTGCCAAGCGAGGGAACGTTGGCAGAGAGTGTAGGAGAAAGGGACCTGGGGATCCTGATGGCCAGCAGGGTGGCCATGAGCCAGCAATGTGTCCTTGTGGCCAAGAAGGCCAATGGCATCCTGAGGTGGATCAGAAGGGAGGTGGTTAGTAGATTGAGAGAGGTTCTCCTCCACCTCTACTCTGCTCTAGTGAGACCATGGCTAGAATATTGTGTCCAGTTCTGGGCCTCTGTGTTCCAGAAGGATACAGAGCTGATGTAGAGAGTCCAGCACAGAGCCACAGAGCTGATGAAGAGAGGGGAGTATCTCCCTGATGAGGAAAGGCTGAGGGAGCTGGGTCTCTTTAGCCTGGAAAAAAGGAGACTGAGAGGTGACCCTGTGAATGTTGATATGGAAAGGGTGGTGTCAGGAGGATGGAGCCAGGCTCTGCTCAGTGTCATTCAATGATAGGACAAGGGGTAACGGGTGTGTCAGCTGGAACATAGGAGGTTCCACATAAATATGAGAAGGAACTTCTTCCCAGTGAGGGTGACAGAGCCTTGGAAGGGGCTGCCCAGGGGAGTGGTGGAGTCTCCTTCTCTGGAGATATTTAAAACCCACCTGTCTGTGTTCCTGTGCGACTTGATCTGGAGGATCCTGCTGTGGCAGGGGGATCGGTCTGGATGATCTTTCGAGGTCCCTTCCAATCCCTAATGTTCTGTGATTCTGTGAAAATCAGGTCTACAGCTTCAAGAGCTCCATTTGGAGAACTAAATCAAAACTAGGAGCAGAGAAAATGATTGATGAGGTATTTTCTGTTGGTTTGAGCTTGAACCTCTGACTAGTTCTAAACTTGACTTCATGCGCTCCATCGTAACTAGCTGCCTTGCAACGACTTTAACACAAGAGGTGTTTGTTTTTTAGAAATTCTTGTGTTTGGGTCCATCTCAGCTTTCTCTTCAAATTGAGAAGCTTCCTCTTCATCCTTCTGCTTCTAGCAATTACGTTTGTTTCATCAGCTTGTTCACACTAATGGAAACTTCTTGCGAGTGATTCACTGCAGCGACTCTGTGCCCGACTTCCGTCGCCCTTGTGTTCTAGGAGATGTTTCTAGCAAAAATTAAGGAGGGAAGTGAATCTTTTTGAATTTTTGACTGGTCCAAACTGTTGCTGCTTGTAAGAGCTATCAGGACCACAGGCAGTAAGCTGGTCTTGTCTTACTGTTGGTACCCTGTGGTCGCACTAGCCCAACATTGGGATTAAGAATCATAGAATAATAGAATCATTAGGGATTGGAAGGGACCTCAAAAGATCACCTAGTCCAATCCCCCTGACACAGCAGGATCACCTAGACCAAGTCACACAGGAACACATCCAGGCGGGTCTTAAACTTCTCCAGTGCAGGAGGCTCCACAACCTCCTTTGGCAGCCCCTTCCAGTGCTCTGTCACCCTCACTGTGAAGAAGTTCCTTCTCATATTGATGTGGAACCTCCTCTGTTCCAGCTGACACCCATTGCCCAGTTACAGTGAAGTCAAAGCCATTGCTGCCCTTTAATTCTCCACCACTCCACTGATTTTGATCTCTCTGTATCTGAGAGGAGGATTAACGCCGCTGTCTGCTCAAAACCCGATGCTGATTTTACGTGCACGAGGTAAGGCTAATGAGACACTGGGATTGGTAGCCTCAGGCTCTGTCGTGCACCAAAGTGTGGGTTGCAGCAGCAGTTCTCCAGCTGTAGTCAGCTGGTGAAGCCCAGCATCAGGTACTGCTCATGTGGTCCAGGCACCAGACCTGCAGCTCCAAAGAGAGGTCTCAGCAAGACCTGAGCAAGTAGTGATCAGGAGCTCCTAGCCTTGGCCCCCACAGCCCTGACGTGGTGTCAGCTGGCTCACAGGCAGTTTCTGTTCAGCTAAGTCGCGGCCCTGAAGGATGCTCTGCTTTCTCCAGGGTTTTGTGGGACTTTGCCTGGCAGAAACCTTGAGGATTTGCCTCGAAGTGAGTCCTTAGAAGTGATTCTATGACTTGAGGACTTTTTTAGGGGAGTAGTTGTGAGCAAGTGAGTCACAGCTCAGGTTTGTGAGCCCCTGGCACAACACCTGAATGTGGAGAGAAACTCTTAAAGCAGCCCTGTTCTTCAGAGTGGCCTTGGAAGGACCTGAAAAGTGTCAGAGATCTCCAGATAACAACAGAACTCAGTGTGTAATGGGCCTTCAGAGCACGTGAAGGCCAGAGCTGACTTCACAGGTGAGATTGCTCATGGCCTTGTCCTATCAAGTTTGGAAAAGATCCAGGAACAGGGAGGGAACCTACTCGAGGGCTTCACCACTGACGCTGCATTTTTTCTCCGCTACGTGCCCTCAGAGTTCCTCTTGCTGCAAACCATCGCTGTCTGCTCTGGTCCTTGCACCGTGAGTCACTGAGAAGGGTGTCTCTGTCTCCTTTTCAATATTTGACGATGACAACGGGATTCCTCTCCCAAGCCCTCTCTTCTGGAGGCTGAACAAAGCCAAACCCTCAGCCTCTTCTCATACATTGTGTTGTCCAGGCACTTACCAGTTCTAGTGACCCTTCACTGGGCTCCCTCCAGGTCATCAGCATCATTTTGGTCATGAGAGACCCCAGACCGGACTTAGTGTTCGAGGTGCTGCCTCGCAAGTACGAGGCAGGGTGCTCTTCCTCCAGCCTGCTAGGTCTGCAGCCCTAATGCAGCCCGTGTGCACCCAGCCCCATCACAGAAGAACTCTGTCATCTCCAACTAGCGTCAAGGCAGCTTTTCACCGCCTCCAGCCTTATTTTGTCCCTGATGCCGATCTTGTGTCTGTGATAGATTCCAGGAGGTTCTTGTTGGCCGCCTCCTAGAGCTTGTGAGTGGCAGCCCTGACCCTTGGTGCATGAGCCCATCCGGCATTTTATGTCATCTGGGGACTTGATAGAGTTGCCAGGTGTCCTGTTGTCCAGGTCGCTGATGAAGACATTAAAGGGTATTGAACCTGGCAGGATGTGTAACCAGCTTTCAGTTAGACTTTGAGTCATTGACCACTGAGCCTCATGGTGCAGCCGAATCCTCTACCACCCTCTAAGCTCCCTCATCCAGCCCGTGCCTCGCCCAGTTTGGATCCAGACATGCTGTGGGAGACCACATCAAAGGCTGCTGCTCCGTACCCACAGAAGCCGTGGTCGTACTGTCAAAGGTAGCCAGGCTGTTCAGGCAGAACCCGCAGCAGTTGTCCTCAGCTGGCGTTTTTGCTGCCCAGGAGCCTGGAAACAGCTCTGGGACAACCTGTTCCTCGTTCTGTTTGTGCTGGCTGTTGGCGTGATCGAGCCAGGAGGGTGAGCTCTGTCCTGATGTCCGCGTTTTCCTCTGCGAAGCGAGAAATCAACACGCACTGTGCAATGGGGACCTTTGTGAGGACCTTTGTGCTTTGAGATTGGATTTGTTGATCTAACCAGCGGTTTAGCCTGGCAGGAGCATCCAGAGCACAGGATGCTCTGCAAAGCGTGGGAGCAGGGTTTTGGAGAGGAAGAGATGACGTTTGTTATTGGGAGGTTTGGCAGAGCAGTGAGCGGCAGGCACTGAGCAGTGATAGGGGCAGCCTTGGACGTTGGGACAGCTGCGACTGTATCTTCAGGCTGTCTGAGATGTAAAATCTGCCAGTACAACTTGGGAGGTGACACCAGCCATGCGGAAATATCTTGGTCACACAATCACAGAACATTAAAGACTGGAAGGGGCCTCAAAAGACCATCCAGTGCAACCCCCCAGCCACAGCAGGATCCCCTAGACCGAGTTGCACAGGAACATGTCCAGGTGGGTTTTAAACATCTCCAGAGGAGGCTTCATAATTCTGGATGCACAGCATGAGTAGCAGACTTCTTTTGTGCAGCTGCAGAGAATCACAGGGACCGTTGTCCCCTCCTGTCCCCAAACTGTTGAGCACGTCTGCCCTGAGGGGTTTTACTGGGAACAGGCTGCCCAGGGAGGTTGTGGAGTCTCCTTCACTGGAGACGTTTAAGACCCGCCTGGATGTGTTCCTGTGCGACTTGGTCTAGGGGATCCTGCTGTGTCAGGGGGATTGGACTGGATGATCTTTTGAGGTCCCTTCCAATCCCTAATGACTCTATGATTTAACAGTGATTTACTCCTGACGGTCACCACAGCTCTGACATTGTCTGAGACACCCTGTGTCCAGGTTCACGATCGAGATCTGATTGTGATTGAAAGAGTCTTACACGGTGAAATGAGTCTCCTGTCTGTCACTGCCAGTTGTTCCAGGCTCCCAAGGAATCATGAACAAGTAGTAACGTGCTAGTCACTCCTAATCACACTGGCATGCTGCGCTTGTGCAAGGACAGCCCGTACTCTCTGCCCCTCCTGGTCTCTGCGGAGACAGGAGTGATTTCACTGCCGCCCCAGCCAAGCGAGGTCATCTGTGAAGAGTGGCCGTGTGAAAGCAGCTTCTCGTGTACCTCCTAGTTGGAAGTCTCAGCCCTCTTGTAGAAACTCCCGTCGCTAACAGGCAGGAGCTCTCTGTGTTTCTCCAAGCGGCCACAGAGTGTGAAAAACACCAGTTTGTGGCTGTGGAGGGAAATAATTCCATCACAAACCTGCAGATTTCCAGAAAACACGTATTTAATCACACATGATACCTGCTGCTTCTCCAGACAACGGAAGGGCTCAGCTTGTGCAGTCCTCAAGGTCTTTTTCAGCAAGGCTGTGATTTGCTGAACTGTTCAGATCAGATTGTGTCTGTGAGCAAAAACGGAAACTCGAACTCTCCTTGTCCCTCCGGGCTACACCCTGAGTGTCCTGGAGTGTGAGTCTCTGGTTCTGCCAGTGATCTTTGCATGATGCTCCCAAAGCGGCTACACTCGCTTTGCATGAGCTTCAAGGAGATCACCAGCATCTGTGGTCCCTTCTAACCCTGACTGACTTGGTCTAGGTGATCCTGCTGTGGCAGGGGGATTGGACTAGATGATCTTTCTAGGGCCCTTCCAATCTCTAATGATTCTATGATCTGAGGAGATGAAGAGGTGTTTGCTCTTCTGGGGCTACTCTCGGAGGCTGTGAGCTTCTGTTCCAGTGTTCTGTAGTCTCTCTGGGTGTGATCTGTGCGGATGGCACTGGGAGCTGCACTTGCATCTGTGTTAACCTCAGCACTCAACGGAGTTTCCAGTGAGCAATGTCCTGATGATACCAACTGGCAGTGAAGGACACGTTCCAGATTTCACACACCCTCCTTAAACACAGTGCACGGCCCTGTGCGACCGCGCCTGGGTCGCTGCCGTCCCGCACCTGGACTGTTGTGAAAGGAGTTTAAAGCTAACTGCTGTCTCCTGCTGTAAGCGCCTCTGGAGAACCTGTCATCAGTGCACAGCTTCCTTGCCCAGTTGCCATCCAGTTCACAGCAATGATCTGTAGTGTGTCCCGGGACCACAATATTTGGTGATTCCCATTTCTGACAGGCTACCATGTATGAGTTTTAAAGGCTGCATCAGTGTAGCAAGGCTGGGGGGAGAAACCTAGAAGGGGAACGTGAATCACAGAATAACTGCTGAGTCAGCTGGATTCAGCCCTGGTCTGCTCTCTGTGCCCGTTACAGAGCTTTCTGAGAGCTGTCTCCTTCTCTGGAGAAGTTTAGAACCTGCCTGGCCACGTTCATGTGCCACTTGGTCTAGGTGATCCTGCTCTGGCAGGGAGATTGGACCAGATGATCTTTCAAGGTCCCTTCCAACCCCTACCGTTCTGTGATCCCGTGAGAGTCAGTCAGGCTGTCAGAAGCTACCAAAGCCCAAGGCTGTGAAATCAAGACATCAAAGATTTTTCTTCCAGCTGTATTACTTGAAGAATAGATTCATCTCTTCTTCAAGTCAATGTGTCGCGTTGCTCGAGTTGTCCTTTATTAGGCTCCTCTTGATTTCTCTCTTCTAATGGCTCTGGCTTCACAGAAGAAAACTGGAGATGCTGAATCACCATGAAACCACCACAACTTTCATGTGGGGTGTTTGGTTTTTTTTTTTGCTGGGGTGGAGGGAAAGGTGAAGCGTTCCAGGAGGTTTTCTCCTCTCCTTTCAGTATTGGTGCAGTTGCTCTGAACGTGGACTCATCAGGGTTTCCACTTGACGCTGCTGAGCTGTGTGTTTGCAATGGGACACTGTCCTGCTTTGGGTTCCTTTGTGCCAGTTTGGATTTCTCAGGGTCGATAAAACACAACAGACAACAGGGGTAGGGTTAGGGTTAGCCACAAGCCAAGCCGAACCAGGACAGATGCTAATGTTGTAGGTCTCACGGTGCAGGCTGTGACAACCGATGGGATGAATGACGAATGTGACTCTAAAAGCCGCTTTTGGTGGAAGCACCAAGATTTTACAAAATGCTGTAGGAAGAACTAAAGAAGGATCCAGCAGTCATTTTTGAGTCGCATCTGTACTAATCCTGGGACGGCTGCTTCAGGGATGCACAGAACAGGTTCTCTCCCTGAAGAACTGTTCTCTGATGGAGAACATCCATAACCAAGCGTCACTTTCATCCTCTCTGCAGGCTGTAGCGGTTCTTGCGGACTACCAGTTCATCCAGTTAGTCAGCCTTCTGCTGTTCTGAGCGCTCAGATAATGGGGAAGATAGGGCTTTTTGTTCCTAAGTGTTTTCCTTGTGTGTGTGAGCAGGGCATTCCTAGCGGTAATCGCCTTTGTGTTCCCTCCAACAAAGAAGGGGCCGGTGTTGATAACACCGGGAATGCCGATGCCTTCTCGGCTGCTGCCTCACAACCAAGCCTGTGTCAAAGTACAAGTGCCCCCGGCACAGGTCTGAATGGGATGTCTAAAGCACCAGCCCCCCCTCTACCTGAGGGATTTAGCAGTGTCAGGACTGGGAGAGACAATGTGTTGTAACAGGAGCTATGGGTGTTTGGAAGTTTCCTTATGGTAAAGAGATGGATGTGTTTAATTGCAGCGTTGCCTGTCTCTCTGGTTCAGCTCCTTACACCACGACATGAGGAAACAAACCTTATGGCACCTGCACGGGCTAAGGGCTGGGTTCTTTTAATCACAGGACATTAGGTATTGGAAGGGATCATCCAGTCCAATCCCTCTGACACAGCAGGATCACCTAGATCAAGTCACACAGGAACATGTCCAGGAGGGTTTTAAATGCCTCCAGAGAAGGAGACTCCACAACCCCCCTGGGCAGCCCCTTCCAGGGCTCTGTCACCCTCACTGGAAAGAAGTTCCTTCTCAAATTGTTGTGGAACCTCCTCTGTTCCAGCTCACACCCATTGCCCCTTGTCCTATCACTAGATGACATTGAGAAGAGCCTGGCTTTATCCTCCTGATACCCACCCTTCACATATTTATAAATATTAATGAGGCCACCCCTAAGTCTCCTCTTGTCCAAGCTCAAGACACCCAGCTCCCTCAGCCTTTCCTCATCAGGGAGATGCTCCACTCCCTTCATCATCTTTGTTGAGCTCTGTTGGTGTCATCACTCATCTGGAAATGGAAGTGACCAGCTTATCCTCAGTCCCGGAACATCCACACCCATCAATAGGTCCTCATTTCAACAGGCATTGACGGTCTAACACACATGGGAAAACCCCTGCATAAACACACACCTTACACCTGCTGGCAAACATGCAAATCCTGGAGGGAACCACAGAGCTACTCACCTGTGAGGGCCATGAACTGAACTGTCTTCTAGAAACATTCAGCTTTCTACAGAATAACAACCCAAATCTGTTCAGAGACTGCATCGCCTTGATTATGGGGGGGATTGAAATAATGGCTCTTCCTCATTAAATCAGTTCCATGAACCTTCCCATCTGTTCTGGCAGCGCAAATAAAACGATAACATCCTTCTATATTGAAGTTTTGGGTTTAGTCACCACAAAGGTTTCCTGTGCCTGACACTATGCAGAGGTCGGAAGGTTACATGAAGTAGTTTACACAGGGTGTCCGTGTTGACTTGAATTGGGTGGTTCACCAGACCCATGACAAGAGGTGACTTTAAATAGGTCTGTGCAGGCATCAGAAGCATGATCGGAACAAAAGGAATGTGCTAGTGAAAACCCACGTCGTGTGAGAGGCGATAATCCAGGAGAAGCTTTGTCAGTGAGTAGTAACTTCATTGCAGCTATTGAGCTGGTTATCTCTAGCTCTGCTTGGCCATGGGCTGTGCTCTAGTGCCATTCAGGATTATGGCTTAATTGACCTTCTAGATCCTGATTTCCACAGAACTTAGAAACTGAGGGATGGGCCTTTTGAAAGGATGGACATGGCTGCCTTGGAGCCGTGTGGCTGCCTTGGAGCCGTGTAGCTGCTTCACTCTAGAGATCAGAACAGTGCTCCTTCTGCTCACATCGCCTCAGGAGCCCGGTTAGAGGTGCAAGAGTCTGATGGCCTGACAGGGAGTTAGGAGGACTCCTGTGACTACAGTCAGATCTCAGTGATTGCTCACATAAGGAAAGAGGTGACTGGTGCATTTCACCCGCTCCTTCAGTTCAGGATGTGCAGCTTCTGACTCGACTGCTTTTTGTATCTGCTGGGGAAGGCTGCAGACTTTCTAGATACCAGACCAGCCTGCTGTTTCTCCTGGGAACAGACACCAGCTTACTGCCTTAATGTCAGCCGTGGTGGTCTTGCGATAACCTCAGTAGTTAGTGGCTGTTAGAACCAGCACAGAACTAGTGGTTTCTGGCTTTGAGATTTTATGAGTTAGCAGACCAAGAGGACCTTGCTTGAGAAGGAGGTCCTGTCTCATGCCATTTCATGCCAAAATAACACTCTTGTCCCTTCTAGATTCTATCCTGACTGGAAGTGTCCCCCAAAGACCCCTCTGCACCAATGAGTCTGCTGAGTCACCAGTGTGTTTTTGAACGATAACAGCAGGCTGGGGTGTTTTACACTCTTTGTGGAGGTTATTTCCATGTCTCGATGTCCTCAGCTCTCTTTGGTGGTTGTCAGCTCTTTGTTTTCAGCTCTCTCGGGGTTCACTTTTCTGGTGCTGGGGGAGTGGTTGGGTTTCCCCTCTCCCCAACAGGGAAGTGTTTCCACGCCAGTCTTTTCACTTTTATCCCGACCAGGGCTTCCCACATCTTGCTGGCCTCAGTTTCTGCTCAATTTATTGCTCTAAGAGTGTCGGCGTGTTTGTGCAACTGCGAAAACTCTCTTCTCCAACCTGGCTTCATTGAGGAAACTTTCCCCCGGTCCTCTCCGACAGTGTTTTTTGCTCCTGTCGGCTTTCCCGGAAGCTTTGTGTTGTGTTTTGCACAGAGTTATCCAGACCCCTCTCCCATTTAATTTTCCACCCAAACGCTCTGCAAAAGAGAGGCTGAACCGAAGAGCCCCTGGGACCCTGTGGAGCAAACTGGACCTGGCTATCAGGCTGCTGCATTGCGATCTGTTCTCTCCTGTCTCTGCCTGTCAAATGCAATAAATAGTAATAATACATTTATTGCTGCTTATTGCTGTGGAGCAATAAAGACGTATTCACGAGGACAGAAGCTATCTGGTGTTCAAGAGCGATTGCATTTATTTGAGGCAAAATAAGAGTAGGAGCAGCAAGGAACTCTGTTGTTGCAGCGGAAGGGGCGTCATCAGCTCATGTCCTCTTCGTTTCCCTCCTGAATTTGATGCAACGGAGATACTGTTTTCCCTCAAGTATTTCTGAGACTTCTCTGGAGAGGTTTAAAACCCACCTGGCCGTGTTCCTGTGCTACTCGATCTGAGTGACCCTGCTCTGGCAAGGGGATTGGACTAGATGATCTTTAGAGGTCTCTTCCAATCCCTAATGTTCTGTGATTCTGGGAGACATGAGTGGAAAAGTACTGGTGAGCGTTGTGATCGTGACTGTGCAGCAGCTGTGGCTCAGTCATAGAATCATAGACTCATAGAATCATTAGGGATTGGAAGGGACCTCGAAAGATCATCCAGTCCAATCCCCCTGACACAGCAGGATCACCTAGACCAAGTCACACAGGAACACATCCAGGCAGGTCTTAAATGTCTCCAGTGAAGGAGACTCCACAACCCCCCTGAGCAGCCTGTTCCAGTGCCCTGTCACCCTCACTGTGAAGAAGTTCCTTCTCATATTGATGTGGAACCTCCTCTGTTCCAGCTCATACCCATTGCCCCTCGTCCTTCTATTACTTAATTTTCTCTTAATCCTTCTATTACTTAATTTTATCTGTAGCAGAGGTGGCAAATCAGAATGTACCGGTCTCTAAAAAATATTTTCCTATGAAGATTGTTGCAGGGGAAAGGCAGGAGGCTCCCAAGAAGGATCAGCAAGCCTTGAACATACACAAAGATCGACGGGTTGAATCCTGAGTGCAGGAAATATGTTGTGTGCAATGTGCTCTGTGAGGTACTGCTCGCACTTCTGCTCATGTGAGGACGGTTCTTGGTTCGAAGCTGCTCATGGGGACCAGTCTGCCCTGCAGTCAGAAGGCTGAATGTGGCAACTTTCCACAGTAGGGCCTGGAGAGTAAATATTGTGAGGAAAGACTGGAAGAGCTGGGGCTCTTTAGTGTGAAGAAGAGGAGGCTGAGAGAAGACCTTATCACTCCCTACAACTA
This sequence comes from Rhinopomastus cyanomelas, assembly GCA_013400115.1. NCBI lineage: Eukaryota > Metazoa > Chordata > Aves > Bucerotiformes > Rhinopomastidae > Rhinopomastus > Rhinopomastus cyanomelas. The sequence continues at coordinate 1,065,874 of VXBP01001971.1, read as the reverse complement.
CCTGAATGGACATTGTGGAGAGGCTGGTGCTGGTCTCTTCTCACAAGCAATTAGTGATAGAACAAGAGGGACTGGGCTCAAGCTCCAACAGGGCATGTTTAGACTTGCAACTAGGAAAAGTTTTTTCACAGCAAGAGTGGTCAGGCACTGGAATGGGCTGCCCAGGGAGGTGGTTGAGTTGCCATCCCTGGATGTGTTTAAAGATCGTTTGGATGAGGTGTTGAGGGATCTGGTTTAGGGGTGAACTTGTAAAGGAGGGTGGATGGTTGGACTCAATGATCCCAGGGGTCTTTTCCAACCAGAGTGATTCTGTGACCATCTGCATTGGTTCTGGGCAGCAGTTTTTGATCTGCTATTTAGCTTTACTAGTCTCGGTGGAAATTTCAAACCTGTTGCCATTAACCCTCCTTGATTAATCTCCTCAATTATATCCTCCTAATTTTATTCAATTAATGAACAAAACACCAGTAGAAGAAAAAACAAATGCAGGTTGTTGTGTTTGTTGTTTCAGCCTACCCTTGGACTGTTGTTTTTACAGCGCTGGCATTGCTTAGATACTGCGGGGCTGGGCATATGTGGCGATCGCACAGATAATGGAGTCGGTTGCAGAAGAACCGACCACACTTCGTTGTTTCAAGCCTGTTGGTTGGCCTTCACGTAAACCCACTTCGTTGCCCTCTAGCACCTCTCCTTTGTAGAGATGCGGATTAGAACAGTGATGTAGAAAGGGTTCACTTTGGTTTTGTTGTTTTGTGTGCTGATGAGGACAGTCTCAGAGCGAATACTTGCCTGTTGGTACATTTGATCCTGGGAGCGAGTGAGAACAGAATGAAGGAACTTCTTCCCAGTGAGGGTGATGGAGCACTGGAAGGGGCTGCCCAGGGGGGTTGTGGAGTCTCCTTCACTGGAGATGCTTAAAACCCGCCTGGATGTGTTCCTGTGTGACTTGGTCTAGGTGATCCTGCTGTGTCAGGGGAATTGGACTAGATGATATTTCAAGGTCTCTTCCAATCCCTAATGTTCTGTGATTCTGTGGCCTTGCCCCTTGCTTTCTTTCTGATAACCTTTGAGGAAAGCACCTTTTCTCCTACTCATTTTGTTTCCTTCTAGCTCCATCATACCTGCTGGAGTTTAGCACTGTCGTCTTCTTTGAGGAATTGCTCTTTAGTTTTTGTCATCCTTCTGTGACCGGTTCTGCTTAGACCAGAGTTTCGCTCACTTGAGCAAGAGCGTGCAGAGAGAAAAAGGACTCGTGGCATTGACCGAAAGGTGCTGAATAATATTCCTGTCTCTTGCTCTCACTGCTGTTCTCTGTTCTTAGGACCTTCTTAAGCAAACTTTGGTGAGAGCCTTTGAATGTGTATTTTGTCCATACACAAAGGTGATCTCTAAGGTCTTACTCCTGGCCTGCTGTGTGTTTTGTCTGAACATACAGAGATAATCATGACCCCCCCAGTTCCAGAAGGACACAGAACCACAAGGATGATGAAGGGAGCGGAGCATCTTCCTGCTGAGGAAAGGCTGAGGGAGCTGCATCTCTTGAGCTTGGAAGAAAGGAGACTGAGGGATCACCCCGTTAATGTTGATAAATATGTGAAAGGTGGGTGTCAGGGGGATGGAGCCAGGCTCTGCTCGGGGCATCCAATGACAGAACAAGGGGCACTAGGTGTGAGCTGGAGCAGAGGAGGTTCCACATCAGTATGAGAAGGAATTTCTTCCGGGTGAGGTTGACAGAGCCCTGGAAGGGGATGCCCTGGGGGGTTGTGGAGTCTCCTCTGGAGATGTTTAAAACCCACCTGGACATGTTCCTGTGCAACTTAGTCTACGTAATCCTGCTGTGGCAGGGGGATTGGCCTAGACGATCTTCTGAGGTCCCTTCCAATCCTAAGGTTCATCAGAGGGGGAGCGTGGCCATGACTCACACTCCCTGTTTCCCCACTCAGACCAGTCATTATTCTCACTCCCATTAAGATCTTCCTTACTTCAGTGGGTTGGCTGGGCTCACAGGAAGAGGTAGAGGAATTTCCTCAGTGTTTCCAACTCTCTGTCATTTTCTTCAGCACTGAAGCCCTGTATTTGCTTGACCAGACTCTTCAGGACGATGGGAACACCTGCTGGAGACATTGCTGGCAGTGTGAGGAAAAGGGGTTGAATTGTCTCCTGATGTGAACTTCACTCTTCACCTGAGGATGTTTACTTACATTTATCTTCAAAAGCTTCAATACAAAGGTAGGTTCAGCCTGTTTTAAGTCTATAAACTTGTCTTGGCCTTTCAATTAATGAAGTGATTCACCGTGTACACCAGCAATCTGCTGAATACGATGCTTCTAGCTTTCTCTTTGGACTGCAGATACAGGGATGTGGAGATGAGATATTAAGAGCCTCAACACAGCTACCTCCTTTTTTTGATAGCACTGACCAGAGAGGTTTTGTGACCTTTGAGAAGAAGATGGAACCAATTTTGTTTCCACTGTTTCTAAAGACAGGAATCACATGATGATTATTTTTTAGCCACCAGTCTTCTGTCACTGTTTCAAACCCTGGGGCCCTGCAGACGCGGTCACTCTGCACAGCAGGCTGTAGCGTTCCTTAGCCTCAGAGTTCCTTGTGCAGAAGACTAGGTGGGAACACAACTCACACTGCAGAGAAGTTCCTGCCTGGTGTTTTCTTTGCATCAGTCTGCAAGAGGTAAAGCAGAAGTGGAGCCCATTAAAACTAAACAGTTTAAGTCTCAAAGACCCCCAAGAATCTCTGTGGGTCTTCGTAAAGAAGTGCCTTCTACAGCCTACCTTAGGCAAACGGCTTCCTGATAATTAAGGTTGGTCGACCAGTCTTCTGTTTCCCTCGGAAGCAGACAGCAGGGAAGGCTGCAGCAGTGGGAATTCTGGGCACTCAGCAGCTTCCAGGGTTAGTTTTTTGTCTGTTGGCTTTGAAGCCCGCGTGTCGCAGTGCTGTGGGACAAGATGAAGAATGTGTTTTGGGGGAGATTCCTGGACAAGAGGACAAGACTCTTCTACAAAAGAATGGGCACTCAGACAATAGCGAGACTTGTTTTCAGGAGGAATCACGCTTCCTCATAGCTTCTCAGGCTTTGCTGTTGCTGCTGCTGCTCATTAACCACAACTACCGAGGGGCAGCTTTCCTAAGAGAAGCCTGTTGCCAATGAGCAGAGCACCAGACCTCGTTCTCACCTTTTGAGGAAATAATCAGAGGGGGATCAGTCAGCCCCACGTTGCTTCGCGTGCTGTCTGCTGCTTCTCTGGCTCCAGGCAACTGCAGTGTAGCACTTGACTCCCAAGAGGAAGCCCAGTCAGCTGGAAATGACCAGTGTTTCCCTGCTGTCAGGCAGAGGGTAGAGCATTTAGACATCCTCAGAGCCCAAAAACGAGCCTGGCACCTGTACCTCTCATCCTCAATTTCCTGGACTTTTCTGACCTCTTTGGCTCCGGCAGAGGACCACAGGCATCACTGTGGAAAGCTCTGTCTGTGGTCAGTGCAAGCGGTTCGTTCGCTTAGCATCGTTCTGAAGCCAGAGGAACAAATAGAGGAAGAGCAGACCCAAGCTCTGGTGAACTTTGAGCTTATTTGAGTGTGAAGCTGATTAGGTACAATGGAGAGAACCAGCACCGCAGCCCAAACACCTCAAACACAGCACATTAAGCTCCTGCTTCTGTGTCTTGTGGTTCACATGCATTTCAACCCACATCCCTGTGAGACACATATTCAGCTTTAAGGTTCCTCCTTTCCAGAAACACGGGGCTGCTTGTCTATTGAGAAACGCTGCTGCATTGAGAGATGACACAGGAGGTGTCCCAGCTCCCGGACCCCTGGGTTTTCCCCGGGTGTCAGGTCACTCCTCCTCACAGACAATTGCCCGCGTTGTCATCATCGTATGAAGAACGAGCTCTTCCGCGACTAGATAGACAGGTACAACCACTTGGAAAAAAAGCAGCGCTCACACACTGAGGGAGGTAAATATGCGGGTTTATTGCTGCCAAGCCACTCCTTCCCGCGCTCATTCCTTCTCAGACATCTGCTCGGGGGTGTTAAAACCCTGAGCACCTTCGCCAGGAGGACTGATTCTGCAGCACCTGCGACACAGGAGCAGCCTTTGAGTAGAAATAGCTGTCCTGCGGCTTCAACTTGTGTCCCGTGGGAGACAAGTGAATCTGAAGTTATAGATTATATAAGACACAGGGAATGACAGCAGTTTATCATTAACCTGATCTCTGCAAGAAGCTCTTAAGGAAAGAAAGAAGAAGAAGGCCAGAGGAGCAGCCAGGATGGAGACCAACATAAGGATCAACAACCCTGCAGACATCTCTGTCATTGTCATCTACTTCTTGTTAGTCCTGGCAGTGGGACTGTGGGTAGGTTGGGATTTTATTGACTCTGCCACTTTATTTACCATTTCTTAACTCTTTCATTTATCATTTTATATACCCTTCTATTAACTCTTTTATTTACCATTTTATTGACTATCTGATTTCCCATGTTGTTAAATTTGGTTGCTGCTTTATTTACTATTTCATTTACTATTTTAATTACTTCTTGAACCTGTTTTTAACGCCTTCGTTTAGACTTTTTTTACTGCTGTATTTTGACTCCATCTCAATGGAGTTTAGAGGCTCTTTCAGCAAGTGCAAGTGTCCCACTGTTAGGATTTTGATCCTTAATGTAGGTTGGTGACTGCACGGTGGGGAAAACATGGGTGTGTACTGGAAAGAGGATGAGACGGTGGTCTGACGCTGGAGACATGCATCTGTTTAGGTTGCTGACTAGTGGGGAAGATGGAGTAGTGTGGAATGAGCTGAGATGTGCTTGGCAGAGCTCAGTCAGCTCCAGCCCCTCTTAGACAGCAGCAGATGAGGAGATGGGGTTTGTCTCCATGGAGAGCAGGGACTGTGGTGGGAATCAGTGGTGTGAGGTGATGCTGCAGGAACCAGTGAGGTGAGGGAGCTGCAGGGAGGAGAGCAGAGGTGAAGTCAGTGTGCAGGGAGACCAGTGCAGGGTGTAACAGTAAAGTTCTGTCCGTGACCGTGTGACAGCCCGGGGACTACATCTTGCTCCCAGCAAAGGAGTGAGATGAGCTGGGATTGTAGGTGCCACCTAAGGGCAGCCCAGTCGTGGCTCTCTTTGCCAGCAGGACCTCGAGCACAGGGTGGGGTGCCGCTGACACTGTGAGGAAGGAAAAACATCAAGGGGTGGCAAGTGATGACAATGACTCTGTGTTGGCGATCTGAGCCCAGCAGAGCCTCCAGCCCTCACCTCAGCGACGCTGAGTGCGAGAGGATGGAAAGGAAAATGTGGAGCCTAATCTGAATCCACAGCATGGTGCTGTCACAGCTGGGGGAGAGAGGCAGACACGCTCCTATCTTGTGGACATATGTTGTCCTGTCGGCGTCACCCTATGCCAGAGTGTCTGAAGATAACAGGTGGGTGCTGTGAGCTGCACAGCCCTGAACAGAGGAATGTCGCTGAATTTCGGTTTCCTCAGGGCAAGGTCTCCCCGTGACCCCGACCGAGAAGAGCAGAGGAGGTGGTTCTCGGCACAGAAAAGCCAGCTGCAAAGCAAACCTCCCTTTCTAGCAGCCCAACAGTGTTGTGAAGGGCACCAACAATTCAGGGGGACACAGAAGGGGCAGAAACCTTTTCTTTTACTCTGTGTCACGGCAGTGGGTGCTGGAAACCTGCCAAAGAACCTGAAGCCCCCAGTGCCCCTGAACACATTGTCATCTTGAGGTGGGGGGAGCTGGGTGTTCACCACCAAAAGCTGCCTGTTGCTGTGGTTGAACTTTTTATTAAAGGTCTGTGAAGAAAAGAAGGGCTGATCTATGGTTTGTCAGGTAACAGGGTGCTGAGTCCCTCCTGGAACTGTTTCTTCCAGCAACAAGTTCCTCTGTAGTGAACAAATCATAGAATCATCGGGGATCAGAAGGGACCTTGAAAGATCATCCAGTCCAATCCCCCTGACACAGCAGGATCATCTCTCATATTTATATGGAACCTCCTATATTCCAGCTCAGACCCACTGCCCCTTGTCCTGTCATTAGACAACACTGAGCAGAGCCTGGCTCCATCCTCCCGACACCCACCCCTCACATATTTATCAGCACTAATGAGGTCACCCCTCAGTCTCCTCTTCTCCAAGCTAAAGAGACCCAGCTCCCTGTTCTGCTGCGTGCAGTTAACGTGAATTAAAAACCCGCTTTACTTCCTTCCCTCTGCATCAGAAGAGAAGTTCTGGCTCATTTTCCCAAGCTTTCTCTCCCTATTTGCCTGGTCAAAGTCCATCAGAGGAGACAATAGGAATCCAATATTTGAATCGGAGTCATGAACAAAAACTGGATGAAGCTTCCCTCTGAGTCCCAACCCTTGGCAAATGCACAGGGAGGGTGTGAAAAGGAAGTTGTAGCTGGTGGCTTCTTTTTTGGACCTTCAGACAGAAGCACCTACTATGCTGACGTCTCCGCACACATTGCTGTAGCTGTCTGACGGGGCTGGATTTGCTGTTGAGTAAAAGAGCTGCATCTTTCCATCAACAAATCCGCACCGTCTGGTGCCTGAAATCTGATGCAGAGCTTCCCGACGAGGTGCTCACATGAGCCAGCGCTGCTTTCCTTACATTCAAACTTCTTCCCAGTGAGGGTGGCAGAGAAGGGGCTGCCCAGGGGGGTTGTGCAGTCTTCTTCTCTGGAGAGGTTTAAGACCCACTTGTATGTGTTCCTGTGTGACTTGGTCTAGGTGATCCTGCTGTGGCAGGGGGATTGGACTGGATGATCTTTCAAGGTCCCTTCCAATCCCTAATGTTCTGTGGTTCTGTGATTCTAAGATTTAGTTTAAATATTTTGCACTGTACTGAAAGTTGGAACCATGAAGCTGGGGACCTCAATACAAGAACTGTTGCTCAGTTGTGTTATTTCCTTCATCGTAACCTTGTTGTTTTTAGCTCCTGAGTTTCTTCCTTCCACGTCACCCTCCCCATGTGTTTTACCCCTTCATTCCAGCTGTGCACAGCTTTCCTGCTGCACTTCAAGAACGATTCAGTGGCTTTTCCTTGCTGTTCTACTTGCAGGCCATGTACTCAACCAACCGAGGGACAGTAGGTGGATTTTTCCTGGCAGGAAGAAGCATGGTTTGGTGGCCGGTGAGTGCTGCGTGTCGTGTATAAAATACTGCCCCCTTCCACCCGACTGTGTCCAGCCCTCAGGTGTTAAATATCTCTGCAGTCCTGCTCTGTTGCGTAAATGTACTTCAGTCTCGTTCTCCAGCTGTGGTGGCACAAGAAGCCTACACAACCAGAGCGGCTTCACAGGCACAGCAAAGCTTCGGGGAAGCTCTCCGTGTCCTGATCTTGCGACTTCAGCCAGTGTAGAAAACCCCAGTTTCTACCCTTTGCCTTGCAGCCCAGTGTAAAGCTTGGTCATGCTGTGAGCTCCCTGCCTCTGGCGGCTCATTTTGAGGTGGTCGCAATGAAAAGCCAACCTACCTGCTGTGGTGGGGAGATTGGACAGGAGGATCTTCCGAGGTCCCTTCCAGTCCCTGATGTTCTGTGGCTGTGTGACGCTGACATTCTCCCTCGTGTCGCTCTGTCATTTCCCCTGTGGGTGACAACTTTTGCTCTGTACAAGGAGAGAGTCCTGGGAACGTTGTGCGAAGTTGTGGCTAGGATGCAGTTTACATGGAAGCAGAGGTTATCTGTGACTCAGACGGTTTGTTTTCTGTGGATCTCGCATTGCCCCAAAGCATGTTTGTGAACTTCATTAACGCTTCTGGTTCAGCTTTCTATCCGAGAGGGTTCACTGCCAGGAAAGGGCTGCCCAGGGGGGTTTTGGAGTCTCCTTCTCTGGAGATGTTTAAAACCTGCCTGGATGTGTTCCTGTGTGACTTGGTGTAGGTGATCCTGCTGTCGCAGGGGGATTGGACTAGATGATCTTTCGAGGTCCCTTCCAATCCCTAATGATTCTGTGATTCTGTAGTTGTGAGTGTGAAGACCCTTCTGTGCTTCATTGTGTGAATGAAGGTGGAAGAATCAAGGCAGGAAAGGCCATAACAAACTTCAGTCTTGTTGCACTGAGGTCTCCTAATGGTTCCCCGAAGGGAAGGTTACCTCGTGCTGAGCTCTCTGCCAAAACAAGCCCAGCAGATTCTCACCAAGTTCCCTTCCTCCAGTGGGACGACAGATGGGATGACCCTGCACTGCAGTGGTGGTCGCTGCGAGGGTCATCCCTCTTTCCTTCCCAGCCTGTGCAGGCTCAGCATGAATGAAGTCCTGTGGCCAGCGCCGTCGCAGAGCACCCCTCCAGTCCTCCCCTGTGGAATGCCGGGGGTGTCTCCTTGCGCTGCACAAACAAACCGGTCCCGCTCTTCTCCCCTGTATCACTCAAACCAAACAAACAGCCGGCGCTCAAACCCCTCATTAAACACCGCGTCAGCAGCACCGCCTGGAAAGGTTTGCCTTGGATGCAAAGAGACTCCAAAGTGCTTATTCCCAGTGAAGCAGGTGGATAGGGTGTCCATCACCCAGTGCACGCCGGGCTGCGATGACCAGGGAACCAAGGAAGGTACAGGAAGTTGAGGCGTTGAGCGCAGTTCTGCAGCCGTGAGGGCTGGGTGCAGCTTTTCACTCTTTCTGCGCTTCGGCTTTTCTTGGTGCCCTGGAAGGACTAACTTGCCACGGCTCAGGAAAGGCCAGGCTGCTGCCCACAGACTGGGGACGAGAGGCAGGGAGGGGAGGTTGTTTTCTAAGTGAAGTCTCATTTATCAGGTTTCTTCCCTGTGATGCCAGAATCGTGACCCTTGCCATGCAATTGCTTCCTGGGACAGTGAAAAACACCCCGAAAGTAAACACCAAAAATCCCTCCACAAACCCAATTCCCTTCAACAACTTCTGTTTTTCAGGGGCTGCGTGACGCTCTGCGCTCCACGGGGCAGCCAGGAGTGACTCCTCTGACCCCACAGGGAAGGAGTCTCACTGGCAATGTGCTAGGACTGAGTAGCCGAGGAAGGGGGATCTGTTCCACTTCAATGATAAAATAGCTGTAGCTTTAGCAGACTGGAGGAGACGCCAGTATCAAGGGCTGGAGGTCAGTCCCGCTTCTGCAGTGGATTTAGTAACTTTGCCTGACTGGGATTCCGCTTCTCAGCTTATGAGGCAGGAGCAAGGCCTTCATCCCGGGCCAGATCTACCCAGCTTTGGCTCCGACTGTGGACTCCAGCAGGATCCATGGAGTTGGCTCAGTCTTTTGCAGAACCAAGCCCACGGTCAGTCTTTCCTGGCTCTTCTGGGGGGTGTTTGTCAACTGAAATCAGTGCCCCAGTGCAGTGGATGAGCCAATTCACTACTTCCAGTAGTTAATTAATCAAGGTGTGTAACTGCTCACCAGTTCCTAGAGATGGAAATTGCCACCGGTTAACCACACTGGTGTGAAAAGCTCTGCCCTTTCCACAGTCCTTCTGCAGAAACAGAGTGAAGAATCCTCACGAAACTAGTCGTGGTCTCAGGCTCTGAGCAAAGGACACACAGGGCTTGTTAAAGCCGCAGACCAGTTCTGCTTTCCTCAGCCCGCCACAGGGAAGCTCCAGGAAAGTGACAGCTTTGCACGGGGTGGGGGGCCTTGTGCACGAGCCTCAGCTTCTCTGCCTAGATGCAGTCATGCTCGGGCAGACCTCACCCACCGCCGTGGGAACGGTGTCGGTGTCTCTGTTCTGGAAAGCAGACCGCCCTCAGTAGCAGCCGCTCTCAAAGGACTAACAGGGTCTCACACATGACTGGAAAGAAAAACCCCAACAAACCAGCTTCAGATTTGACTTCTGTTCTCAGATCGGTGCTTCGCTTTCGCGTGGCTGGTTGTCATCGCCGTCGGAACCCATCACTGCCATGATTTCTCTGACCTCGGCACCCAGTCAGGTTTCACTTCTCCTCAGAACTCTGAACCTGATGCTACCATGAAGAGCCAGGAAAAGCAACCCAGAATGACTAGGGTTTGTGTCCTTAGGCGAAGTGGAGTGAGAAATGAGAGCGTTTGGTCAAGGTCCCTGCAAACGTTAGTTGTCGGAGCAAAACTCTGGTGGAAAAGAAAACAGATTTCTGTAGGATCCACCAGGATTTTCCCTGAGGTGTTGTTTGTCTCAGAGGACAAAGGTGGAAAGGCTTTGGATCAGCCTGCCTGTGGCTGCGCTGTTCCGCTGCTCTTGTCAGAAGGCAGAGACACGTTTAGTGCGTGCGGTGTGTCCACCTCTTTCACTTCTGGTGTTGCCAAGGGTACAAATGAGGTTTGATCTGGCAATTGTCCAGCACATGGGTTCTGCACAGTGACTGGGAAAGCAGGAGGAAAACCTACACTTCTTTCTTGGGCTTGATGATCTTAGAGGTCACAGAATGTAATATTAGGGATTGGAAGGGACCTCGAAAGATGATCCAGTCCAATCCCCCTTCCACAGCAGGATCATCTAGATCCAGTCACACAGGAACATGTCCAGGCAGGTTTTAAATGTCTCCAGAGAAGGAGACTCCACAACACCTCTGGGCAGCCCATTCCAGTGCTCTGTCACCCTCACTGGGAAGTTCTTTCTCATATTGATGTGGAACCCCTTTCCAACCTTAATGATTCTGTGGTGCTGTGGGTCTCAGAGCCTTGAAGTTGTAGCAGTAGTGCTTCACTGTAGGCAGAGCACTGATTATTCTTGCAAAGCAGCAAAAATCTGATGGGAAGCCCAAAAATCTCAGGTAGGAGAGATAAAGAGCTTCCATCAGGGCACAGTCACACGAGCAGGGAAGACTTGTGAGCTAAAGAAAAGCATGAGCAGTGTCAAGGGGTAGCTTCAGACAAGGGAATGAGAAGTTTGCCCAAGGATGAGAGGTTTGAGAACAAGCTTCTGCATGACACTCATGGGAGTCATGATACCTCAGGGCAAGGCTCATGGCTTCATGCTGGTGTGAGGAAACTTCTGCTGTTCTCTACGAAGGGGCTAAAGGCCGCAGGCAACATGTGCTTGAGATGGTGGAGAAGAGTTTGCTACTGATCTAACGCTTTCCATCGGGAGCACGGGACGTGTCTCAGCAGCTCCTGGGAGGGAGAGGAGCCACAGGCCATAAAGTCTGCATGTGGTTGCTGCATGATCAGTGATTTGCAAAGGGCACTGAATGTGAGTTGGGACGGCAGAGTGGGGATGGTTGTGCATCCTCAAGTTAATGAGAAGAGCGAGGTGAAACGGTTAATCAATAACGTGGAGAAAACATTGTGATCATCATCCCTCTGCGGCGTGGTGGTACTGCTTCTGAACAGAGTACTCTTTTATAACCTGACCCCTTGAAATACTTCAGGAGAGTTAATGTTCCACTTTGCCCTCAGGTTAGGTTAGATTTTCACCCTCTCTTTCCCTCTTAGCAGCTATTGTTCCTTTTCAGTCGACTTCCTTCTCTACTTTTCCTCCTAGATCTGTTTTTAGAACATACACATCCATCGAGAACAGTTTGTGTCTCTACAAAATTGTCTCTCTGTCACCCCTTACTTTCAGCCCAATGTTCTTTAGGTCCTGTTCAGGTGCTCAACCCTCAGCGCACCATCAGCTGGTGGCAATCCCAGCAATCACAGAACATTAGGGATTAGAAGGGCTCTTGAAAGATCATCTAATCCAACCCTCCTGCCACAGCAGAATCCCCTATACCAAGTTGCAGAGGAACATGGACAGGTGGGTTTTAAATGTCTCCAGAGAAGGAGACTCCACAACCCCCCTGGGCAGCCTCTTCCAGACCTCTGTCACCCTCAATGGGAAGAAGTTCCTTCTCATATTGATGGGGAACCTCCTCTGTTCCAGCTCACACCTAGTGCCACTTGTCTTCTCATTGGATGCCACTGAGCAGAGCCTGGCTCCATCCTCCTGACACCCACCTTTCACATGAACAGAACAATAATGTGGTCACCCCTTAGTCTCCTTTTTTCCAAGCTCGAGAGACCCAGCTCCCTCAGCCTTTCCTCATCATGGAGGTGCTCCACTCCCTTCATCAATCAGCCTTTTCAGGTACAAAATGTCAGCAGGACACCTTGAGCACAGGTTGCATCTGCCTTCTTCCCTCGTCCTTAAAGCCCTTCATGGCAGCCTGGGAATTTCTCTTTCCCCTCTGGCATCAGCAGCCAACAGAGCACAAACCTACCAGCTAAACGCTCCTCTTGCTTGAGCCATGCCGCAGTTTTAAGGGTCACGTGCACTTCCCCAGCTACGAAGTCATGGTCCACACCTCCACGTGTAGGTAGCAGTAACAAGTGGCTTTTAAACCGCATCCCCCATCAGTGAGTGTTGACCTTGCAGCCCTAGTGCTCTGCATGTGCTGCTCCCTCATCCAGAGAGAAACCCCAGAAAGTGAGGGTGGTGCCCCCTTGTCCTGCCCTTACTCTGGCCCAATGTGTGTTGGCAACTCCTCCCTGTTTTGGTCTGGGTTTGTAGTTTCCTTCCAACACAATTGTGCTCCGGGTAATGCTGGGAATTCGGTGTCGTCCACAAAAGCTACCATATGGCCTGAGGACTCAGGCGCTGAGACAGAGCCTCCTACAGCTCCCAGTTCTCGCAGCTCTTCGTCAGCTGCTGTAGTTACTGGGATCTCCTTGCAGTGCACTTCAGGCTTTTGAAAGAGGAGAGGGGACACAGTGAATGAAACCAGAGATTGAAGCGGTTAGTCTCTTCTGATGACTGCATCTCTAGGAACCTAGGTGCATGTTTCATTGTTCACCTCCGGGGAAAACACTGGACAGTGGTGCCGATGCTCGGTGCATCTGACACTTGTGTCTTCATCACAGGCGGCTTCAGGGAAAACGTTGCTGCGAAAAACCGGCTAGAAGAAAAAGCTTTCCTCATTCCCATTGCTCTCTGTGGGTTATTTACTAACGCTTGGTGCAACGCTTGGCACCCCTGCAGAACTCTGTCTCAGTGACAGGCTGGCTGCAGTCTGGGCATGAATCATAGAGTCATTGGGGATTGGAAGGGACCTCGAAAGATCATCTAGTCCAATCGCCCTGCCACAGCAGGGTCCCCTAGATCAAGTTGCACAGGAACATGTCCAGGCGGGTTTTAAACGTCTCCAGAGAAGGAGACTCCACAGCCCCCCTGGGCAGCCCCTTTCAGTGCTCCATCACCCTCACTGGGAAGAAGTTCCTTTTGACATTGAAATCCACAGCTTGGTGAACTCAGACACCAGCTCCCTGTCACAGCAAAAGGACAGCCTGGCTGCTAAGGGACTGGAAGGAATCAGGAGAGCAAGCTGAGGGAAGGAGCAAAAGCTTGGAAAAGAAAGTAGAAGCTGCTGAATTTTATTTGTAGGTTGCGCACAAAAAATGGGGAGGAACAGCTGCTTTGTGAGCGGAGATCATAGGATCATAGGATCATAGGACGTTAGAGGTTGGAAGGGACCCAAGAGATCAGGATTCTGAGTCCGAGAGCATCGCTGCTGTTCCTGGCTGTGGCACAGGTCTGTAGAAGGAGTCTGATCTTCAGCAGTGGATTTCTACACTGAAATCCCTTCCATCCTCCCAAGTCTCAGGGAATCGTCTACGTGCTCTCAGAAAGATTGACTTAATTTTTGCTGCTCCTCAGAGAACACGCTGTGGGGACCACGGATCTGAGATCTCTAGCGGTTCCCTTTGGTTGCACTCAGACCCCTGTAAGTCTCCCAGTGATTTGCAGCCAAGGAACATTTCTCCCCTCAGCGAGTGACTGTGAGCAACCACCTGCACTGGGGAGTGACGCAAGGGGGATGTGCTGGATGCAGGTCCTACAGTCACATGCCTGGAGACCACTTTTAAGCACTTTGAGGTGGTCAGATGTGACTGGAAGCTGAGCAGCAGGGCTCTTCTCTATGACTCCGTTTCCTTTTGTCTTTGTGGCTGTCACTGAACGCAAAGAAAAGATAGATGTGAACAAAAAAACCTTCACTCACCTCTTTCCATCTCGGAGCTACTGCACCTCACGTGTCCTCTGCCTACAGCTCCCAACGCAACTGCTTTTTCGTGCTGCGTCCTTCGGAGTCTGAGCTTTTGTAGCCCTGTCAGGCGTCCCTGCTGCCTTCATGGTCTTCGTCTTAAGGAAACAGAGCTCCTACCTTTGCTCTTCACCTTTTCCATTGCCTGAGCTCTCTGATAAAGGGCTGGATCTTGTGGCACAGTCTCTCTCTTGTGAGAGGCTCCTTCCTGTCTGCAGTCCAACACAACCCTTTTCTTTTGGTTGATCTCTTCCTGTTCATCAGTTCCTAAGTTTCCCAAATGTTTTCTCTGTGCGATCACTGCCATCGATATTCGAGGGTCTCGGAGACCCAGTGCTCCTTGCTTGGCTGTTCTTTGTGTCTCAGCAGATAGCTCTGATGTTTCTTCAGATGCTTCTTCAGAAGTCCATTCAAGAGCTATCAAATCTCTTTTGATGGAGAGTGAGCCCAGCACAAAGTCTGACCGACTCTCACAGAGGACAGGCTCCAGAAGTCAGAAGTAGGGAGTGGTAGTTCGACAAGCGAGGGAACATGTTTACTATCTCAGCCTTGAGCAGGGCAGATAGCAGTTGTCTTCCCTAACCGTTTGCCTCCGGCCGCAACGTAAGTTCAGCCACGTTTTGCAGTATTTTAGAAGTATTTGTTGGTGTTGTGAACTGTCCACCTCAACTGGAAGGTCTGCTGTGTGACCTTTTATTTGTCCTTCCTGTTGTAGGTATGTTGGCTGGAGGTTTCAGGGTGAACAATAAGAGGAAGTCCTCAAAGCTGTCACGGAAGTTGGTTGCCCATCGCTCCTCAGTGCCCCCATCTAATGACAGTTAGGCCTGAGTTCTGAATGCCCAGTGAATATGATTTTAAAATGTCACCATGATCAGAACTTAAGAGCCAAGTACTGTTCTTTCTGTTCCCAGATTGGTGCTTCTCTCTTTGCCAGTAACATTGGAAGTGGGCATTTTGTGGGAATCGCAGGAACAGCGGCATCTGGAGGAATTGCCATCGGAGGATTCGAGTGGAATGTAAGTGGCACAGGTTGAAGCGAACGCGAACGTGTTTGTGACGTCGGGGTTATCTGCAGAGGTTCATCGAAATAAGGTTGCTCAATCATTTAGGGCTCAACATCTGTGGCTGGCGACACCGGTTTTCTGTGCAGACCAGGAAGTGCCAGTGCAATCTGCTCTTTAGGTTCTGCTCCTCCTTGGTCCTTGTCCAAGCCCGTGTGAGAAGCTGATGCTTGTCTGTTGAACAAGGCTTTTTTGAGAGCATTTGAACCAAATAAATCAGTGGACTTTGCTCTCAGTTCATCGTCTTCGGATTCCTTTTGAACTATTTCTGAAGAGCCCTTTCAGACTGCAGGATGCTGGGGAGGATTTCTCAGGGTGACAACATTTTGCTAGGTAGGAGTGGTTGAAGGGCCTTCGATGTCTTCACTGGCTATCAGAAATCTTGGACATCCTCCATAACCACCTGTGTCCCAGAACTCTCCCCTTTCTCCTTCCTTTACTGTGTGGGTGCTTACAGTGTAGTGCAGAGACACCTGAGCTGGTTACCACAAGCAGATCTGACTGGAACAGCACGGGGAGGCACGTGAGCTAATGCAGTCCATTTCCTTATGTTCTCAGGCTCTGTGGGTGTGGATGACAAGGCCCTTCTTTTGCTTAATTCCCCTTCATGGAAGGAATTACAGCCTGGCATGCAGGGTTTGATGAGTGTACCTGGGTCAATACTTCCCTCACATTTACTTCTGTGCAGTGGAAGAAGCAGCCCAACCTGAGAGAACTGGCCTTTCTCCTTGGCAAGTAGATGGTTGTTGCAAATAGTCAGGTCCTCATGATATAAGTATTGAAGGAGAAGGATAAAGGCTGAACCAAATTTCATATGACACCCGACTCCTCTTTGTACCGTAACTGAACGATGCAGAACAGAAGCAGCGTTGCTCGAAGTGTCCTTGTATGCAAACCTCTCGGGCCCACATCCTTTCTCAAAGATATCGACATCTAACACTTTGTCTCCCAGGAGATTCTCCGTGGACTAGTGTCAGGGCACAGCGCACAGCCACTGCTGTTTGGGAAGAAGCAGTGACGCCTGTGCTCGTTTGAGCAGATACACCACACAGCTCATTACTTATCACACAGTGGAGCTGGGGGGCAGGCTGATGCTGTGGCGGAAGCACCGCTCTTGATTCCCCTCTTGAGACAAATACTGAGCTTGACAGTCACTGTTTTAATTGGTATTAGAATGAGAACAAAGGCCAGCTCAGTGTTTGTTGTCGATCTCATGGTTTTGACCTAAGGGCAGATGTTAAAAGACACCACTGCAAAAGCCCTTGCAGCCCCGTGGACAGGATAAATGCAGAGTGCAGCTCGGAAAGCAGGGTTTTCCAGTAGATTTATTAGTTTTACTATCTAGTACTCTGTATTGGACAGCATTTGGTAGCCGTGTGAGCCACAGGGCAGTTACGCTGCAGTAGGGATTGTAATAATCTATTAGATCTAATAGATATAATTTATATTCTATTGTTATATATAATCAGCGAGTCTGTAACTCACAGAACACACACAGCAGGGCAACGTCTCTTACATGGGAACACAGGATCTTTTACAGACTGCACGTGGCACATCCCGCACCGTGTGTGAGAGTGTTGTAAGACACACAGACATCTCGCAGACACCCAGTGCAGAAGGCAATTAACAATCAAAATAATAGAATCATAGAATCATTAGGGATTGGAAGTGACCTTGAAAGATCATCTAGTCCAATCCCCCTGCCACAGCAGGATCACCTAGATCAAGTCATAGAGTCAATCAGGGCAATAATAATAATAATAATAATCAAAAGAAGTGCTGCTCTCCCTGGTATCTAGATTCACACCTGATTCTGAGAGGGAAACACCCTGCGCTAGCGGGTCTGAGCTGGAGCTGCTAGCAAATAGGTGGCAGACTTCATCTTCCTTAATATTTCCTGGAAATACAGTAGTCCTATGGGCTGGATGCATTTCAGCTGTGATCAAACCAGGCTCCCTGAGCTTGCCCTGAAGAGGGGTGCGGTGGTCCAGTGCTGCTGTGATACTAGAGGGCAACCCCGTGAGAAGGAATGTGCCGTTTTTTCTAGAAAATCTCTTACTGCGGTGTGTGCCTCTCCGGGACATCCAGCATCATGGGAGATTGGACTAGATGATCTTTTGAGGTCCCTTCCAATCCCTAATGATTCTGTGATTCTGTGATGAAATCCAAGGTCCATAACACCTGAACATCTTTTTGGACAAAACATTGGTGCTAAATTTTCACTGCAATTAGAAGGACGGAGCAGTCCTTCTCCCCCTGCGCCCCCACAATAGCCAAATGCATGTGGTTTCAGTGGTCTCCATCTGCTGTCGGGTCTGACTAAGTGTCTTTGGGAGCCCTGTCTAGAGAGAAGAGGACTAATTCAGTTGCTCTTGTCTTGGCTGCAGGCTCTGATATTCGTGGTTATCCTAGGATGGCTGTTTGTGCCCATCTACATCAAAGCTGGGGTAAGTCCAAAACAGAACTTGTGCTTTTCTTTGCTGCTCACGATTGCGGGTTGGGTCTTGGACAGTCCAAAGCCATTGCAAGTGGCACTAGATCTGTGCACACGAGAGCTGTACTATATTGTGTCTGCATATACCTGAGAAGTGAGGGTTCTCTGTTCTGAGACCTGAGCTGTGATATGCTCAGTTCTCACTCCTGCTTCTTCAGGTCCTGGAGTAGCTCTTCTTTGCAACTGCATTTGCAGATCCCCTCTCTGTGCTCTGCTATTACTGCTTCTGAGTAGCAGAAGACTTACTCTTAATTCACTTTATCTGTCTCCCATGACCTGAACCCTCATCTACTACCCTTCCAGGTGGTCACGATGCCGGAGTATCTGAGGAAGCGTTTTGGTGGGAAGCGGATCCAGGTCTACCTCTCGGTCCTTTCTCTGATCCTGTACATCTTCACAAAGATCTCAGTAAGTGACATTTTGACAGCATCTCTTCCATCCTGCACTGCGCTACAGAGAAAACCCTCCCATTTGCAATATTGCTCACACAACTGGCCAGTTGTTTCTGATTTGAAGTCCATGGTTGAATGAAAGGCTGTTTCCTTTACTCTCTCTATTGAGACTGTGGACCCAGATCTGTTCTGCAATCCCGGTCCTTTCCTTCCTGGTGATGTGTCTTAATGCTTGTTGTGCTTTCTCTTTCTGTCTTCGGTTTTAAGGTTTTCTTCAACTCAGGGTCTTTTCTAGAAGAAGTCAGTGAAGGAAGTGGAGCACCTCCCTTATGAGGAAAGGTTGAGGGAGCTGGGTCTCTTTAGCTTGGAGAAGAGGAGACTGAGGGGTGACCTCATTAATGTCTATAAATATTTGAGGGGTGGGTGTCAGGAGGATGGAGCCAGGCTCTTCTCAATGTCATCTGGTGATAGGACAAGGGGCAATGGTTGTAAGCTGGAACATAGGAGGTTCCACATCAGTACGAGAAGGAACTTCATCACAGTGAGGGTGACAGAGCACTGGAAGGGGCTTCCCAGGGGGGCTGTGGAGTCTTCTTCTCCAGAGACATTTAAAACCCATCTGGATGTTTCCTGTGTGACTTGGTCTAGGTCATCCTGCTGTGTCGGGGGAATGGACTAAATGATCTTTCGAGGTCCCTGCCAATCCCTTCCAATTCTATGATTTTATGATTCTATAGTCTTATCCCAGGGATCCACAAAACATGTGGCAGAAGTCTGCCCCCAGGCTTCATATTTACCTGTTTTAGTACCCTTTGGGGAACCATCAGTTATAGAGATGAGGGAGAAGAGTGGGAGGGCTGTGCAGAAAAACAGAAGAAGAGGAACTGGAAAACAAGGATATGGGGAAACATGAAGGAGGGAAATCAGCTGAGGTGAAAGGAGGGAAGGGGAGATTCTTTTAATGAGCAAGTGGTTGGTATAAAGTTTAAGGTTCTATGAAGTTAATGAATCATAGAGTCAGAGAACATCAGGTTGGAAAGGGACCTCAAGGATCATCTGGTTCAACCCTTCCAGGGAGAAGAAGCGTGATCTTGATAAGAAAATGGTTATTAAGTAAGTGGTTGCATTGCTGTGCAGAAGTGAAGGAGCCTGGTATTTTCCATGTGTCTTGAAACAAGCCAGCCTCTGAAGAAGTCCACAGTTCAGGCAAACCTCAACCTGTTGTTTTGCAGAAGTTGCCATGGCAGGTTACTCTTTGCCCTCTGAATGGGAGCTGAGTGATAATAGTGCAATTTAAGCTAAAAGATTGGCCTTTTGCTCTCATTCTCACATCTTCATGATAACTGATCCCTAGAAAGGTTATAAATTAAACAGGTTGGTTTGACAGAGCTGGCTCCGCAGTTGGGTTTTCATATATTTCAGAGGGATTAGTTAATTAGCTGCTGCTGTGCTTAACGACCATAATCAGAAATCCCCAGTGTGACGCAGGCTTCTGGCAGCTGAGAACCTCTTCCAGTCAGATGACTCACAGCCCTATTCTGCAACACAGGTTTGTAAGGAGCCCATCAATGTGTCACACAGGTTCTGAAGTTGCTGGCCATCTCTTACTTTCAGCCTCTATCCTGCCCACAGATCTGGTAATGGGATTTCACCCCGTTTCAGTTGGAGTGTCTTATCTCCAAGGCAAGACAGGTTCTCTGTTTAAGCTCCCAGTGTTATTGTGAGGCTGAAGTACCCTCTCCTGTTCTTGTGACCCTGTCTCATTAGGGAACAAAGCAATAACCAAGAGATCATAGAATCATAGAATCATTAGGGATTGGAAGAGACCTAGAAAGATCATCTAGTCCAATCCCCCTGCCACTGCAGGATCACCTAGAACATTAGGAACTGGAAAGTACCTTGAAAGATCATCTAGTCATAGAATCATTAGGAATTGGAAGGGACCTTGAAAGATCATCTAGTCCCATTCCCCTGACACAGCAGGATGACCTAAACCAAGTCGCACAGGAACACATCCAGGTGGGTTTCAAACCTCTCCAGAGAAGGAGACTCCACAGCCCCCCTGGGCAGTGCTCTGTCACCCTCACTGGGAAGAAGTTCCTTCTCATATTGATGTGGAACCTCCTCTGTTCCAGCTTGCACTCATTGTTCCTTGTCCTATCACTAGATGACATTGAGAAGAGCCTGGCTCCATCCTCCAGACACCCACCCTTCATATACTTACAAACATGAATGAGGTAACCCCTCAGTCCCTTCTTCTCCCAGCTCAAGAGACCCAGCTCCCTCAGTCTCTTCTCATAAGGGAGGCGTTCCACCTCTCTTATAATTTTTGTTGCCCTACGCTGAACTCTCTCCAGAAGCTCCAGATCCCTCCTGAACTGAGGAGCCCAGAACTGGAAGGAACTTGAAGGAGCTGGGTCTCTTTAGCTTGGAGAAGAGGAGACTGAGGGGTGACCTCATCAATGTCTACAAATATTTGAGGGGTGGGTGTCAGGAGGATGGAACTGGGCTGTTCTCGGTGTCATGTAGTGATAGGACAAGGGGCAATGGTTGTAAGCTGGAACATAGGAGGTTCCACATCAACCTGAGAAGGAACTTCTTCATGGTGAGGGTGACGGAGCACTGGAACAGGCTGCCCAGGGGGGTTGTGGAGTCTCCCTCACTGGAGATATTCAAGGCCCGACTGGACGGGTTCCTGTGTGACTTGGTTTAGGTGATCCTGCTGCTGCAGGCGGATTGGACTCGATGATCTTTCGAGGTCCCTTCCAATCTGTAATGATTCTATGATTCTATGACTCTGTTTGCCCAGATTTGGGCAGATCAGGTAGAGTCCCTGAGGCTGTAAGTCCTGTCAGAGGACGTGGAGTGACTCGCCCGCTGCGTGAAGCTAGCACGTGTCTCTCTTCCCGGAGGCGTGTTGTATATCCAACCACGCCCATGTGCTGACAGTCCATCCAAGAGCTGCCTTGAGGATTTGTATCTCACTTCCTTGACTGCTGCCTTTGCAAACACTCCCTTGTGATCAGTAGGGCTTCTTGAGATCTGATGGAGACCGATGGGCATCTGCCCCGCCCTTGCCAGGCAGTCACACCTGTCAGGCTGAGTGGCAGCGATACTCACTGCCTCCTATCTTTCGAGGAGAGTCCTCTTTCCGGGGTAGTTTTCCCATGTGCTGCTTTCTTGGTCTGTTAAAATATTACCTAATGTTCTTGATAATAAGATTACGGTGCTTAATAATTATTGTGGAGCTTTCCAGTGAAGAGCATGATAGTTCAGGTCATGGAAGTCCCGGTGCCCATGGCACCCACCGCCACATGATGATCAGTTTCCCTTTGCATGCCTCTGCACAAAATCGTCCCGCGTTGTCTTCTGGACAGTTGCTGTGGGATGTTTCTCTATTTCTTGCTTTGTTTTGTGGCTAATCCGCCGCTTGCCAGACTGGGCCATGCTGTGAGATGCAGATCTTTGGTACCAGAACACATGTGAGCTTGGAGCTCAAAGGGTTCCTGTCGCACAGGTCCCTCACACTGAGTGAGCAGTGCTTTGGGAGTGCTGCCCA
The DNA here is from genome assembly GCA_013400115.1 of Rhinopomastus cyanomelas. Classification (NCBI taxonomy): domain Eukaryota; kingdom Metazoa; phylum Chordata; class Aves; order Bucerotiformes; family Rhinopomastidae; genus Rhinopomastus; species Rhinopomastus cyanomelas. The sequence continues at coordinate 1,044,393 of VXBP01001971.1, read as the reverse complement.
CAGCGGCTTTCAGGGGGTTTGGTGGCCACCAGTGTCACTGTTGCTGGTCATTATGGCAAAGAAAGTGGCCTAGTAAAGCTAAAATCTTGATGGAGAGCAGCTGACTAAATGATGATGGAAGGGAAGCAAGAGCTGGATGTTTCTGAAGAAATCAGAAACTGGAATGGGGGGATGGTTTAAATTGAATAGGTTGGTTTCTAGGAAGAAATTCCTCTGCTGAGGTCCTGTGTTGCCCAGGGAAGCTGTGGCTGCTCCATCCCTGGAAGTGTCCAAGGCCAGGTCAGATGGGGCTCTGGGCGACCTGGAGGTGTCCCCACCCATGGCAGGGGGTTGGAACTGGATGATCTCTGAGGTCCTCTCCAACACAAACCAGTCTGTGCTTCTGTGGAATGTCCCAGTGTGTCCCCAGCATTTTCTTTGTCCTCTTTGTGCCTGGTTTCAGTAGTAGAATTTTGGCCATAGACTTAGTAGAGGGGGAAGGAGGGAGAAGGAGAACCTCCTTGCAGGACTGTGTGGTGTAGGGGATAAGGAGCATGCACCACCGCCCGGCCTCCCACGTGGATGCTGCAGCTGCATCCACCCCTGGCACATGTTCCTGCACACCCTGCGCACACCTCGCAGCGTAAAGAAGAGGTTTGCTCCGTTCGGAGTGAAGATAAAGAGTAATAGTGTCCATAAAAGAGTATAAATGGAGAAACAAGGAAATAGTGGAAGGCACTAATCTAACGGCGAGGGAGGGGCGGTGAAGCTGGAAGGTAACTCAGCAATTCGAAGGAGCTGATACATTGCTCAGGATGCTAAATAATTAACCACCCGGTTCTTCGCGGGGGTCATTTTGTGTCCATTAATGCTCTGTGGGCTAAACAAAAGCCAGGAACAGTAACAGGACTGGGACATCGCCTGATCGGTGGTGTGAAATGATGGGGGAAAGAATTACCACAGGGAAGGGACAAAGGATGTGGGCTGACAGCTCCCGGAGCTAACAGCTGGAAGTCCTGGTTCTCGGTTCCAAACTAAAACCCAGAAGAAATCAGATCATCTCAAACTGCTCCAGAGGTGGTTTTGGAATAGACCTCTCCTCGATTCACTCTCTGCTTCGCAGTTGTTTTCTGCATGTGAGGGCAGCAGAGTTGGAGGATGTCTTGCTGCTGCAGTTCATGCTCTTCCTCATTCTCCAGGGTGAGCTAAGGGTGAGATCACACCCCGCAGTCTCTGGAATGAAGAGTTTCTTCATGCGGCGTCTCCCAGGTTGCCAGACTGCAAAACAGCTTGTTAGTGTAGCTATGGCCAGAGGTGGTGCAGGTGCCTGGGCTGAGGGACATCCTGCCCCTCCAGCAGCAGCTGCCCCGTGTGCTCAGCCTTTGCCACAGGGCACAGGTGGTGTTTGTCTTTGTTTTTCACACCCTGCATGTGGGCAGCTCCTGCAGCTCTGTGCAGGCCCTGAGCCTGCTGAATGTCACCAGGACTTGGACTGTACCATCTTGTAGATCTCTTCCAACCTTAATCATTCCTTAACTCTATGACTTGTGCTGTCAACTGAGGGCAGGGCTCTCTGTGAAGAGCCCTTGTCAAGGTGGTGTGGTCTCCAAACAGGGACTGGAGATAAGCCCATGCACTGCTGCTCAGGAGCAAGGGCAAGGCAAACCTCTGCTGAAATCAAAAGTCACCCTAGCACGTGCCCAGTGCACTGCGGCAGATCCTCCCGCTGGCAGCCTGGGAGCAATCGCGCTGATGCACAGTGTCTCCAAATCAGGAACTGATTTCTTGTGGGTGAAATCCCAGAGGGTTGCTCTGAAACCTGAACAATTTCTTCCTTACGCAAGGGCTAAAGTTGTCTTCTGTTAGCCAACTGGTGCCAGTTATTCTGACAGGACTTAAAAATAGAGATAATAGGAGATGTTTGCCTCTGATCACCATTTGTCCTGAACAAGCAAGACCAGCTACACCACATGTATGTGTGCAGTGGGGGGAAAGAAATGTACAGAGAAGCACTAGACGGAGAGACCCACGCTGTGTCCTGTGGGCATCACAGCCCATCCCTGCACGCAGCAGCAGGTAGTGAGGTCAGCGGCTGCACCAAAGGAACTCTAGATTAGACTGATTTAGTCTAGAGAAGAGGAGGTTAAAAGGAGACCTTCTTGCTCTCTACAGCTACCTCAAAAGAGGTTGTAGTGAGGCTGCTGCTGGTCTCTTGTCCCAAATCACTAATGCTGGGGAATGGCCTCTAGTTGTGTCAGGGGAGGTTTAGACTGGATCTTAGGAAGAAGCTCTTTCCTGAGAGAGTGGTCGGGTACTGGAACAGACTGCCCAGGGATGTGCTGGAGTCCCCATCCCTGGAGGTGTTTAAGAAATGAGCAGATAGAGCACTTGAGGCCGCGGTCTAGGGGCTAGGGAGCTGTTGGGATAAGGGCTGGGCTTGATGATCCTGAAGGTCCTTTCCAGCCATGGTAATTCTATGATTAGACATTAGGAAAAATGTCTTTACTGAAAGGGTTATCAGGCATTGGAAGGGGTTGCCGGGGAAGGTAGAGGAGTCCCCATCCCAGGAGGTATTTAAGAGTCATGGTGCTGTAGGTTTAGAGGAGGGCTTCTCACTGTTAGGCTAACGATTGGACTTGATGATCTTAGAGGTCTTTCCCAATCTGGGTGATTCTGTGATTCAGTGACTGTGTGTCTGGCTCAAAAGATCCATTGAAAGAGACCTGGACATTCTCTGCGAAATGCAAGGACTCCAGTACCGAGAACGGCACTGGCACTGGGAAAGGCCGGCAGTCGCTCTGCAGTGGTCTCTGTTTCCCATGTGCGTGTGTGCAGCAGCGTAAGGGCACAGGCAGGCACTTCAACTCCACCATCTCAGGGTATATGCCCTGTGCTGCCGCTCCAAGTGTCATCGCTGCTAAATCTACCATGTCTCCCTTGGCAGGCAGACATCTTCTCCGGGGCTATATTTATTCAGCTGGCCATAGGACTGAACCTTTATCTGGCCATAGTTATCCTGCTGGCTATCACTGCTCTCTACACCATCACGGGTGAGTCCACACAGCATCCGATAAACCAAGACAGAGAAAAGAGAAGAGGGGAGGTGGGTGAGGGGGGAGAAATGAAAGCTCAGGAGGGGACCCGTTTACAGCCATCTTTGAAAGAGAGGGCTGGGGAGAAAAGCAAAAATCTCACCGCTCTCCTCAGAGCTGTTGGATTTGCGCAGTTTCTAACCCTTTGTCTTGGCTTTTCCTTGCTGTTAGGTGGCCTTGCAGCTGTGATTTACACTGACACCTTGCAAACGTTTATCATGGTTGTGGGATCCTTTATTCTCATGGGATTTGGTAAGTAAGTCAGAGGAAAGCAGAAGAGTAGGTTTAGACTGGCTCTGGGGAAGAAATTCCTCCCTGTGAGCAGCCTGTGGCTCTGGAACAGGTTGCCCAGGGGGGCTGTTGCTGCTCCCTCCCTGGAAATATTCAAGGCCAGGTTGGACGGAGCTCTGGGCAACCTGGTCTGCTGAGAGGTGTCCCTGCCTGTGGCAGGGGTTTGGCACTAGATGATCTCTGAATTCCCTTCCAACCTGAACCATTCAATGGTCTGTGACCTATACAAAAGCCTAGAAAGACAGGTCGCTTGGGAACCTGGGTTGCGTGAGCACTTCCGGAGCTCTTTTCTGATGACATTTACTAGCTGGAGCTTTTTACCTGCACATTACCTCTGCTTGAGATTTCAGGACTAAACACTTTATTGCTAATATTACTCCTCTTTTCCAGCATTTAATAAAGTAGGAGGGTATGAGGGTCTCCTGCAGAAGTACATGCAAGCAATTCCATCCAACATCTCCTACGGGAACACTACAATTGATGCAAAGTGCTACACCCCTCGCGAAGATGCCTTCCACCTCTTTCGAGACCCTGTCACTGGAGACCTGCCCTGGCCAGGGCTCATCTTTGGGATGAGCATCATAGCTCTGTGGTACTGGTGCACGGATCAGGTAAGGTGGTAGCTGTATTCCTTGGCATACAGTTCACAAAATGCTGCAGTCTACTGTGATCTAGGGGGGTCTTCCCCCACTGCAGCTGGGAGCTGGGTCACAGCAATGGCAGTCGTGTCAGGACTGGTCAGTCATTAAGGCCTGGAGAATAAATCTTACGAGGAGAGATTGAGAGAGTTGGGGCTGTTCAGTTTGAGGAAGAGGAAGCTAAGAGGAGACCTCACTGCTCTCTAGAGCTATCTGAAAGGGCATCGAAGATGTGTTGGTGCTGGTCTCGTCTGACAGGTAATTAGCGACAGAACTAGAGGGAAGGGCTTCAATCTTCAACAGGGGAGGTTTAGACTGGACATCAGCAAGGAATTCTTCACAGAGAGAGTGAAGAATGGGCTGCCCAGGGTGGTGAAGTCACCATCCTTGGATGTATTGAAAAGTTGCTTAGATGTAGTGTTGGGGGATCTGGTTTAGGGGTGAACTTGTAGAGTGGGGTCGATGGTTGGACTCAATGATCTTGGGGGTCTTTTCAAACCTGAATGATTCTGTGGTTTCTTAGTTTTTAGTTTCCAAACCCTCCCATACAGGAGAAAATGGAAGCAGAGTTCTTTCAGTTCTTCTCATACACTGTGCCCAGTAGGTACTGTGTCTGATTCTCTATTTCTTTTGTGAGGGGCCATGTGTAAACCTACAGAGAGTTTGTAAAGTGAATTTTTACCTAGAAACCACATATCAAATGGTCCTTGTTACACTGGGTCTGGCCTGGATGTGTTCCTGTGTGACTTGGTCTAGGTGATCCTGCTGTGGCGGGGGGATTGGACTAGATGATCTTTTGAGGTCCCTTCCGATCCCTAATGATTCTGTGATTCTATGGACGTGATTCTTCATTCAGTGATCTTAGTTCCTTCTGCCTTTGTGTGGCATTCACCCTTGCTGCACAGACCTGGCAGGACGTTCTTTACGTGGCAGGTGTTTCAGACTGAGCACCCTTTCCTAGTTGTCCTGCCTCCTCAAGTCCAGATCACTCAAGGGTTGCAGTAACACGAGCAGAGGAAAGGGTGTTCCTGCAGCTGTGACGTGGGGAGATGTCCAGTCTTCAGCAAGTTATCGATCTGCAGGTAGGACAGATCGGAACTGTGGGAGGACAATTTGTAAACAAACAACTGATGGAGACAGTCCAGTGCAGACCCATGAAGATGAGGAAGGGAGTGGAGCACCTCCCTGGCTTTTTAGTCTGCCTGCTTTAGGAACATCTTGTGAGGCAGAGCTTTGTCTCTTAAATATACATTGGGTAGATTATATTTTCCTTATTTCAAATATACCTTTTGATTTTCGTGTCGTTTTTGTTTTTCCTCGTGACAGAAGTGGTAAGGAGGCTCTTTCACCAGCACAGGGGTTCAGTCCCTTGTATCCAGAAGCTGGCTGGTGTTCGTGGAAAAGCTATTCTTGGTTGCATCATGCCGGTTTGCTCTGTCTCATTGACAGGTTATTGTCCAAAGATGTCTCTCTGGCAAGAACATGTCCCACGTGAAGGCTGGTTGTATCATGTGTGGTTACCTGAAACTCCTGCCAATGTTTATTATAGTGATGCCCGGGATGATCAGCCGGATTTTGTACACAGGTACGTGCATGCACGCCCAAAAGCAGATGTCCTCTTGCTGCCTGCACTTCACCACTCATCTCCCTCTTCTCTATCCCTTCTTCTTCTCTATGCCTTCCATCTGGTTGTTAGATTGTCACCTCAGCACCCACACTTTCCAGACACAAACCAGCCACGCTGTCCTTCTCTTTCTCCTGAACCCAGCTTACTGCCACCGCTGCCCCTTTCAGGAGAGAGAAACTCTGTACTGCCCCTCCCCTGTGACCCCACTCAGGCTGAATGAGTGGAAAATGATTGCTAGTCCACTGGCAATCAGAGGAAGAAGGTCACCAGTCACAAACAGCAGTATTAAGGGCCATCAACAGCCCCGAGTGCAGTGTGTGGGAAATACCAGTGTCCCTTGACACGAAAGCCGATGGCATCCTGGGGCGCATTGAGATGAGCATGGCAAGCAGGTTGAGGCAGGTTATCTTCCCCCTCTGCTCTGCCTTGCTGAGGCCACATTGGGAAAGCTGTGTCTAGTTCTGGGCTCCTCAGTCCAACACAGACAAAGAACTACTGGATTGAGTCCAGCAGAGGGCCAAAAAAAGGGTACTGTGGCATCTCCTTTATGAGAGAAGGGTGAGAAACATGAGACTCTAGCTTGGAGCAGAGAAGAGAAGACTGAGAGGGGAAGTCGTCAACACTTTTAAATATCCAAAGGGCAGGTAACACGAGGATGGGGCCCGACTCTTCACAGCGGCACCCACTGACAAGACAAAGGGCAATGGACACAAACTGGAATACAAGAGATTCCACCCCAACTTAAGGAGAAACCTGTTTACCTGGAGTGACAGAGCACCGGCCCAGGCTGCCCAGGAAGATTCAGGAGTCTCCTTCTCTGGAGACATTCAAAACTTGCCTAGATACGTTTCTGTGGAATCTGCTCTGGGTGATCCTACTCCAGCAGGGGTCTCTTCAGAGGCCCCTTCCAACCCTGAACACTCTGTGATTCTGTGGGATGACCATCAGAGGAGAGACGTGCACATTGGAGAGAGGGTCTTTGTGTTCGTCTACTTGTTTTTCTCTTTGCTCTCATGATGTTCAGTTCTGCTCTGACTAAATAGTGCTGATCTTTTTCTTCAACCTCCAGTAAGTTTCAGCATCATTTTAGAGAGAAAAGGAAGGATAGAGACTTAGAATCATCTCCCTCCCTGCCAGCAGACCAAGGATGATATCAAGCTTTTCAGCCCAGTGGCTCAACACAGCGATAAATTTCAGAAGCTTGACTGTGTTGTGAGCAATCTGTTGTTTATATGACCTTGTCTAACCCTGTTTCATTATCCTCTCCTCAGATGTGGTGGCTTGTGTTGTCCCTGAAGTCTGCGAGCAGTACTGTGGCACTGCAGTTGGCTGCACAAACATCGCCTATCCAACCATGGTGGTGGAGCTCATGCCAAATGGTAGGATGCTCTCTGTTTATTTGTTGTAGGGAAGGTGAGGCTTCCAGACTGTGAAGGGAATCCAGGTCCCAGATTGAGTTAGAAATACTTGCTAGGGCCATGTACTTTGAATGAAGGGGGTTGTCTGTGTGGTTGTAGCTGTAGGAGTTGGAACAGCTACATGCTGACAGTGTCAGCTCTCAGCTGGCAGCTTCGGGGTGATGAAATGAGAGTTGAGCTCCCTTCCTGTGAGAGTGAAAAATAACCAGCTTTGCCAATGATTTGTAAAATACTGTCTCTGCCAGGATTCCTGAGTTGGAGGCACACACCTGCAGCCCCCTTGCTAAACCCAGCGAGGAGGGAGGACTTTGTCCCACCCCATGGGGTATCTGAGGGAATAAGGCACCACTCTGGAGAGGACTGTGTGTAGTTGGAGGCTAAAGCTCTGCAGAAGGCTAGGGAGCGGGTGCACAAGGCTAAAAGGACATTATAATGCACAGACCATGGGACTTCCTTCCTGTCTTGAACGCTTCCCCATCACGTTGCAGCTGTTGTGCAGCGTACTAGTAAAATACTCCATTGGCAAGCGTCGGGAAGTGCCTAACTCTGAATTTCAAACAGTTAAAGAAGCTTTTTTATTGCCAGACAACTAGTTTACAAACACAAGGCAGGCAAGTGAGCGCTCCCCTGCAAGCAAGAGAAAGTATTTGTCTAAGTGCTGGGGAGGTTCTGCGTGGGATTTTCTTCTTTTTAATTCAGCATTTAACCAGCCAGCTCTCACTAGAGAAGTACCTGTGTTCCGAAGGCTGAACTATCACTGTGGTAAGCAGCTTTTCCAGAGCTCAGCAGGTGTCACTGCTTGCACTGCAAGAGGCTGTTAGGCAGCAATCAGCACGGAGGGATGTCAGGCACGATCCCAGCTGGCCCACTGGGCAGGGTCAGACAGGCACTGTGGATGGGGCTGAGTACTGGGGCTCTGCGCTGACTGCTCATCTCTGTTCACCTGTCTTTGTATTTCAGGTCTGCGGGGTCTGATGCTGTCAGTCATGTTGGCCTCCCTTATGAGCTCCCTGACTTCCATTTTCAACAGCGCCAGCACCTTGTTCACTATGGACATTTACACCAAATTTCGAACACGGGCATCTGAGAAAGAGCTGATGTTGGCTGGAAGGTAAGAGCAGCCAAGCCTTCCCCAACCCTACCGACAGAGCCATTGGAACTCCATGAAGTGCAGCCCCAAAAAGTGCTTGCGGTCCCCAGTGACCCCCATGCTGGCCGAGTGTGGGTAGGGGGGCTACGGATGGCCTCGGTGTCCAGACAGGCTGCGCCCCACGTGTAAAACTAAACAGCCTGGCTCCCAACTCACCAGACTGTGGTGCAGGAAGCAGCTAAACTAATTCTCAGATAGCTCCTACTGCTGTTCAGAGGGAACTGTTTTAAAGGACCTTCACAGGCTTTACGCCCCACCATGGTACAGCATCGATGCACGAGCTATGCTCGTTGATCAGCTATTGATTCGTCTCTAGACACGACAGAGGGAAAAAGTGACTTCCTCTCTTCTGATGGCGTGGTTAGCCCTGTGCTGACGACACCTGACAGACACAACGCCCAGCTTGGTTTTCTTCTGTTTGTTCCACGAGCACGGTCCATTATCATCGATTTTGCAGGTTGAAATTAAAAATGGACATCTAAATTATTGATCAGTTGCTGCTTTTTCCTCTCTGATAGATGCTTCCAAGCAAGTGGCTAATTGGATGTCTGGCTATTGTTTACAGGGCGTTCATGTTAGCTCTAATTGGCATCAGCATTGCCTGGGTTCCTGTGGTGCAGTCAGCTCAAAGTGGGCAGCTCTTCGATTATATCCAGTCTGTTACCAGCTACCTGGGGCCTCCCATTGCTGCTGTCTTCCTGCTCGGTATCTTCTGCAAGCGAGTCAACGAGCCGGTACGTGCAAAAAAGGAAGCAGGTACCCCGTGGGTTCCTTGCGGAGCCTTTTTGGTTTGGTGTCTTTTATTAGAAACCTGTTTGTTCAAATCCTGTTCAAGCCCACAGTGCTGTGTTCCTGTATCCCAGGCCCTGACGTCTCAGAGATGAATTTGAGACAGTTCTTTTCTAATGTGATAAAGAAACAGCCATCTGGGGATTCCTGCCGGCTCTGAAACTGAGCTTATTTATCACTTTGTCCAGCCGATAATTTACGGAGATGTATTTGAGTGTAACTTCTCATGGTTGGTCACCAAACTGCTTCAGTAACCACTGCACCTTTCACCTTCCTCTTGACACTGGCATATTTTGCAAGAGTCTTTAAAGCCAACAGGCTGTGGTTCATGTGTTGCTTCCTGTTGCTTTTAGGACTTAATCTGGAAATAACTGATTCCAATTCCTAGAGCAGTGAACCGAGAAAAACTGTCCTTAAGTCTTTGTATATAACTTGGGACGCATGAGATCAGTCACATGCTGTGATGGGATCGCAGGCCAGTGATGGTTACTGGGGTCTTAAACATCTGGAGGACTCAGTACTTGGGAATTAGTTTTCTCTTCTGTAATACCAGGAGTAGCTGTTGCTCAGACTTGCTTCAAGGAGGATGAATCCAATGAGAAACTAGAGAGAGGTTTTTTTGAATGTGGCTTGAGCTTTTTACTGGTTTCTTTTCTCTTGGTCTGTGTCTCCAAGAGGAGCCCATTTTACACACAGGAGATGTTCCATTTCTTACGGAACTTTGGGCTCAGCTTAGCAAATGGAGGAAATCTTTGTGCCCTTCATGGAAATCTGTCACGGGCTTGAGCTGGTATTTCAGCTGAATGAGAGTCCCTGCTGCGTGCATGGTGGCACATCTGGTGATGGCAGTACTTGCAGGACAGATGATGGCAGAGGCAGGACTGATGGTGACACAGGCAGATTATTACACAGGGAACACTGATGATGCCACTTCTTTGGCAAGGATGTTGAAGTAGGTGATCTCTGAGGTGCCTTCCAACCCTAGCTACTCTATGACACTATGATGTTCATGTACCGCACACTTCGAATTTGAGCAAATGGGAGAGAAAAACATCAAAGCTGAGAGTCAGAGCCTTGCACAAGATAAACTCCAACATTGCAATTACTTTTAAGGTTTATCAACATTTCTTGCTCAGAATCATTCTCCTTTCTACCAGACATGGAATTGGTCATCTTGTCCTGGTCTAAAATCTTTTTGTAACTTTGAGGACTGGATAATACAAAGGATTGTGTTCTAAAGCCCAGCGTTAAACACAGATCATGTTTTAATCAACGCTTACAGATCTGTGTTACCATTGTTATTTCTTTGACTTCACAAACTCAGTGAATGGTTGAGATTGGAAGGTACCTGTGAACTAGTCCAAGCCCTGCTACTCAAAAGCAGAGCTAACAAGAGTCAGGATACTCAGGTCCTGTCCAGTTGGGTTTTGAGTGTCTGCAGCTTCAGGCCCTGCTCTCTCAGTCTGTCACTACTTGCCTGGCAGAAGAGCCTGACCCACCACCTGGCTACAACCTCCCTTCAGGGAGTTCGAGAGATGGAGAGGGTCCATCCTGAGTTTCCTCTTCTCCAGACTAAACACCCTCACCTCCTTCAGCCTCTCTTCATCAGCCTTTCCCTGTAGTCCCTTCCCCAGCCTCGTTGCTCCTCTGGACTCGATCCAACCCCTCAATCTCTTTCTTGAAGTGAGGTGCCCAGATCTGCCCCCAGTGCTCAAGTGTCTCCAGGGATGGAGATTCCACAATGTTTCCACTGTTCCAGTGTTTAAGCGCCCTTGCAGTAGAGCAACCAAATACAGTGTTTCGGCAGAGTTTCCTGCATGGCAGTTTGTGCCCAGGCATACCCGTGCTCTTCTATACAGCAAGCTATAGAGTAACGCAAACCTAGCAGCAGAACATCCATGAAAGTACCAAGAAGTACCTTTGAACTAGTTACTAACAGGGTCATTAGATCAACCAGCCACATGTGGAGCTGCTGGAGGGAGTCCAGCGTAGGGCAAAGAGGATGATGAAGGAAGTGAAGCACCTCCCTTATGAGGAGAGGCTGAGGGAGCTGGCTCTCTTGAGCTTGGACAAGAGGAGACTGAGGGGTGACTTCATTAATATCTATGAATATGTGAAGGGTGGGTGTCAGGAGGATGGAGCCAGGCTCTGCTCAGTATCATCTGGTGATAGGGTGAGGGGCAGTGGTTGTAAGCTGGAACATAGGAGGTTCCACATAAATATGAGAAGAACTTCACAGTGAGGGTGATGGAGCACCGGAACAGGCTACCCAGGGAGGTTGTGGAGTCTCCTTCACTGGAGATGCTTAAGACCTGACTGGATGTGTTCCTGTGCAGCTTGGTCTAGGTGATCCTGCTGTGTTGTGGGGATTGGACTAGATGATCTTTCGAGGTCCCTTCCAATCCCTGATGATTCTATGATTCTATGTTTCGGGAGGAATGACACACCTTGGGTTGCTTGAACTCTCAGGGATTTAGCCTTCAAAGATACTTAAGTATGAGCACAATCCTTGAGACGTGTAGCCTGTGGCTGTCTGCAGTAAGGAGACTGTTGTGTGGAGATGGATGAGTGCTGAGAGATGAGCTGGTTCAGCTCCATATTCTTTCTCTGAACTACTGGTCATTGCTGCTTTCAGTAGCATGCTGAGCTGTAAAAGTGGTCGCTGAAGACATCTGGCTTAAAACCCATGTGCCAAAGGCTGTGTAAGAGATAACCACCCACATGTTTCCTCCAGGACCCCTTCAGGGCATCAAGCTTATGGTCAGGCCTGAAATGACTAATTTAGAAAACCTCTGTCACTTTGTCTGCAGGGAGCCTTCTGGGGCCTGATGGTCGGGCTGCTGGCTGGACTCGGTCGCATGATTGCAGAATTTGCTTATGGGACCGGCAGCTGCGTGAACCCTTCCAACTGCCCCTTCATCATCTGTGGGATTCACTACCTCTACTTTGCAATTATTCTTTTTGGGGTCACCGCCATTGTCATCCTGGCAGTCTCCTTCATGACTAAACCCATTCCTGATGTACATGTGAGTGTTGCCGCGGTCCTGTGCACCCGGGAGCGCAACCCCATCAAACCGCTGGTTGCACTAGCTGCTGGCATTTCACATGGTCCTTGTAGATTCATAAACTCCTTCTGTTTCATGGCAGCTTTACCGTCTGTGCTGGTCTTTGCGGCACAGCAAAGAGGAACGTGTTGATCTTGACGCAGATGAGGAGCAGGAGAAAGCTGATAAAAAAGACGAGGAATCAGGTAACTGCTGAATAATTCCTTTTGCAATACCTGTAGATACTGTCAACACATTTCCGTGTCCTGAAGAAACACGAATGTCCTTGATGTTTGGACAACCTTCCACCCAAAAACAAACCTCAAACCCAACGTATTTAAATATGAAGCTGCCTTTTATCAGCATGTCAAGCTCAGTGTAAATCAGAAGTGGTTTAGTTCTAAAGGGAGAAAATGTGCTCTGTGGGTGGCTAGATGGAAGTTGGAAGACTCAAAGGTTTGAGGTTGCATTGGCAGAGTTCTAGAGACATCAGCATTTGGAATAAAACAATGAGAATTCATTTGAACAGAGCGGGTGGTGGCCAGGATGGAAGGAGCAAGGATCTGGTGCAAGGCACCATGAAAATGAATTGCCAGACAACCTTCTGGGCAAAACCATCTGCTGTCTGGCTCTGCTGCTGAATACCTCACCACAAGCAGCCTCAGATTGTTTTACTAGACTTCTAATTACAAATGGAGAAAACATTGAAAAAGTGGAGTTTAAACTTTGCGGCATGGTTTGTTCTTCACACAGAATCACAGAACATTAGGGATTGGAAGGGACCTCGAAAGATCATCTAGTCCAGTCCTCATGCTGGAGTGAATCTCTAGGCAGCAAAAGGCACCAAGTGTCTTCTGCAGAAGTGTCACCTGCAGCACGTAGAAGCTCACCCTCATGCAACATTAACTCACAATACTAACCTGATTCTTGTGCTGCCTTGTACTAAAATCCCCTAGTGTAGCTATGACCACAAAGCAGAGCTGCCATATAGGGATGTCCCCTGTCCCAGAGATCTACTGCATGTGGTGCTCCATGCTTCCACTTCATAACCAGTGTGTCATTCCTTCCAGTTAATGAGGAAACTGAAGAAAAGCCAGGATGCTTTAAGAAAGCCTACAACTGGTTCTGTGGCTTAGATCAACAAAAAGGACCCAAACTGAGCAAGGAGGAGGAGGAAGCCCTGAAGAGGAAACTGACCGACACCAGTGAAGTGCCGCTTTGGAGAAACATCATGAATGTCAATGGCATCATCCTATTGACTGTGGCTGTGTTCTGCCATGCCTACTTTGCATAAGCCTCCGCCCGCCCGTTGCCAGTGGTGCTGTATTGTCAAGCAAAAGCGATGACTTGTAGATATACAGAGTCAGGCACGTTTTGTATTTTCATTGTCTATGTCTGTAAAAAAATAATCAGGGTGATGTACTCAGTGATTCTGTGATCATAACATCAGCGGCCTAGAGACAAAGGCCACTTGGGGTGTCAAGAGAGAGGATTTCTGTGTAGACATCGAATCAATCAAGGGCTAACGCAATAGTCTCCCTACTCGTGATACATTTCACATTTTAGGGGCAGAGCAAGGCTGCATGAACCGTATTTCATGTCGGGGTTCATGAACTACATTTTAGGGTTGATTTTCAACCCATCTTCTTCAGATCATTCACATTTCTTTTTTCTCTGTTTATAGCAGTTTGATTACAAAACCCCCACAATAACTGAGGGACCACGTTATGAATTCAAGTTAAAAAAACCTTCCGGCTCCCTGCAAGCAAGGGGTATCTTCAGGAAAGGGATGTGTCTGACACTACGGCTAACTTTCCATCACAGCCTTCCCCCCTTTTTCTCCCTCTCCACTGTGCTGTGAAACCCTCATCCCCTCAGCTGAGTGCCTTGGGAAATCAGGGTTGTCTTGATGATCTCAATAAGAATTCTGCTTGTGATAGATTCCGTGTTTACTTCAACAGGTCCTCATCGCTATATCCGAAGGTGTATCTATACTTGAATGTGAAGCTTTTTTATACAGAATGGAGATGTTATATACACACACGCAAGACATTATATGCACTATATCTATTATATGTATTTAAAATATATATGTGTCTGTGTATACATAGAAATGTTTATTTCTTACTGATAATTTCCCCTTTAGATAGGCCCAAGTTAGTCTCTACCTACAACTACCAGGACCTCTTTATCGTGGGGCTGGTGTCTTAACGTCTTGCCTTACAAAATGATCTATGCATGTGGTTACCAGTCCAAAGCATCAAAACGTTGGGTTTGCATTTCTCAAGGGCATTTGAGGGCTCTGTGCTGCTCTTCTGCAAAGCTATAAATCTTTCTTCCAAAGACTTCATTGCGAACTAGAATTCCTGTTGTATGAAAGCAGCAGTTAATAGTTCATGAAAGAGCATAGTCACAGCTGTGGGAGAGCAGCTGAACCAGACTGATCGTCTCCGCTCGAGAAGTTTGATACCGCTGGAGATACAGGAAAAGACAGATTTAACACTTCAAAGAAAAAAGCAAGAGATTTTATACTTGGATTGAGCTTCCTGGGGAATCAAGTGTAAAATGATGTTGGTTGCTCTAATCAAGGTGCACCACAGTCCTTTGTTCCTATTCCACACGTATGGTGGGACCCTGCGCTGCCTCAAAGCATTTCAGCGCAGTTCTACAGCAGAATGCCCCGGGCTCGCAATAAGGGCATCTAAGGGGGAAGCCAGCGCAGTCTCTCTGTGTGTTCTACACCAAGCTGCTGCAGTTTCCTGCAGCTTTAATCACTCTTGCTTCACAGTCTTCTGACGGCATCTTTTCTTTTCTTCAGTTGGGTCTGAACCAAAATGGTCTGGATTCTAGCTGACTTGCTGCTCTTCAGTGTAATCCTTACAGCATGCTGGAAGGTTTTGCATGGGCCAGGCCAAATCAATACTGTATAAATACCAGTGCAAATCTTTTTCTTACAGTTAATACAGTGATAAGAGTATTTTAAAGACTATGGAATTTATTATGTTTAATGGACTATGAAGACTCGTATGTATTAAAGTATGTCTATTTTGAAGTACTTGGTGTCCACAAAGTGATGGGATTTTTGTATAATCACAGAATAGCTGAGGCTGGAAAAGACCTCTAAGATCATAGAATCATAGAATCATCATGGCTGGAAAGGACCTCCAGGGTCATCAAGTCCAGACCTTTCTCCTAGTGCCTAACCGCTAGACCGTATCCCCAAGCGCCGCATCCACCCGTTCCTTAAACACCTCCAGGGTTGGTGACATCACCACCTCCCTGGGCAATCCATTCCAGCACCTAACCACCCTCTCAGTGAAGAATTTCTTTCTAACATCCAGTCTAAATGTTCCCTGACACAACTTGAGGCCATTTCCCCTCATTCTATCATCACCAATTTGAGAGACCAACACCAGCCTTGCTACAACCTCCTTTAAAGTAGTTGTAGAGGGCAATAAGGTCCCCTCTCAGTCTTCTCCAGACTAAACAACCCCAGCTCCCTCAGCCTCTCCTCACAGGGCATGCCCNTTACTGAGGGTGCACTGGATCCCCTCATCCAGATCATTGATAAAGATGTTAAACAAGACCAGTCCCAAAACTGAGCCCTGAGGGACACCGCTTGTGACTGGTTGCCATCTGGATTTCACACCATTCACCACCACCCTCTGGGCTCGGCCGTCTAGCCAGTTTCTAACACAGCGAAGAGTCCTCCAGTCTACGCCATGAGCCGCCAGCTTCTCCAGCAGAATGCCAAGTCCAGCCTGTGCCCTAACATCACCACAGTCAGCCAGAACAGGGCACTAAGTGCCACGTCCAGTCTTTTCTTAAACACCTCCAGGGGTTGGGACTTCACCATTTCTCTGGGCAGTCTGTTACAGGGTCTGATCACCCCTTCTGTGAGGAAGGGCTTCCTACCATCCAACCTAGCCCTCCCTGCCAGCTTCAGGCCCTGCCCTCTCAGCCTGGTGCTGGTTGCATTGGAGAGGAGCCTGACTTCTNCTACGCCATGAGCCGCCAGCTTCTCCAGCAGAATGCCAAGTCCAGCCTGTGCCCTAACATCACCACAGTCAGCCAGAACAGGGCACTAAGTGCCACGTCCAGTCTTTTCTTAAACACCTCCAGGGGTTGGGACTTCACCATTTCTCTGGGCAGTCTGTTACAGGGTCTGATCACCCCTTCTGTGAGGAAGGGCTTCCTACCATCCAACCTAGCCCTCCCTGCCAGCTTCAGGCCCTGCCCTCTCAGCCTGGTGCTGGTTGCATTGGAGAGGAGCCTGACTTCTACCTGACTACAACCTCCCTTCAGGGAGTAGGAGAGAGGAAGAAGGTCCCCCCTAAGTCTCCTCTTCTCCAGGCTAAACACTCCCAGATCCCTCAGCCTCTCTACATCAGCCTTTCCCTCCAGTCCCTTCTCCAGCCTCGTTGCTCCTCTGGACTCGCTCCAGCCCCTCACCTCCATCCCGGGAAAGGTGATAGAACACTTTGTCCTAGACACTGTCTCCAGGCACATCAAGGACAGGAGGGTCATTAGGGACAGTCAGCACAGCTTCATCAAAGGGAAGTCATGCTTGACCAACCTGACAGCATAACCAGGTGGATGTGGTCTATCTCGACTTGAGTAAGGCATTTGACATGGTCTCCCACAGCATCCTTGTAGCCAAACTGAGGCAGTGTGGTCTAAATGATTGGGTAGTGAGGTGGATCGTGAACTGGCTCCAGGTTAGAAGCCAGAGAATATAGTGGTCAATAGGACAGAGTCTGGTTGGAGGCCTGTATCTAGTGGAGTGCCCCAGGGGTTGGTGCTGGGACCAGTCCTGTTCAATCCATTCATTAATGACTTGGATGAGGGATCAGGACGCACTGTCAGCAAGTTTGCTGATGACACAAAGCTGGCTGGTGTCACTGACACGCCTGCAAGACCTGGACAGGCTAGACAGCTGGGCAGAGAGAAATTTAATGAAATATAAGAAGGGTAAGTGTAGAGTCTTGCAACTGGGCAAGAACAACCCCAGGTACCAGTATAGGTTGGGGACTGACCTGTTGGAGAGCAGTGTAGGAGAAAGGGACCTCAGGGTCCTGGTGGCCAGCAGGATGACCATGGGCCAGCAGTGTGCTCTTGTGGCTAAGAGGACCAACAGCGTCCTGGGGTGGATCAGAATAGGGGTGGTTAGCAGATCAAGTTCTGCTGGCCCCAGTATTGCTGATATAAGTCAGGATGCCATTGGCCTTTCATGCCACCTGGGCACCCTGCTGGCTACTTTTCAACCGGTTGTCAACCAGTACTGCCAGGTCCCTCTCTGCCAGATCGCTCTCCAGCCACTCATGATGAAAGGCAGTGAAATTGCATTTGGCATCTACATTTTGGCTCTGGGTGATAGTAACGGATGACAAGCAAAGAAGAAAGACTCGAGTGAGGCTTTCCCAGATCTCTCTTTGTCATGCTGGGTCACAGGAAAGAATGAAAGGAAACATTCTTCTGGATGAAGGCAAAGAACAGGGGGCATTTCCTGGCAGGCTGAGGTGCCTGTAGACAATTTAGTTGATTAGCCTGGTTGATCGGGCAGCCTCACTACATTTTCCTCCCCAGCATTAAAGAATTTTGAAAAATGAACCCAGTGTTCCAGGGGCATTCACCCAACATCCTAAGCAATGTTCTCCTTTTGGTCAAAGTTTAACCAACGTCATGAAGTTTGGCTGCTGCTAGGGTGCTCCTTTCATTTTGTAGACTTCTACAGAAAAACTGCCTGATGCTGTGGACACCTGACAGCTTTCTAGGTTTAGATAGTTAAACACCACCTCAGGTTGGTAGCTTTTGCATTCAAGGGCAGTGTCATGATTTCATGGAACGTGATGGAATAAAACAGTTTGTCTTCAGTGCTCAGGGGAACTCTGTCCATGTTACGGTTATTAGTGTGGGAAGATCCGAGACAAAACCCAAGAAGTAGCTTACGGAGTCCTGGGTGTTCTCATGCTTTAGGAATGGGA
Organism: Rhinopomastus cyanomelas; assembly: GCA_013400115.1. Taxonomy (NCBI): domain Eukaryota; kingdom Metazoa; phylum Chordata; class Aves; order Bucerotiformes; family Rhinopomastidae; genus Rhinopomastus; species Rhinopomastus cyanomelas. The sequence continues at coordinate 1,026,381 of VXBP01001971.1, read as the reverse complement.
ACAGTGAGCACATGCTTGCTCCCGGTGTTTGATTATGAACTTGAAAGTCTACTGGTCGGGGGGACACTCCAGATGGTCTCTGGCTAGTAGCACAATAGAGATGCATGGTGGGTGCCCTTTATAGGTACCTGAAAGGAGGTTGTAGGGAGGCTGGTGTTGGCCTCTTCTCCTAAATAACTGATGACAGGGCAAGAGGAAATGGCCACAAGTTGCAGCAGGTGAAGTCCATATTGGAAGTTAGGAAAAGTTTCTTTAATGAAAGAGCAGCGAAATATTGGAACAGGCTGCCCAGGCAGTTGGTGGGGTCTCCATCCCTGGAAGTGTTCAAAAGGCAAACGGGACATGGTCTAGTGATCATGGAGGTGTTGGGCTGGACTTGATGATCTTGAAAGGTCCTTTCCAAGCTTGGTGATTCTGTGATTTTTCAGGACAAGTCCTCAAAATGGGAAAGCACTCCTCATCAATTTTTCAATTTTCTCTATCCCCCACAACATTTATCTGAGCATTGCACAGATTTTAGTTGTTGATGACCATGAGAACACTTTGTTCTTTGAATGCAGAACTTGGCTTTATTCTTGTTTTGCTATTGAAGAAGCTTGTTCACTGAAATGTTGAGGGAGGGAAGGTCTGGTCTTTAATTAATCTGCAGGAACTGTGCTCTGGTTTGAACCAAAACATCTCTCTGAGGTGAATTAGGACACAGCACAAGGCTGGGTTTTCAGGTGCAGGTGATGGTTGTGATGGGAGCACTATCAGCACTTCAACTCCCACTCAGATCACTTTCTTAACTGGCAAAATTAGGAACGTGTGAATGAAGTAAAAGCTGACACCAGAATGACAATAAAAAGAGCAACAAGAAAGAGTGATGATATCTGTATCACCAGTGGTGATTGGTGTCTGGGAGAAGAGCTTTTTGGAGCAAAGCCTTACTTACTGTCTTTGAAGAACACTTGAATTCATTGAGCTGGAGGAGAGTTCAGAGCTGTGATTCCCGGGGAGGAACAGCTACACCACACAGAGAAGGACTGTTCACAAGGCCACAGCAAAGCTGTTTCGTGGAAGGCTACTGGTCCTTCAAAAAGGATTTCTTGATCTGATGTCCCAGCTGTAGGTCTGTCTCCTGCTCCTGCAGCGTGACTGTGTGCAGGCAAGAAGGGCAGGGAAGAGAGCAGTGATCAGAGAGAGCTGCTCTTCAGCTGAATGCCAACTACACTGTCCCAGATCTAACAACAGAGAGCAATGCATCGCTGAGAAAGATGAGAACTGCAGATCCCACACCTCATTTGTTTCTTTGGTGGTTCATGGCATCGTTTCAGGGAGTGTGTATGGCAGACCTGTGCTAGAGAACTTATTGGATGGGGTAAAACTGTGAAAGGGGTGGTCTTTTTTGTCCTGCTTGAAGAACACTCCATCTTGTCATCTACCATGGGAAGCTGTGAAGAAGGGTTTGCCTGGAGCTCTTGCACTCACCCTCTCCTCACCTGGCAATACTTAAGGCTGGAGCAGCTGTCCTTGCTCTGCTCCCATAGCTCCCCTGCTTTTCCTGAGGTGCCTGGAAGAGCCTCAAGCTGATGTGAGTGTGGGTTCATCCTTATTATGTGCAGTGTTTTTCTTTATGGTATCAGAGCATTGAATTGAAAAGTGTAGCTTAAATTTAAAGACACTAAGAACAATTTCTGGTATTTGGTCAAGCTGTAACTGCGGTCTTGCTGAAAATGGGATCTGGTCTTGAAGTTTTCAGTGTATTAGTTTGGGTGTAGTCACAGCAAAGACATCCTGCCCCTCTGGCTCATGTAATTAACCAAATCCCAGGCTCTTAATTTTGTCCTTCAAAAAACTCCCTCACTGCTATGAATTTTTAATATGACTTTGAATGTCCTTCTGAAATGGAAAATGTAGTGATGGAAAGAAAAAATACTGGTTGATTTGGAACATGGAAGAGAGTGAAAAGCCGCCATATTTTGGAGCAGGACAGAACGACTTCCAGCTCCTGGACTTGTGGAAGTAAATGGGGCCAGGGAAATGAATCTATAGTTATGAGGAAAAAGAGCTATATTGTTATTAACCTTACAGAAACTGTTAGAAAAAGCTAATGTGAACCTTTGCCTGGGTGGGACACGAGGCTTAGAGGAGGTTTGTTTCCCATGAAGGTGGCTCTCCTGTGTCCTTCCAGTACCACTGAGAACTGTTAGGCAGCTGATTTGAAAACTTGGTCTGAGCAGAGTGTAGCTGAATTAATCTCAGTATTGACCCAGGACAGCATTAATTATATCTTGGCCGCAAGCATTGCTGGCTTCAAGCTAAAAGGGCCAATCATTTTCCATTGATGGCAAAAACCTGCCCAGGAGCTACTGTGATTGGAGCATTGTGCCCCGTGGGCCATATAGCGCTGAACCCAAAGAGTCTACACAGCATTGCTTTTGAAACACTGAGCTTAAAGTAAGAGAGTGCCAGACCCTGATGTGCTAATTCAAGTGCTCATGAGATAATTCAAAAGGTTCTTTAGCGCTTTTGTGACCAAGCCTGTGGCAGCTTTGTTACTCTCTTATGCGTGCCTGAAGGCTCAGTCAGTCCAAGGCAGGCATCAGTCACTAGTTCTGTGTGTTTGATCCAGAGAATTTTCTTACTGACTCCTAGAGTGCAAGTTAGTTGCCCTGCCTCACAAATTAGGAACGGTTGTCTCTCATTCTGAAGTGGGAAGTTTGTTATAGAGATCCTGTGGTCCTTTCTAACCCTGACTGACTGTATGACTTGGTCTAGGTGATCCTCCTGTGGCAGGGGGATTGGACTAGATGATCGTTTGAGGTCCCTTCCAGTCCCTTATGATTCTGTGATCAGTGATGCTCCCCACACGTATTCTACTTCCTGTTGGAATGCAGTTCAATGGAAAAGGATTTGGTAGACCATGAGCTAGCTATATGCCCTTGTGGGCAAGAAGGCCAGCGGTACCCTCGGACATATTAAGAGTGTGGCCAGTAGGTTGAGAGAGGTTGTTCTCCCACTTTGCTCTGCCCTGGTGAAACCCCAACTGGAATACTGCATGTAGTTCTGGGTTCACCTGTTCAAGGGCAGGGAGCTACTGGAGAGTGTACAGCAAGGGGCTACAAAGATGATTAGAAGACTGGAACAGCCTATGAGAAAAGGCTAAGGGACCTGTGTCTTTTTAGCTTAGAGAAGACTGAGGAGGGATATTACCAATGCCTGTACATTGGCTCTGTTCCTCAGCAAACTGCTCTGGGTGAACCTGCCCAGGTTAAGGGTGAGCAGGGAGGTGGGCTAGATAATCAGCAGAGGTCCTTTTCCACCCCTACATTTTGGTGATTTAGTACTTCCTCTGGTCCTTAGTTCTTTGCAGCATCTAGAATGAATCTAGAAACAACACTGGTGGACAGTCTTGCTGTCTATGTACTGTGCTACTGAGTACATGGGTGGCCTACAGTATAAACCTTGGAAAATTATATTTCTTCTTTTTTATGTCTTCTAATAAAGCAGGATATGCTATTTCCTGCCAATTAACTTGAAGAGAAAGCGCATCCACACTTCTCCGGGTTTGGGGGGGGGGGAGCATATTGGGGCATTTCTGAGTTTTCCAGATTGGGATAATTGAAATTCCACTTGAGATCTCGAAGGTCTCCATGAAGAACATGAAGGGACTTTTCAGACGTCAAACTGTGGCTGAGAAACTAATTTCAGCATGAAGATTTAAGAATGAGCATATTCTGATGGGAGAAATCGTGTATTCCATTGTAATGCACCCTGAAAAAATATCTGGTAGAATAAAAAACCTCATTATTGTTTATAAATATGTGAAGGATGGGTGTCAGGAGGATGGGGCCAAGCTCTTCTCAATGTCATCTAGTGACAGGAAAAGGGGCAATGGGTGTGAGCTGGAACAGAGGAGTTTCCACATCAATGTGAGAAGGAACTTCTTCATGGTGAGGGTGACAGAGCACTGGAACAGACTGCCCAGGGGGGTTGTGAATACATGGTGCTTCACAACCTGTAGTGGCTCATGTAGGGGGTTAGTTTGTATTTGTTGATCAGTTAGGGATTTTGGGTTTTTGTTGTTGTGGGTATGGTTGGACTTGGTGATCTAAGATGCCCTTTCTGACTGTGGTTCCGTACTGCCCACCATTTCAAATCTCCATCAGCTCTAAACATCATATTGCCCTGTTTAGGCCTTGATGATGTTTGCAGAAACAAACTAATAACTGTCTGTGTTATTCTCAATTCTGTGAAGTATGAGATTAGGGTGTGTTTTTTTTAATAAAAGGCCAGTTGCATTTTTTAAGGAAAAATTTTAAAAACAACAGATTTTTCCAAATCAGACAGCTGACATTTTCAGTTCTCTATTCTGTTTGTCTTCTTGTCAGCCTGTTCAGACAGTGACTAATCACATGAGGTTGCAGGGGACCTCTGGAGATTGTCTTGCTCGGCTCCTGTTGGACTAGGCTATAACGTTAAGGTGAGGGGAAAGCTGATGCTCCCCAGAAGTGAGGCACAACAGCAGGACTCCTCGGTTCAGGCTCAACACTCCCATTTCAATTACATTTGTTCTGTACTCAAAGAATCGATAACAGTTGCACACACTACAAAACACCAAGCATTCGTGTGAACACAGAGGTACTTTTGTTCCATCTTACAACCAATTTCAGTTGGAGGCAGTGGGGTCTGACCTCAAGAAAGCTTCACCAAGGTCTACTCTAGTCGGGTGTTTCTGACCTGTGTTTTTGCCTCCCTGAGTGTGGACAACACAGCAGTCTTGAACCAGGCTCCAAGCACATGGAAGGAGACTGCTGCAGAGATTAATCATGAACACTTCTTTCTTAAACATTAATCAATAGCTAATTATATTGATAGGGTGAGGCTTCAGCCAAAAAACCCCACCCCAAACCATCATAAAGGAAACAAAAAGGATTGGTTTCCTGTTTCACAGGAAAATCTTGATAACTTGGGAAACAGCTGAAGAACTCCTAAATAACTGCGGATTTCTTAACTTTTACTTTTGATTTGATACGAAACTGTTGACAAATGTTTTTTCAGGTGGAACTGCTCTGTAGTAACTGAGGAACAGCCGTTTGGTTTATTTGAAGGGCTCATCTAACCACAAAACTTTTACAGCCAGACAACAGAGGGCAATAGATCTCTATGAACCATCACGTCTTCAGAAAGGCTTCCATCTGATGACACTGATGGCAATTTTGGCAGCTCTCTTCACTGCCTCGCAGGGATCATTCAGACACTGCTGAAACGTATCTGTATGAGCCAGGAGCATCTTGCGGCCCTCGGGTAGCTCTGCCAGCATGGTGAGGGTTTTGATTGCACTCAGACGGGCTTTGCTGGTTTCCGTGGCAACCAACTTCAGCAGAGGTGGAACGGCTTCAGCACCTAGGGCTAAGAATCTCCCTTTGAGAGAAAGAAATGAGCGTTGAAACCTGTTACTACACATAATCAACAGGCTTTTGTGCTGCTGCTTTCTACCTCCTGCCCAGCTACAGCTCTGTACGCCCCGGAGGGCACAGGGCAAAGTGGACAGACATGCTTGTCTTTTGAAGATCAAGGCCAACTGCCAGCTGTTTGCTCTGAAAAGAAAAGGGGTTTCTCAGTGAACTTGATCTGCCTTGAACATTGATTTCATTTGCAGCAAATAATCTAAGAATATATGAGGCAACAAATAAACGTATAAATTACTGGGGGTGGGGAGCTGGGGTGTGAGATGCCCTTATGAACATCCTCCATTCTTCTACTTTTAAAATACTTTGAACACAGAGGTAGCTCCTGCGTTGTCTTCAGAAGCTGGGGGAATTGTTGCAGAGGAGGACTGGAACACAACTGCTGTTATTAAGAGTCTTTTATGTCTAATTAGTCATTCAGCACACTGAAAATTTAGCAGTTAGTATTTTCAGTGTTGTGTGAGTTACTTGGGAGAAATACAGACCTTATTAATATTCATTCCTCTCCCAGCTTTGAGAGAAACTGCCTCTAACCACTAGAAGCACTTCCACAAAGTAGGGCTCCTCTGCTAAGGACTGGGGATTCAGAGAAGCCTCAGGTGTGCAGGGCTATGTTGGTCTGGACTTGCATGGGCAATGTTCCCTTTGTGGAGCAGCACACTGGAGGGAACTGGTGGGTAGATAAAAAGCTTCTTGAACTCCTTCAGGTGAATGAAGTGTGAAGTATACTGTCCCTGCTTGAGACTGGGAGGAAGCAACAAGAGGTACTTGAGACAGCTCTAAAGCAGTGTCCTAATAATGCAGTTTCTTGAAGTTTTCTTTAGCATCCTCAAAAACTGAGGAGGGAGTGGATCAAGGGTTTTATTACTAAGGAGCCTTAGAGTTGGATTCCCAGTAAGAATCCCAATAGAACTGCTTCTGTCTCTCACCTTGAGGTTTAACAACAGCAAACATCAGTGCTCCTGTTGCACTAGCTTGAACTTCAGGATCTGTATCTCCCAACAGGCTCACCAGCACAGGAATAACTTCTTCCAACGCCGCGGTTTTCCCCTCGGGATGAGTACTGTGCAGAGAAAGGTGGTTAAGTTGTTTTCTTGATTGGTGTCTGCTAACCATGCAGCTACTCACAGCTTCTCCCCATGCTGGGACCCCTGCAGGCCTCCTTTGTTCCGTGACAACACTGCTGACAGTCCTCCTTGCTGCTCTCTTTGGAGTCACAATGTTCTGACAGACAGATGGCAAGCACCACTGCCCAGCCACAAAGAAAAGGAAGGGCATGTCTGTTGGTGCCTGTGTCTGTGAAATCTCCTTGCTGATGGTATCATATTAACCTGTGCGTGTGGGCTTCACAATTTTTAGGCTATTTTTTCTTACCTTCCATGAGGCACTGGAGACTGATGGGCAACAACATATAACATAGTGTTGGGTTAATCGTACTGGTGATCCTAGCAGAAGTGTAGTTAGATATCTGGCTGTTGAACCCTTGTACAGATATTAAAACCTGCTAAATTAGAGGTCTGCGATGAGCTCTTCTCCCAGATGAGTTTTCTGTTTCTTTCCAGCCTCTAGTGTGGGGAATACTTCACGTTTCCCAGCTGCTGCAGGGGCCCAGAACGTAGCTGGTGTCTACATTCTAGCTGCACTACTGCTGGCTTTGTGACTCCTGGTCTCTACACTCTTTTTTTCTTTCCTGATAAGGCCTTGCTGTGTTAAAGGACAGTGTTTTGTGCCAACTGATATGTAAACTGCATGATCTGCAGGTTTTTTTAAAGCTAGATATCTGTTAAGCACTTTCATTACATTTCCTGGCTGCAGGACAGGGGACTCAAGCTCTTGCTTTCATTCGGTGTTTGATAGACAAATCTAATATAAAGATTGCTTTTCCTGATCCACCACTGACGTACGTAGCAGCTGGTGTCAGGGAAGTATTCCTGTTCTCAATCATGCTGAAAGTTTTCCAAGATCTCCTCTAGTTTTTTGAGGGAGAGTAGTTGTGAGCCTCTCCCTGCCCCCGTAGTGGTCAGACTCTTGTTTACAGGAGAAATCACATGGGGAAAAGTGTTCTCAGCTGTCATGTACCAGGAAAGAAAATCCTGGTTTCGCTGCCAATACTGAAGACAAATAGAAGGAGAAGGAATGACACTTCCTGATCAGCATCTGGTTTCTTTAGTGATTTCTAGCAGCTGGGATTTTAGAAGACTTTGCCTATGTGTGCGTTCGGGCTGATGCTGCCTTTCACATGAAATGTGACAGCTTTAATGTCTTGTGGAACGCAACTGAAAACTAATGATACGGGTTCACTCATGGAGTGAGTATTTTCTCGGGCTTAAGCACTATGGGCAGATTTCTTACCCAATTTCTGACAGGACACAAGCCGCTTTCCTTCTGATGGCCACTGATGCATGTGTGAGATTTTCCTTTAGGATAGCAATGGCACCAGTGGCGACAGCTTCAGAAGCCTCCACATGTAGACAGTTGGAGAGGGTATCAAGGATTAGCTCCTGGATTTCATCCGGCTCAGTCTTCAGCTTGAGCACAAGCAAGGGAACAAAACGGTTGTACAGTATGTCAACAGCTCCTATGGGAGAAGATAGAGTAGGAACATGGCTGAGGGTTGACTGCATTTCTACTTGCATTTCAAAATTCTTCTTAACTGGATCAAAACACATGGTAACTCTTCCTTGTGCAGCTGTGCAATTGAGAGCTGGAACCTACTGCAACACTTCATAAATGTCACCTTAGCGTTGTGTCCTTGGGAAGCTTCCCCAACAGGTCTCTAAAGACTTGTAATAATCCAATTGGCAATTGCCCTGATGTTCCCAGTTTTCCCCAGTAGAATGTTTTTTCCAAGATCACAATTTTTAAGAAAAATCTAAGAAGTGTGAGCCTGTATGGAGGTGTATGTCACCTTATAGTCAGCCTTTCTAACTGCTCTCTCAGTCAATAAGGGAGGCTGAGCCGTGAGAGCCGTGCTTTGATTCTCCACTACGGTTTCTGTAAGGGAAGTCAGAGTTCTGGAAACTGTCAGCTTCCTCATGCATCTCTTTGTACTAATTCTGTCATGGGGAACATTTAAATTTTGAGTCTTCCAGTTATCTTGGAGTAAAGGAAACAGCATCAAAGGTAGAAAGATCATACTTTACCCTGCAAGTGATGTCTTTGCCATGAGCAAGTGTCTGCTGTGTGCTGCTCCTTAAGCTTTACCAAGGCAACGCTGAAGCAGCAGTGCCACCGGAAAGCACAAAGTACTGGCCACAAGTAAGAATGTGAAAACAATTCTCCAGCTGTCTTGTTGCTAAGACTTATTCTCGCGTTGCTAAGAGAAATGTGGCTCCTTTCAAAGTGATTCATATGTGGTTAGATAAGGAAGTTTTGTGGCTCGGAGTCCTCAAGGTGTTTTCAACTGTCTCCACAGTCAGAGATAAAAGGACAAGTGAGAGAGATTTTAATGGCCCTTGGTAATGCGCAGAAGAAATCCCTCAACTTGACAACCAGGTGAAAAACATGACTGTGCTCTAGAAGTCACCCTGTTTTTTCGTATTTCTGAGCTTTTGCTGGCAATGAATAACTTCTTACGCTGATAACTTATCAGGATCCATTTGACTAGTGCAAATACATAGACACGCTTATGGGTGGTTTTACTACAGCTTTTACTACCTGGGCTCCATTTGGAGGTCAGTTGCTGTGAGAATTCAAATAAATAATAAGGGAAAAATAAGTTCAGACAATTCAATCTTAAAGGCTAACATTTAAAAACCAAGAATTTGTCTTTGTTTCCAGAAAGGCAAAGCAGAAAAAGAAATAACTGCAATGTTATCTTGGCACTGTGGCTGCGTGCATCACTAGATGGAGAGTGGGGCATTTTCGCAGTAAAAAGGCAACAAACAACCCTATATTTACATGCCCTGGAGGAATGAAAAGGAGACAATTCTTGAGGATACGAGAATACCAGACTCAGAGCAGTTCTCAGTTATAAAAGACTCTCTTGGAGAGCTGTGCATGAAATTGGGATACACAGCCTGCTCACACAGTCACTGTTCATGCTTCTGAATCCTGAGGGGCTGTGGAAATTAGTATAAAATCAGAATTTGGGAGGTACAGTTACAAAGATTAATGAACTCATGAACTGACCTTCCCTTCTAGCAATAACCTATGTGTTGTACAGTTGCTTTACTAGATGATCTCCAATTCTCTTGAACAAACACGTATCCAGACTACTGGACCTTCAAGTGATTTCATCCTTTCTAGGCAGGATAAGGCACAGACTGTAAATGTCAATGCATAGCAAAGAACTGAGGTTTAAACTCCATGCTCCTCCAGAGCCCTCATGTAGGTCTAATTCATATTGACACCCATCTTCCTTGGGATAGTGTCACACAAAAAGCACTTAATCTCATTCCATAGGCAAGCACTTGTTGCACGGAACGTTCTGCCTTGAGAATTGCCTCTAGCAAGAGAAGCCCCTGCTTGTTCTGATTTAACTTTCCACCTTTCTGTAGCAGCTATTGCTGTAGATTCTGTCTGTTTCTCCTGCTGGACTCTTTTTCCCAGATGTGTTTCCCAGACTTCTACTTTGTGCGCTTGCTTTTAATTATTTACTGGCCATTTTTTAACCCAATGTGTTCATTTCTATTTTAGCTTCCTGCAATTCCCTCTTTTTCAGGCCTTTGTTGTTAAGTTGTTCCAACTGTCTGGATCACTTTCTCCTCATTTTGCCAGTAACTGCTATCAGCATTCAGGTTTTGCTTTTTGTGTCTTTCACTTGTCTTCCAGTGGGAGCCGGGTCTCTTTAGCTTGGAGAAGAGGAGACTGAGGAGTGACCTCATTAATGTCTATAAATATTTGAAGGGTGGGTGTCAGGAGGATGGAGTTAGGCTCTTCTCAGTGTCGCCTTGTGATAGAATGAGGGGCAATGGTTATAAGCTGGAACACAGGAGGTTCCATATAAATATGAGAAGGAACTTCTTCCCAGTGAGGGTGACAGAGCGCTGGAAGGGGCTGCCCAGGGAGGTTGTGGAGTCTCCCTCTCTGGAGACATTTAAAACCCGCCTGGACGTGTTCCTGTGTGACTTGCTCTAGGTGAACCTGCTGTGGCAGGGGGATTGGACTGGATGATCTTTCAAGGTCCCCTCCAATCCCTAATGATTCTATGACTCTGTGATGCTGTATTCACCCAATACATTAAACTACAGGACTGCTTTCATTGGCCGTTGAGTCTGTTCTCTCCAGTTAATGTTTATTGACTTTCTGTGACTCAGTCATCCCTCATTCATTGCATTTGCACGTCGTGTCTTCTGCTAGCGCTAACATTTGCTACTGCCCCGCATGACTGAGTACAAAATGTTCAACAAATATTTCCTTCTCAATACGCTGCCAATGTCCTGTACAGTGTTGTTTCAGAGAGCTTCACTTTGTGGGGCCACTTGGTGGTGTTCATTCTGGGGTCAGAAATCACCATGGAGCTCCAGGGGTTTCATTTTGTGTGAACACTCGGGCTGTTTTCATTTTTGAAAAAACTTATTGCATGTTACCAGGCCAGGTCTCTTTACCAAGAGATTTCTTATCTAGTGTTTTTGTCCAGCTGTCCTATCTGAAATCCTATTGTGCTAGTAAAGTGAGCTTCCCAGATATAAATATAGAAACAAAAATGAATTGTTTGACCTTGTCAAAAGACTCAAAGTGATGAAGAGAGAGAGGGTGGAGAGGGAAGGCCAACAACAAAAAAAACCAAAAAGTCTACCCAAGCTGAGACTGAAGTTTCCAGGTGGAAATTCGTCATGGTGTTCCCAAGGGAACCAAAAGGGGAAAGGTCTAGGGAAGTAAAAGGGAAAAGGGAGGAGGCAAAATCAGTGGAAAGTTGTTTGGGAGTTACTTGTAAATCAGACTAGTCATAGATCTCTTCATCCTACTGAGCAAGCAATTGGAAGGGAAAGGTAAGCTGATCTTTCTAGTAGCCCTAGACTAAAAAATGAAATGGCATCTTCAGGGTCTTGATTTCTCATTAAACTGCTGCCTGTTCAGAGATGATTTATCTGTTGTTCTAGATATCCTGGACCTTCTGAAATAGTAGGGAAAAATGTATTCAAAATGCAAATAGTTGCATTTGCAGCTACATAGTTAACATCATTATTGATCTGTTTTTCTGAGAACTAGCAATCTTCCCTTGGGCTGCTCTTTGTCTAAATGCTCATCTTTTGCTTCTCATAACCCTCTGGCCACTCTCATCCTCCCTTTCCTGACTCTTTTTTCAAATACACCCAAAGAGAAGTTGCCATTTATTCTGTTCTCTCAGTATGGCTGCAGGGCATGTAAACAAATTAAATTTGGTAGAAGACAAAGGAATAATTTACAGTACACAACAATCCTGTTTTGTTTTGGTTTTCAATTACATAAATCAGTTAAATCACATTACAAATTCTTTTCCTTACAAATGTCATTTTTCAACTCCAAAGCCATTTAAATGTTTGTTTTAGTATGAAGCTCGTGCCTCGTGTATGGCCACAAAGTGATGCTGCACAGTGCAGTATAATGGCAAAATATTGTGTAAACACAGATTCTATATAATAATGTTTTGTTAACACCTCAAATGTCTTTTCATGGTGCTCAAACATGAAATGCTTAGTAACAGCACTGCTGCTTTGGAAGGGGCGTGCAAGGAGAAGGAAAGCAGAGCCAGATGCGGTCAGAAGAAGAAATGCTGTCTGGTGTCAGGGTGTGCTGTTCACACATCTGGACCACAGCAGCTGGGAAATCCTGGTATGGGAGCTCACCCCTTTGGGGCAGCAGTGTGTGTTTGTTAAACTAGTAGGTGCTGGCATATGTTACACACAGCTAAAAATACAGTGCTTGTACGAGGTTTCCTTGTAGAGCAATAAGATGACCACGGAAAGATCCTTCCCCTGCACACCTTCCTCCATAATTAATTGCTCATTATTGTCTAAATTGCAGAAAAAATTGAATTATTCTTTAGCCTCCCTGAGATGATGTCTGAGTCGCCAGTGACAAGACAGTACTTAGAGAAACTTGTACAAACTAATTTAATGTGGAGATTCAGCGCTCTGGGTCTCTGTGATTCCATCATTAAGGATGTGTTGAGGAGGAGATTAAATACAAAACTACTACAAAATTGGCCTGAGATGTCTTACTGGTCAGTTTGGCACTAGGTGTTAGACCACATTAAATGGAACAGAACTTACCTGCCTATAACGCATCAGCTTTATCAAAGCTGTGAACTGAAGAGGCAAATTATGTTGACATCTAAGTCAGAATATTTTCCTCTGCTTTATGGTGACATCTAAGTCAGAATATTTTCCTCTGCTTTGCAGCAATGATTCTGTCCTTCAATGATTGTCTAACAGGAATAAACAGCAGTGTCCCAAAGGATGCCTGTGCCTTGAGACAAAGAGTAGCTCTTACCTCAGAGGATTGAGAGGTGGAAAATCCATGTTTAAATGAACTGAAGATATATTAGGATAGTAAGACAACTGAGGAAAACACCGCATTTATGGGTATCAGACTAGAAATAGTAACCAGTTCTATTTTAAACCATGTCAAATCTGTGCATTGGCTAAATGACAGCTCTAGGGATTTGCCAGGTATAAAATCACAACCACAAGAGTAGCATCATATCCTCACTAAAAATACATACACTTCTATCCTCACTAAAAATATGATAGCTATAAACTTTACAGAAGCATTATAGGATCTGCTTTTGAGGCCACTTTGTCTCTGACAAAGTATCTTTCCCTTATTGAGATGAAGTTTTTTGTTAAAACTTGTAAAAACAGAAAATAAGGCAGAGGATTTGTCCTGGCTCCTTCTGGACAAAGAAGAAAATGTCATCCTGAAGTTCATTTCTTCTACAGGATGGACTTTGCCAGAGCACATGAAGGAAGGAAAACAATCACACATACACACTGCTTACACCAAAGTGCTCAGATTGAGTACTGTACAGAGAATTAAAGCCTTGACATAACTAAGGCATTTGACATGGTCTCCCACAGCATCCTCGCAGCCAAACTTGAGGACTAGATGATTGGGTAGTGAGGTGGATGATGAACTGGCTGCAGGATAGAAACCAGAGAGCAGTGGTCAATGGGACAGAGTCTAGTTGGAGGCCTGTATCTAGTGGAGTGCCCCAGGGGTTGGTGCTGGGATCAGTCCTATTAAATCTAGTCATTAATGACTTGGGTGAGCGATTAGAGTACACTGTCAGCAAGTGATGACACAAAGCCAGGAGGAGAGGCAGACACCTCGGCAGGCTGTGCTGCCATTCAGCAAGACCTGAACAGACTGGAGAGCTGGGAGAGAAATTTAATGAAGTATAACAAGTGCAAATGTAGAATCTTGCATCTGGGCAGGAACAACCCCAGGTACCAATATAGGTTGGGGACTGACCTGTTGGAGAGCAGTGTAGAAGAAAGGGACCTGGGGGTCCTGATGGCCAGAAGGATGACCATGAGCCAGCAGTGTGCTCTTGTGGCTAAGAGGGCCAACAGCATCCTGGGGTGGATTGGAATGGGGGTGGTTAGCAGATCAAGAGAGGTGGTTCTCCCTCTCTACTGGTGAGACCACACCTGGAGTATTGTGTCCAGTTCTGGGCCTCTCATTTCAAGAGGGATGTGGAGCTGCTGGAGGGAGTCCAGAGTAGGGCAATGAGGATGATGAAGGAAGTGGAGCTCCTCCCTTATGAGGAGAGGCTGAGGAAGCTGGGTCTCTATCTTAGAGGAGACTGAGGGGTGACCTCATTGATGTTTAGAAATATGTGAGGGGTGGGTGCCAGGAGGATGGAGCCAGGCTCTTCTCAATGTTAACTAGTGATAGGACGAGGGGCAATGGTTGTAAGCGGGAACATAGGAGGTTCCGTATAAATATTAGAAGGAACTTCTTCCCAGTGAGGGTGACAGAGCACTGGAACAGGCTGCCCAGGGAGTTTGTGGGATCTCCTTAACTGGAGACTTTTAAGACCCACCTGGATGTGTTACTGTGTGACTTGGTCTAGGTGATCCTGCTATGTCAGGGGGATTGGACTAGATGATCTTTCAAGGTCCCTTCCAATCCCTAATGATTCTATGATAATATGCTGAGCTTCAGACACAGAGTTATCAATCCACTTTTGATTTAACCGGGTCAAAATTTGTCCTTTTCATTTCTGTGGGGCAGTAATGGAGACACCTGCCTATAAGCTGAGACTAAAAGGGACCAGCATAGCCCTGAAGCAGAAGAGACTCTGCTGACATTCTGCTTCCAAAAGTACCCACACTTTATAGCCAGTGTGTACATCAAGAGTACAGGAAGCATCAGCAATTACCATCGCAGGTTTCAGCCGCAGAGCAATGGCTACTGTAAGGTGAACATGATGTTATCAGTTTGACAAATGTCCATATGGCTATCGCTTACATTGTAGTAGGTTTCTGAGATTCCTGTAGGGAAAGAATGTCTTGTTGTACACGTGCATGAGAGATGGCTCATTTCCTACACAGATTATTATCTGGTTGGACAGGGCAAAAGGAGTGGATGGGGAGGAAAGATGCAAAGATTCATGTAAAGAAGTTCTTCAGGTCAGTTGAACAGTCAAGAAATCGTTAAGAGCCAGTTTAGCACAACATTCCCTTGGTTGCTCAGCTGCTAGCCATAGCTCACCAGCGAAAGTCCCAGGCTCGGAGGCAATGGGGAGCTGTTAACATAAGACAAATGCACAATTGCAAGGTTTCAGGTTTCAGGACTTTGGATGAGAGAATAGATTTTAAAAAAGTAAGAGACTTCTCTTTTGGGGTAGAGAAAAATTAAGGCCAAAATTTAAAGCAACATGAACAAAGTTCAAGAAATAGTTTTGTTAAACATCTTAACTTTCTGTATCTGGAAGTGAGATCTGTGTAAGTGGAAATGTGCATTACAGAACGGCTTAACATAGCAAAATGAACATTATACGTTGGTTGTCTTTGAGAGTCACCTTTTGCAAGTAGCAAAATAACCTCACGTGTGCTCAGACGTACAAGAACAGTAATTTTTCCAGTTTTGTTCTTTAGGTACAGAAATAAGAAGTTTCTATACAGATTTCATTCTACTACTGTCAAACAATAAATAAAAAATGAGCAGCTTGAAGGAATAAAATACCTGGAATTAATAATGTGTCAGATACTAAGGAACTGAGTTTGGAAAATTAACATAAACTTGAATAGATTGAAAGACTGCAAATAGTGGCAGAAGACAACAGGAGGAGATGAAAGGGACCATTAATTCAGTCTCTTTGTATAAGCAATTCTCTTTTTACATTTTCTTCCATGTTAGAAGGGTGTGAGATGTTTTCTAATTTAAAAAAATGACCTGGGAGAAATGTCAAAGAGGAAGAAACTGGAGGCATTGTCATGCTGACAAATGCAGCGCTTGCCTTTGCTGATCTAGCACCCTGGCAAAGCTGCGCTAAGTCATCTTTATCCTGCGGTTCATCCTGCTTACGCTGGTGCCAAGGTGGGCACAACTGAATGGTTAGAACTGATAAAGCTTCTAGGGCAAGATGAACTGTACTATAGGCAGGTGAAATCCTTTTCTGCTTAGGGTGGTCTGGCTTGGCAATTTAGTTTGAAATGGGAGTAGAAGAAACACATCTTGATTGGAACCACAGGTCCAGATGGCTGCACAAGGTGGGTAATGCTGTATGGAGGGGCAGACTGATTCTCCACCTTCCACTCAATTTCTGCTGCTTTCCCTGTTTGCCACAGGAAGCTGTGCTCTGAAGTTAAACTACTCACACTGCTCAATGGAAACTGCATTCTGTTCTGTTCTGAATGAGCTTCTACAATAGTGCTTTGGAGTACGTTTTAGTCTGGGCTCCACTTCCAGCAGTGAAAAATTCCCGAGCCTGAATTGAATACAAGTCTGCTTAGGGGTGGACAGCTTTAGGGTGATTTGTTTTTTTTGAAGCACCTCCCCAGTAAATGTTGCTCCTGTGTTGAGAGCCTTATTCCTCCTGTGAGCTGTAAATTGCAGAGGTTGGCTGAAAGGAGTCAGCACAAGCAGCCACGTCTGAACAGTTTCTGTATTTTCTGATCACAGTTACATTCCTGAGTGAGTCTCTCAAGTGAATTAAAAAGACCATTCTCTTTATCATTTGTTTGGAGAATAACTAGTGCAGGAGGACCCCAAACAATGGTTAACTTTGTTACTTAACCTGGACTAAAATATTAGATCTAGCTTCTGTAAACATCCCAGATTAAGCATAGTGCTTTACCACTGCTACCAATGTGCTTATCTTGAAGAACATTATACACAGTGTTCAAAATGCATTAAACAGTCATATCTGCAACAATTACAAGATATCAGAAACTATTTCAACAGCTGATAAAAATTACTGCTATTTTACTCTGCTTTAAAATATTGGTGTTATAAGGAAGTCCTAAGTCTGAAAACTACATTAACTGAAAGATTTGATCAAGTGTTTACCCAACAAATGAACTGATTAAATGGAAAAAGTGTCCTTTTCCCATTCCATTTATTCCATTACCCAGCTAGTCAGAAAGAAATTCAGATGGCTGAAAGTAGGCTTCTAATGATATCTGAGTATCTGAGGTGCTGTTTGGGATTGTCAGGTGTAACTTAAGACCTACAGGATCCTTGGGCATTTCTAGGTGCAGCTGAATGCCAGACAGGATACCCCTGAAAGCTGAAAATGACCTTAAAGTCTTATGTCTGGAGGCTGAGTTGCTTCCTAAGTCACTTCCATTTGTTATTTGAATTGATCTTGTGCATGACATTGACAGAACAAAAGCTTTTAAAATAGAGGTGTGCTAAATCACAAACCCCAGCAACTTTCAACTAGTTCATCACCAAGGTAGTTGTAGACCATGGAGTCTTTTGGTTACAGTTTTTCACCTCTGTCTTAAAATGCTTCACAGAAGAGGTAGTGATCCATCACAAATGGCTAGAGCTAATGTTTAGAATGGCTTCTTTGTACTCCATGAATGATCATGGGTTGGTAGATGTATGTTTGTATGTAATATCACAGAATCACAGACCATTAGGGATTGGAAGGCACCTTGAAAGATCATCTGGTCCAATCCCCCTGCTGCAGCAGGATATCTGTTTCTTACATAAATACATGATTAGCCACAGGCCTGATACTGAAAAGGTGTACAAGTACCCAAACTGATTTAGACCTCTCTGCAATATTCCAAGCTTTTACAGAAATGGTCTGGCGTCTGAAATGCCCACAGATCCCCCTCGGCTGCAGGAAAGCTGAGGAGGGAATTTTTACGAGGAACTCTAGTGATAGGTCAAGAGGGAAAGGTTTCAGTCTAAAAGAGAACATATTTCTATTGGATCTTAGGAAGAAATTCCTTACTATAGGGTGGTGAGACACAGGCTTCACATGGAGGTTGCGGACACCCCCTCCCTAGAAGTGTTCAAGGCCAGGCTGGATGGGGCTCTGGGCAACCTGGTCTAGTGAGAGGTGTCGTTGCCCATGGCAGAGATGTTAGAAGCCAATGCTCTCCGAGGTCCCTTCCAACCCAAACCATTCTATCTGAATGTAATACTGATAGTAAAACTATCTGAATATCCCCAGCTGTCTGTGTCCTCGAACAAAATTTTCCATCATTTCTATTTTTTAAACCAGTGATTTCTTATTCCTGTTAATCAGACATGACAAGGTAATAAAAGGGACAAATAATAGTGCCAGTTGAAATTGTAGCTGTGTTTTGTGGTTCGTGCATGAAGCAGAATTACCGAGTGTAAAGGACACAATGAAATGTGAAATCCAATTATAATATTTTTTTCTAAGCACCTATTAAAAATATCCGTAATTCTTTTGAGGTCCCAGTTTGATACTCCTTAGCGGGCAAGAACATCAGCGATGAGACACTAAAATACTTGAAATCAACACATTTCTTCTTTTGGTTATCTTGTTACTGCAAAAATTAAACGAAACCAGGCTACCTGTATCCTCAATTGGGAGAGACCTACTTTCAACTCACTGCTTCAATGAATGTTTAATCATTCTTACAGAGTGCAAAACCTTCAAACGTGAAGACTGCAGGAGGAAAAAGGGTATCCCAAGAGCAACAAGCAGCCTGTTGCTCAGAACACTTTACTAGGAAATCTGAAGCTGATACTTTTCTTTGGTTTCTACAAATTCCTGCCCATGTTAGTTGCAAGTCCTTGGTTAATTCCCAGAGAATCTGTAAATTGTGATCTCCAGTGACTTTTGTAAGCAGGACACTCTTCACAGGTCATTTGTTTTATACTTCACTAAAAGATTCTGCTTTCTTTTTGGGTTGAAGCTTGAAGGAGTTTTGTTTCATTTTCCCTGAACCTTTGCCCTTAATAGTGAAGGAGGGAAAAAATATTTACATTCCTCTTTTTAAAAAGAGCCCTAATGTTGTAGCTTTGAAGGATGGGTCCTTTACTGAGAGCTACATTCCTGTATCTTATTTCATGGTATCTGTGTGTCTAGCTTTCTTCCCATGGAGGCTCTGAAGGAGTTTGTGTCCGTGTATTCAGCACAAAGCTTAGGATAAGTGAGCAGTGCTACGCAAAGTTAACGGCCCAGGAAAACCAGCTCATCTTCCAGGGCTCTGGGCAAGCCTCCAAGCAGCTGTCCACCAGCTGCTGGATTTAATGCTTGTTTTCCTAAACTTGGCTTCAGTGACGAGAGCTGACTCAGCACTTGAGCCAATGACTGAGATGCAAATACAAGATGTACAAAATAAAACTGTGGAAGTAAGGTGTTCAATGGATTTTTTTTTTTGGGTTTGGTGGGTTTTCTCTTTTTCAAATTTTTGTCTGTTGAAAAACAGACAGAAGAGGAGCCCTTAGCTGATTGTGGTATTTGCTCTAACTCCTTATCTGTGCTCATATTCTCAAATGTAACCTCAGTATTGGACCTTACGGGAGGACTAAACAGTTGATATTAAGTGAAATTCTCAGTTACTTGAAGGGTGTTAGAAAAAGAACTTCTTATCCAAAGGATAATCAGGCACTGGAACAGGCTGTCCAGGGAGGGGGCTGAATCATCATCCCTGAACGTGTTGAAGTCATGTAGATCTGGAGCTTAAGGACATGGTTAAGTGGTAGGCTTGGCACAGTTGGGTTGATGGTTGGACTCTATGATCTTAAAAACATCTTCCAACTCCAGTAATTCTCTGATTCAGTAAGACAAAAGGCTGAAATCCTGGCAGAAAGTGAATTTTCATCCTACATGAGAAAGCCAAATGAGGTCAGGTTTCCACCTGTGGAAAGTGCATTCCTGACTTACTTTTTATTTACCCCCCCACCATCTCATAGTCACTGGTACAAAGCAAAAATATACCAGATAGTTATAAATATCAGACCCCAGTCATCTGTACTTGATCCTATTTTAAACTCTTCCACGTGAGGAAAAACCATTAAAAATAAAAATACAGCTTTTTTTATTCTTCTCTAAATGTTCTCTTCAGTTCTTCAAGCTCAAAGAGAGTCACAGACCGGTCTATAAATATCTAACCCAGATCTACAATTGCTTGTTGAAAGGAGGGTGTTTGGTAGAAAATTTAATGAAATACAAATATAATAAAAGACTTTTTGTGCTATAGACCAGATGTGGCCTCTCAATTTACCCTCTATCATTTGGAGATGTACATTCACCAAGAACATTGCATGTGTGCACATAAATATTTTGATATTGTCATGGTATAATAAAGGGTAATTGATTAGAAAAAATCCCAATGGGATATTCCACTTAAGAGCACGTTTCTGCTGTAGCACTATTGTCTTCAAACTAAACATGTACGAATGCATCTATTTCATTTGATCCCAAACAGAAAGCAAGAGTAAACAGGCAAGGATTTGGCTTTTGGTCAATGAATAACACTGGCAAGTGGAATGAAATCCATGGAAGGGTTCCAGTAAGCTGAGGTTTAGATGATGCACCTCAACAGTCTAATGCTGCTCCTTTCAAATTAAAACCTGCTCTCATGGGAAAACAAGTCACCTGTCTGACTCGGAGGAGGGAGCAGGAGTTAAGGCAGATCATCACAACTGCAAATTATTAACTTTCAGTATGTATTTTTGCTTTTTCAATCCAGTTACATCCAAAGAACAACATTTAGAGTACTGAGCTAAAGGAGTGGGTTTTATAGGCCATTCGACTGGTATTTAATCACCTGTCTATGTTACTGTGAGACATATATTTATCTTGAAATTCCTGTGGGAGCTTAGCCCTATGTAGTGAAATCAATGCATGCTGAATGGCCCTTCTTGGGAATTTGTGAAAGCAGAACAAGAGGCTGAAGAAAACTTTGACACATCTGTTGATTTATTTTTCAGATGAGTTGGGTTTTAACTCTGCCATTAATCATCAGCAAGCTCCCATACTGTGGTATTGAAATAATGACACCTAAACTTCTCAGAGAAAGGCCTGCTCCATTACTCATCCACTGCTTGTTCGTAATTCCTTCACTGACAGAACTTGATCTACAGTTAAGGTGCCTCCCTCAAGACTGCAAGAAAGCGAGCGCTTTGTTATAGCAATTGAAAACCCCTGAAAGTGATGAGATCTGCAGAGAGCATATGAATGATCATCTTCCTACCTAGGATGATGGTAGTTGATGCTGTTATTTTTGCTGAAGCTAGTTAATGCGTGGAAGATGCTTTTCTGTCACATGTAAAGTACTATCCTGAAGATACATGTAATGTGACAGTTTCTATAGTAACTACTTGTTCTTTATGGAATGGCAGATTAAACCTGTGCACCTTGTTATTGTTCTTGTATCCTATTATCTAGACTAATCAGTTACCACAGATACATATTTTAATTCTTATTCTGTTGCCAACAAAATCACAGTGGGGATTTATGCAATTGCAAGTGAAGAATATGCATGGAAAATAAGTCACTTAGATTTTAAAACTAACCACTATGTGATCATATAGATGCATGAAAAGAAGTGCATATATATTGAAAGCTAAAATTTCATAATGAAACTGCAGAGATTAGAATTTTTATTGTAGCAGGGCATATTTATGATTTGAATATTAGTATTTTCCTGGGAGCATAATGCCAGTTATAGAAAACATTTATTTTTTAAATGCTAGGAGTTTGTGAGAACAACTTTGCCAGTGTCGATGTACTGGCAAACTCTTCTAGCATGAGCAAGGCTTGGGATACTTGTAGGAAAATTGTCCTCACAAGGTATCCTGAGTGATTCATGGATCTTCTTTCTGTGCAAGGAAACTAATATTGCTGCACTGTGCTTTACACTAAAACGTTTTATTTTTCTAATTAATCAGTGCTACAGCTCTGCCGATAATATCAGTGCCGGAAGTTATATTATTTACAGAAATTAGACGTGCTCTACTATTGTCAGCTTTATTTTGGGCAGAAAAGGCCAGCATTCCATTTGTGTCCGGAACTCTTGGAACTCTCTCTTGTTGTCTCCAGCAGAAGTGCATCAGTAACAAATTCCGTTTATAAAATAAGCAGTGTGGGGAGAAATCACATAGGTGTTTGCTCAGAGCTAAGATTCAACAGTGTAGCTAGTACTGCCATATGGCCAAAAGGAAAAAGATACCGGGGTGGGGGGGGAGAAGTAAAATATAAGTAGGGCAAATCCATTAATGAGATAAAAAGCTAATGATCCTCATCGTGAGTTCCAACAGCTGCAGTGACCACAAGTGCGCGAGTGCAACTGACAGGAAAGAGAACGGCAGGAAGGGACAACGAAATGCAAGCACAGTACTGACAGCAACGGAACGATGGAAAAAGTGGGATGCAGAAGGTAGACAATTTCCCCGTCACTAGACAAACTGCTTTTTTCTCTCTTTAGCCTTGACAGCATCATTCTAACGTGTCTGCGACTCGCTCCTTCTGCTCCACCAGCACTCTCAAGTGTGCCTTGAGAGAATGATCACAGAAATAATCATAATATCCCAGCCCCGACCAGCAGCGCGGCAGAGCCCCGGCAGCCCCCTGCCTTTGTGCGGGGGGCATCGCCGGTACCGCGAGGGCCCGCACCGCGGATGTGCCGCGCGTTATGTAACGCGTCAGCGCAGCATCGCCGGGAAAAGCCACATCCCCGCTGGCAGCATCCCGCAACTTGCGCGGGGCGGGGCCCAGGGGCTGCAGGGACCAGCCCCGCGCCATCCCCGGGAGCCGCCGCCGGCCCCGGTACCCGCCCGCCGCCCCGGTGTCCCTCGCCGTTGGCTTGGAAACGGGCCGGCAGCCTCCGCCCCCTCCTCCAGAGCCAGCCCCGCGCTCTCCCCGCCCGGCACCTCCCTCAGGCACCTCCCGCGGGGCCACCGGACGAGTGTCTCCATTGAAAAAATCGCGGGTTTGGAAAAAAACCTGTGTTTTCTCGGGAGAAATGAGGAGGGGCCGCTTTCCCCCCGCGGCCGGGCGGCGCGGGTAGAGCTGCAGCTCCGCTGGCTGCGACCCGCGGATGCTGCTGGGAGAAAGGGCCGGAGCGGAGGGGAGAAGCGGCGGTGGAGGGAGCGGTGGAGCTGCCGGACCGGGGAGGAGGAGGAGGAGGCTGCTGCCTGCCTGGGGCTCAGGAGGTGAGTGAAAAATTCTGCGTTTCTTTTCGACTGAAATGAGCCGAGCCTCGAACGTTTCCCCTCCCCGCGTATTTCCAGAATAAAAAGAGACTTCTAAAGCAAGAAGGGAAAGATGTCATTTAGAAAACAACAAAGCTCTGCTTTGCCGGGTGAAAGAGAAGATGAATGGCACTGAGGGAGAAATATTTCACTGTGTAGAGAGGAAAAACTGTAAGAGGAGGCTGGCTGCTGATACAGTGAGAATGACCTTCTCAGGGATACTGGCCTTCGATCAGCTGCAGCTTCAGCTTCATCTGTTTTTCACCAAATTAAGTCATGTCCCTTTCCTAGCTTGAATTGCAACCCCTTATTATCCAATACCTGAGCCTTACTGAGATCCGTTGTATTCTCTTAATGATTCAGAAAGATGATCCATGAGATTCCACCTGTCTGGGGAAGAACCAGCACGTAGTACCTCCTCCCAGGGCAATGCAGCCTAGATAAGGTGCCATCAGAACAGGCTTCTCACTGCCCACTTTCTGTAACAAATCCTGCCTGTAACAGCCACTTCTGCTCATCCTGAGGATGTGTGGCTCTGCGGGTGCTCAGCCCCTCCGTGTGTGCTCAGGCATGTGAAGGAATGGGGAGGTTTTCTCATGTCCAGCTGCACCTGTGGCCGGCTCCCATCTGCAGGTGTGAACTGCAAGTTGTTTGGCATCTTTGCATTTGCATTGTGAGGGAGTGATTGATACTCAACACCCCCCCCACCACCCCTTCACTGGTAGCCGCGGGAGCTCCACACGCTCAGATGTGTCAGTTTGGTTTCTGCCAATAGCACCGAGCTGAGCTGGTTTTGGGTGTTTCACTGTAGATGCTGTTTAACGTGTGTTATTGCAGTATTTATTCTGAAGGCTACTGACCTAGCTCAAAAAGCATTCTCCCGTGCAGGATTTGAGACGAATTCGCTAGCCTTCCCATCAGCATTTCTTTATATCCGTTCACTTCTACTCTTACACCCACAATTTGATTTTTGTCTTCCTATTTTGCACCAGGGTGGGTCACACCCTTCGGGTGCCTGTCAAAATTTCATCTACAACGCTTACGACAGCAGGTCACACGGTACTGTGAGCATCTACTTGTGGCTCATGCAGGAGTAAAAACGAGGGTGTATTTTGTACTTTCCGAAGTGGAAATTGTTTCTGACTTGATGGATATAGGCATCTGAAGTCTGAGCTGATGGCTTAGTTGCTGTTAGAGGCAGAAATAGTGTCTTTTCTGCAGCAGGGCACATATTTGCTGGCTGAAAAGATACAGCTCTGCAGAACGGAGAGCTTTTTGCCATTAATGTGACTGTCCCCATCAAATCATTTGGGTGGAAGCTGTTGTGCAAAAAGCGCAGATCCCTGCCCTTGGGTAGAGGGCATTATAAAGTGACAGGCCTATGTGTGTAGAAGAATGAAGCTCTAGTCTTCAAGAAGCCAATGATGGTTACAATCAGAAGAAAATGTCTTAGTTATATATGGCATAATTAGGGGGAAATCTCATGATACCTCCCAGTACCAAAGCACTGACTTGCATTTTCAAACAAGATTCCCACTTGTGTGCACACATGCTTACAAGGACCGAAAAGTAGATTAATTCTGAGTCGGGCCACAGCGATTTCCTTCTGACAACAGACCTTACAGAGAATGCTACACATCCATCGGAGGATTACGTGCCTGTCACTTCAATGACTGCTGGTAAACAGTTGACTGGCTCTTCTGGAAATATTATCTTTACTTTAGTAAGCTTTCAGTACAGCTCAGTGTTTCAGCTAAAGGCCTTGGCTTTGAATTTAACAATGACAATCTGAAAAAAACCAACCAGGTAGTTCTGAAGGACTGAAGTGGAAGTGTTCTGGTTGTTTCAGTTCAGATTATACATTGATGGCGTAAGGTGGGTCAAGCTTTAAGAAACATCGATACAACCAGAAAACAGAAATTTGTCTCTTCTGCTGAAGGAATCTACCAGCTCAGCAGTGGGGATGAGGATAAGTAGAAGGATAACAAAAAATTCAGTAGACAATTAAAGCTTAAATCCTTAAATGGTGAAGTCAGCGCTTCCTCTCCAGCTTAAGCAGATAAGGATTTTGACAGCCGACGGAGTTCTGGTTGGTAGGCAGTGGTGAGGCAGTGTGAGGGAATTACGTCTTTTTCTTTCTCCTTCCGTACATTAAAGAAAACCACTCTTAATTCCTTTGGGTTACATCACAGTAACTTTACTTACTTCAGGAGAGACTCTCCAGATTTATGTAACTGAAAATGAGACTTGAATCAGACTGT
Source organism: Rhinopomastus cyanomelas (assembly GCA_013400115.1). Classification (NCBI taxonomy): domain Eukaryota; kingdom Metazoa; phylum Chordata; class Aves; order Bucerotiformes; family Rhinopomastidae; genus Rhinopomastus; species Rhinopomastus cyanomelas. The sequence continues at coordinate 1,001,105 of VXBP01001971.1, read as the reverse complement.
TCCTGTCTAAAGTGTTGTTCCAGCTTTCGCAGGAGTCGCTGGAAGTTTTGTCACTAATTTCAGTGGGAGAGGGCCCAGGCTTAATACAAGCATTCCACTGAATGGCTTCTCCCAGACCCTCTAGGAATTGAGCAGTGTTATAGCCAATTCCAGTAAGGTCACATTCTCAAAAAGAAATTCAGGAACTCTCTTCTCGCAGCACGAACTCCAGTTTGTGCATTATTGGTGATTTTACTCATACGCCTTTCACTGAGGAGGTTGTAGCGTTGTGCTCACAATTGCTCTTGAGGCTGGTGTTACCCACCCACAGCAGGTAACAGCTTAGTGCACAAGCAATTAACTGTGTTTTCTAAGGAAACTTTCAAAGGGAAGCTCTTATATAAAACTACTGGCATACATAGCCACAGTTATATCATTGATACTTTAGGGAAGAATTTTCCTATTTAAATTTAAAAAAGAATGATAAGTTTTGTGCCTTGTGACCCCCCCCCCCCAAGTATCCAGAAGAAATCCACATCCATTAATAGTTACAACAGATTCCTTTCAGTCTACTTGAGAATTTGATGTATATCTAGTGTGTTATACTCAAAGTTCACATTTTTATTAAACTTTCCAGAAATCAAGAGCAATGCTAAAGAAGTGCACATTTCAGCCACCTTATTGAGAAAAGAATAATCACGAAAGGGAAAACTAGACTGATCCAGAGCAACAAAAACTGATCCTCTTCTCAAAGTCCGCTGGCAAATTAAGGTATGAGGAATACTCATCATGACAGAGAAGGGCTGAATTCAGATTTTATTTATTCTGTTATTAAATCTGGAGTTGATACTAGTCAGCAATTTAAGCTCTTTTAGCTTTATGTGAGTGTAATCAAGGACAGAATTTAACCCTTGAAATGAAAGCTACAGAAAAAATTACTCTTCTCTCCCAACTGTTGCTTTTTACCAACACTGATGGGCATCGGGGAACGAGGGCGGAAAGAACAAATAATAGATGTGAGACATCATTCATTTTAAATATTTGTTGCTATTAAATGCCTTTCAAACAGCTAACAAACTACATGACAACATTTCAGAAAGCAGCAGCTTCCCATGTGTTTTACTTCTGTAGCTCAAGGCATTATCTGTGTTTCAGCAGCAGCTCAGCTCTCAGCGGAATCCCATGTTATTATTTAGTGTTGGACACCCAGTGTATCATTAGAGAGCACAGTTTCACCCAACAAGTGCCATTTTCATCTGCCCTTTTTTTCTCTTTAACTCCCTTATACCAGAGGGCAGTTTCTCCTCTGGATTGCCAAGTCATCACATCAAAAAGACAAGTGTGATAACATTTCCAGACAATGCTGTGGTACAGAAATTGCTCGTGAAACTATCTGTGATCATGTTGGCCAACAGAAAAGCCACAAACAGGCAAATCTGAGAAACTGAATTCAAATTCCCAGTATTTCTTTTGCCGACATATATGAATGATAAGAAAGCAAATAATTTCTTACGAACTACTTGTTGATCTGATATTTTAGACTAAATTTATTAAATAGTAATTCCCTGGACTTGGCAGCCAGGGACGATTATTATCATCACTTTTAGATACCTATAGCATGGATAGGAGTAGTTGTTAAGGCTTCTCTTACAGCTGGCGGAGAGAAAAAAAGGGTTCCTACATTGTAATTAGTCAGACTTGTTTTTGACCACTATCTTAGTCAGAAGTTAACTGGCCTCTGGAAATCACAGAATCACAGAACGGTTTAGGCTGAAAGGGACCTTGAAGATCATCTACTATTTCTCTCCAGTGCCTCCAAAGGAATCACTGAGTGACTAGCTCAGAGGTAGCCACCTACATGCTTATGCTCAATCTGGACAGATGAATCCTACTCTAGCTGTCTATACTCTAATGTTTAACCAATCTTAATGAGTTAATTATGAAGATATTTTCATGGTTCACCATAAATATTTATGAGTGATGACATAGTTGCTACTCGTCTACCTACCAGCCCTGGTTTTTTTGGCAGTAAGTAGGCTGGCATGCTGGTTCCTTCCTCTAACCACATCTTAACGCTGCTACCATATTGTGGAGAAAAGCCTTCACTGAAACAGTATAAAGAATCAACATTTTGAATCCCATTTTTCCTAGGCAATATTTTAGCTACATTTCTGGTGTGTTTCTACCCTTATTTTGTGTGCCCACTCTCTGTTTTTTCAAACCTCATCAGGACAATGTGGAATAACTACCTTTATCTTCACAATCGACATCAAGACAAATACAATTAGACAGCATATCAACTGCTGATGTGCAAATGCAGTCGACACAGTTGTGTTGTGGAGGGAAACAACACAATTCAACTGACTTGTAATCATCAGTTCAGATGAAAGTGTCACGGCATAGTAACAAAAGCACAGCTGGGTGTTTAGCTCTGGGGGCTTGCAGTTTAGATGGGATATGTGCTGCGTTGTGCTTCTTCCTTTAAAAGAGAAATAGATGATTCAAAAGGGTACTTCTGTTTCATCTAAGGAAGCACCTTTCTGAAAATCATACAGTTGGAGTTAGTAGTTTGGGGTTTCTTGAAATAAAAAGTTTATTTTCTGGATATTTACCAGCCCAAGTCCAAGTATCAGAATGAATGAAATTAATGAAACATGATCTCGTGGATGTATAATATCCATTTATACACAGATGCGAATACAGTGGGTTTTTTTTCTGTTTGGATGCCTCTTGAGGAAACAAAGTCCCGGATATTAGCTGTTGAATTTCCCCAGTGTTTATGCTATAAAGAGAGGATTCAAACCAATTCTACAAATAAGTTTCTTCAGGATCATTTAAAACACTGAAATCCATTAGTAAATGAATGATGCTGACCAAATCCATCCTAACCTCAAATACACCAGAATAAACACTGTGGCGCTGGAGCATCTCTCTGTATTGCCACTGAGTGGATGGTGTCCAGCGAAATACCTTTTTTGCAACTGGATCTTGGCAGGAGGATTTTCTGCCAAGATGCCTTTCTGTGCCTGGCCTGTTACATTTGGCAGAGTCAGTGTGCTGTAATCGAAGCCATTTTGTAACGGGCAGATATTTGTATGTTCTTACAACTGCTAGGATCCCACTGAGCTTTCATTTTGTATTGCTCAGTAATGGTAGGATCTCACCTTAATCAGTCATTTCAGAGACAGGTTTTTCACCTCTGTTTTGGTGCATCGATGTCCATGAACAGACAAACTTACCTTAATTTGTAATTCAGTGCCATTGATGTTGGTATTTAAAATTCTACGGCTATTTAGAACAATTGTTCTATTATCATATCGTTTCTGTTCCCTGACCAGATGTGCCTAAGTGCTCTGATTATGTTTCCTGCTGCGAACGTTCCCAAAAGCAAAGCTGAACTTTGCCTCATGACTGTCATTACCTAGGTGTGTCGAGTTTGCTTTTTCCAAGTGTGCTCACAGAAAGAAACTGAATACTAAAGGCTTTATGTCATATTTTTTATGTTACAGGAACAAATTCTTGGCTACTAATTCCAGCAATGTATTCATTGAAGGGATGAGCGATTGTTGTTTTAAACGCGCCCAGATTTTAGGCTGCTGTGCACATCAGCACATCGCATGGTATCACTGCAGTATTCCTTGATTTTACAGGTCGGGTAAACATATAGTGGTGTCAACAAATCAAAGTACCGGGCATCAACATCCACAAGAGGGAGGAATCTGTGACTTGTAGCGCTGCCAATGTCAACTCCCCGTTTTCCCCAAGAGGACTGATGGTACACAGCAGTCCTGAGCAGTGTGATTCTGTGTAACAGAAGTTAAAACACTGATGAAGTTGTAACCTACCACATAGATAAAGACCTGGATTCTTGGTTCCGTTATAGTCCTGCTCTCTGCCGGCCCACACAGGTTATAAAATAAAAGTCAAGGTTTACAGGAGATGTTACCCTTGTCTCTGGCAAGACAAGCTTTTCTCCTTATTGTGTCATTGGTCTGGCTACCCAACCTGTTTTCCCATCAGGCAAGCAAGAAAAATATGAAGAGCCCCTGATATTGTGGCCTCTTGGGATCATACCTAGAAATGGTTCTGATTCATGCTGACATTTAGGCAGCTCCAACCTGGCTCTGTAATGAAGGCTGGATCTCAAAAAGCCTTTTCCCCCCGTTCAGATCTTAAAATTCAGATCTACTCTTCACATCAACACTAGTAGAGTCTCTGAGTTTCTCTATTTTTGATAGCTCATCTTGCTTTACTAGATGTGTCTTCTGATACTGGAAAGCAATGGATCCCGAGTAATAAATACTGCAAAATCCAATCTTACCATGTAGATAAGCTTTGACTAATGACAGACTACCTGAATTTGGAGAAATGCAGCACCAAGAATAAGACACTGTAAGAAAATTATCTATTTTGGTAATTGTTTAGGCATGATGATTTTGGTAAGAATTGATGTGAAAGAGATGGGTGATGCAGAAGTATGGGTTATAGCAGAAGTGTGCTTTAAGGGAAAATTGCACACATTGTCACATGGAACTCTGAGAATCATAGAATCATCATGGCTGGAAAGGACCTCCAGGGTCATCAAGTCCAGCCCTTTCTCCCAGTGCCTAACTGCTAGACCGTATCCCCAAGCACCGCATCCACCCGTTCCTTAAACACCTCCAGGGTTGGCGACATCACCACCTCCCTGGGCAATCCATTCCAGCACCTAACCACCCTCTCAGTAAAGAATTTCTTTCTAACATCCAGTCTAAACCTTCCCTGACACAACTTGAGGCCATTTCCCCTCGTCCTATCATCACCAATTTGAGAGAAGAAAGAATATCGTCAAGTACCATGGATATAATTAACAAATGATGGGGGAACTTCTTGGTGAGCAGGACAATTACCTTCCATCTTCCCTCTCTGAGTATTCTACTCATAATATTATCTTACTTGGAATGAATTTCAGCAAAGTGTAATTTAAATGTGTTACAAAGACAGTAAGGTACTTTCTTATGATTCTATACTGTTCTACACTCTTCCCCCAGTCTTTCAGAGTAATCTAATGGCAAAGGCTGAAAAAATAGAAATTTACAGTCCTCCACAAAAAAGGATCTATAAGATGGACAGGCAGTTAACAATTACCCATCATCAGGACTACTTTTGAGGTGCAGGAAAATACCCTGCTCAAGAAAATGTCTGTATTTAGGTATTGGAAAAATGATTTTATTTGGTATTGGGGCGATGGCCAACTGAAAAAGAGTCCTTGTGCTTTTCCATCCGTGCAAACCCATGGGTCATTGTCTGTGAAAACCAGCAGTTTCTATTCCATACCCAGCCTCTAAGTCTGAACCAGAGTTTTTATTAGGCTCCCTGCTTTATTCTCAATAGGATTACCCAAATGAGCTGACTGGAGACAACTGCTCAGTTGGTCAGAATCAAGAAAGGCTAAATTTGATTCAAATCTTTGAAGAACGTAGGTGACACCAGCTTAATTTCTTGGGACTTTGAACATTCCATATGCGATTTACTCTGACATGTAGAAGCCAAATGCAAGCACAGACAAAGCAAATACAAACTCTATTTTAAAACATGCTTTATAAAAAAATGAAGATAATTGCATAGTGTTATTCTGTAGTATTTCCCTGCCCCATAACGTGGTGCACTCTTAATGGTGAAGAAATGGTGAAATGATTATGGTCAAATGGGAAAATATTAGCAGACAGACTGTGAATGTTGTATTGTCTTGACAAAATACAGGCTTTAGGTATTTTCTTACAGTGTCTTGTTCTTGGTGCTGCATTTCTCCAAATTCAGGTAGTCTGTCATTAGTCAAAGCTTATCTACAGGATAAGATTGGATTTTGGTTACTTTACATTTTCATGATTCATTGGTCAAGAGTTTTACACAGAAGAAATCAAAAGCTTCCATAAACAACTCAGTTACAGAAAGTGATAAAGTGCTTGTAAACATTTTCTGAAGGAGGCCAGATGGAATGCTGTCAGTCTGGGCACATTTGTTCTTATTCACCTATGAGATATGATGTACAAATGGAATTTTTCTTAGGCGTGTAGTTTGTTATCTGCCTATACCTACGTTGTGAAGAAGATTTGTGTTTGATGGAGTTACATTATAAGCATATCAATCTCATTGTTTACTTCATAGCTGCATCTGGTTTGTCAGAATCATGAGTTATAGATTCTGTATTTTCTGAGATGTAATTTCAAAGATTATATATTTTCTCAGAGTCATCTTGTTATAAAATCCATATAAAATACTAATTTTCTCTACAAATAATTTCTTCAGCTTGGCCAGGAGCCAAACATAATACAAAGAGTAGAAGGTCAAGATGAAAAGATTTCAGTAAATAATAGAGGTGTTCAAAATTGCTGAGATGTGGGTTTTCCTTTCAACATTTACAAAAGCCTTTAGAAACTTCACCTGTATGGATGAGTTCCCCCTGTAACCCACACAAAATAATGGGGCCAGTTAAAGTTACTTTTGTACAGGGCACCAATTTACTACTTAATGGCAGACATGATAATCTGAAATACAAACAGAAATGACACTTCATTCTTAAGGATTAAGGTGACAAAGTCAGTAGTAAGATGGCAATCTACTGACTTTTCTGCTTTTTCTGTGCCAATCCTGTGTCTCTAAACCAGCAAAAGTGGGTGTTTCCCTAATGCATGGAGTCTTCAGCAGGCAAAGAGATGGCACAAACTTTGTGCTTTCTCCTTCTGAAGTATTTGGGGCAAAACATAGGTTGGGAGGAGGAGACTGCTAGTAAATATGTGTGGCAGTGACATTGCATCTTAATAGAATTGCTGCCAGCTGGAAGAAAGTGAAACAAAATTCAAATTAAGGTGGGGTGGGCTGAAAACTAAGTCAGCTGAAGGATCTTTAACTTCTGCTTTCATTTGTGCTTTTGGTAGAAAAGGTGGGAAGGTACCTTATCAGGTGTTTTCCTAGAATTGAGAACATTTAAGTGTCTTGCTTTTTGGAATGTTTGTAGCATATTGGGTTGATGTTAGATGAGTTATTCTCTTACTACTAAGACGCATCCTGTGGGAAATTTTTCAACCTTGCAACAAACAATGTGCAAAAGCTGTTTAATAGTCATAGAGGGCATTAGAAACCAGTGCCCTTGTAATCTTCTCAACAATACTGATTCCAAAACCTGAAATTAAATGTGCTGAGGTATGTAAGCAAACCAAAACATTACAAAGCCTATACTTTTAATCACAGTTGTTCTGGAAGGCTACAAGCGGTTACCAGGCAAGAAATGGTATGATCCTTGCCCAGTGGTACCTGAGAACAGATTGCTGAATATGCAGACCCCCTCTCATCTCTCCTGGTAACTGAGTAATCTGAGTGGTCTCAGAGGTGTCCTCATAGACTTTTATCAAATTTTTGAAGGCAAATTATAGTTCTGCTGTAAGCTGTGGATAAATCTGCCTTGTGAATTTGTAGCCCATACAGGTGCGGTAGCTTTTGTGCTGTTCTGAGCTAATATGCCTTGCTGAGAAAGTTGTGTCTGACCATTTTACTGAGGGACCTCCAGCAGGATTTCTTAGTCGAGATGTGCCTGTTTCTCATAATTGTTTTTACAACAGTATGAACAGCAGATTTCTAGTCAGCAAAGTCATCAGTTTTGTTCCTTGCGTATCTCGTGTGCACGAAGTGCAGAATGCTAACTAGAACCATTAGGAATCAATGGCTTCTTAGCAGCAGTAATATTTCAGCTTTATGTGCCATCCTAATAGTAGTATACGGTGCTACCATAAGTAATTTTTTCTGATAATAGAAAAGAATAACTAAGGATCCATTGCTGAATGATGAACAAACTAAAGGCTCGATTAGCACCTTTCAGCTTTAGGGTAATTTCAGTGCCACGTAAATTTGAATCAAGAAAAGATGTCACTGAGAGTAAAAAGAACAAAAGAGTAACCATCTGAAATGCTGCTGTTAAACCTGTACTGTGTAGTGATTGTCTTAAGTTTGTCTGGTTTGTGAAACTCTCAAGCTGTTGGTAGTGCTTCACGCAGAAGAACCTCCAAAGTTTGGTTTAATGACTATTAGCCTTAGCAGTAGACCTTCTATGTGGTATCATAAGTTGACATGCAAGGTCTCAATATTTGATTAGAAAGCTTGTTTCAAACAAAATGTATGAAACAATAAGGGTCACAAAGTGGTGAGAGAATTAATTAGGTACCTTAAAGAAGAGGATACAATCCTAGTGAGGTGTGGCACAGAAAGAAACTCCTCTGACCTCAGCACAGGAGAACAATAGGGGAGATGGATTGTTGCTGACAGAATTTATCACAGAATCATTAGGGATTGGAAGGGACCTAGAAAGATCATCCAGTCCAAAAGCTGTCACAGGTGTGAGTAAAAATCTGGAAGCTGTACTCGCATGGCTAGGGTGTTTGCAAGGACTATAGAGAACAAAAACACTGTAACGAGGAGAAAATGATCTGAATGCTGAAAATGTCCTTACAGAGAACACAGACCTGAATAGGAGTAGCAGTTACCCTCCTCCCCCTCTCTCTCCACAAGCACTCATATACACACAGAAGTACTAGCAGTGCTAACAGAACACTGAAAGAGTCCTCAGAATGTGTTCTAAAACTTGGAGCTGCAACCGGTAATACTAGTAGCGGTAGCACAGTTAACAGTGTGCAGCTGAGGAATAACGGGAGAGAAAATGTGATTGGATTTTGAGTCATCTCTAACGACAAACCCACCTATCATTTACATGTTTTAGTGTTGGGGAAAAACAACTATTTACAAACTTGCTTGAAGCTGAAAAATAACAACTTCCCCCCAGCCACATCTACCTTGTGGAACCCCTTGGTCATTGTAAATGCCCAAAGTCCATGCACGCGTCCTCAAAAACATGCCTTACCTTTAGCAGCTCATTCAATTACAAATGCAGTTTTAAACTGATGAATATTAACCAGTATACAATACCTCCTGTTTTATTTTTGTTTTAGACAAAAACCTATTTGTGGAATGCTACAGAAGGGGTCTGTGCTAATGGCTAAGTGTGTATAGCCCTACGAATACGTGAAGCCATCCTCACTAGTTTTTGTTGCGGGCTGCCCAGGGTAGGTTGTGGAGTCGTCTTCTCTGGAAATGTTTAAAACCCATCTGGACACGTTCCTGTGCGTCTTGATCTAGGTGATCCTGCTCTGGCAGGAGGATTGGACTAGATGATATCTCAAGGTCCCTTTCAATCTCTAATGTTCTGTGATTGTGTGACTGTCGTTGTATGCCCCTCAATTTAAGAAGGACATTGAGGTGCTTGAGCGTGTCCAGAGAAGGGCAACGAGGCTGGTGAGAGGCCTTGAGCACAAGCCCTACAAGGAGCGGCTAAGGGAGCTGGGATTGTTTAGCCTTGAGAAGAGGAGGCTCAGGGGAGACCTTATTGCTGTCTACAACTGTGGGGTGGCTGTGGCCAGGAGGAGGTTGCTCTCTTTTCTCAGGCAGCCAGCACCAGAACAAGAGGACACAGCTTCAAGCTGCGCCAGGGGAAATTTAGGCTTGAGGTGAGGAGAAAGTTCTTCACTGAGAGAGTCATTGGCCACTGGAATGGCCTGCCCAGGGAGGGGGTGGAGTCGCCTTCCTTGGAACTGTTCAAGGCAGGATTGGACATGGCACTTGGTGCCATGGTCTAGCCTTGAGCTCTGTGGTAACAGGTTGGACTTGATGATCTATGAGGTCTCTTCCAACCTTGGTAATACTGTGATACTGTGATACTGTATGACTCAAAAATCGATGTGGTCAAATGTGGCTTCTGCTCATAAAAGATGGGCTAGATCTGTGAACAAACATGTGTAGTAAACACCAACAGAAGCCAGGCATGGAAAGTGTGCATATGAAAAAGAAATTCATCTTAAGACACAGTAGTAGTGGTCATGTTTCTGTGTCTACTAGCCATGCAGTTACGATGAAATAGAAATGGGGAGCTGAAAGTAAGGCTATTCAGATTTGTACCTCATAAGACATTTTCAGCAGTAAATGTGCTTACACAAGAAAAGTATGAATTGTGCACTTCAATAATAAATTTTCATCAGTAAAACTGTCTGTGTGCTGGCAGTCAGGCATCCTGCTTGCAATGCTTTTCAATAAGGTGTGTTCAAAACCAGAAACAGACTTGTTGCAAAACCTACTGAAGTCAACAAAATGCTTTCTCGTTAGGGTAGGTGTATCACAATAGCAGCACTTTACAGGTGTTGGAGGGGGAGTGGAGTGGGAGGGGTGGTGTGTTTTTTCCTTAAGCAATGACAATGGTATTTGTTTTGCTGAGGAAGGAGTAGAAATACTCTCACTCCAAAGTGTCACTTATTATAGGCTGCCATTTCACCACAACTTCTCAAGGGGCGTTTCTCTAGCTTATACTGCAATCTCGTTTAGTGCCAACTAGAGATGTTCTTGATCTCACTAGAAAAAACAAGCTTGAAAAGGAAGGAAAGTCCAACATTGTTAAATAAACGTAAACTCTCCAGAGCATCAGTGGTGAAAACGACACTGAAACTATTGCTGCAGCAGCTTGCACTGCTGTACTAACTGCATTCTTTACACAGACATGTCTTTACAGTCTTTACATGTCTTTACAGACAGCTAAACCTGCACCTTCTCCCACTTCATCCACAACCAACATGTTTATTAAAAGACATTTTAAAAGTCTGACAAAGAATTTAACTGCTCCAATGTTCTGTAGTGGTTGAGTTGCCATCCCTGGATGTGTTTAAAGATCATTTGAATGAGGTCTTGAGGGATATGGTTTAGGGGTGAACTTGTAAGGTAGGGTAGGTGGTTGGACTCAAAGATCCCAGGGGTCTTTTCCAACCAGAGTGATTCTGTGATTCAAGAGTGTTCAACATAACAAGCGTCTCATAATCCCTAGTTAGGAGCCTGCAGGAAGCAACTCGGATCCCTCTGGCTTGTGGTGGTGGGTGTGTAACGGCAGTTAAGTGCAGCTGAGATGTGAGGAAGGTGGGATCATCCCTCCAGGCAGAGGGAACTGGAAAGAAGAAACTGAGGAGAACACTAAATAGCTGTGAAACCTTGAAACCTTGAAATGTTGGGCTTGTAGAAGAAATTTGTCATGGGATATGTTTTGGGGGTTTGTTTATTTTTTCTTGATGGGGATGTTGGTAGAGGGAAAATGGTGGCTGGAGAAGGTGATGAATCAGAATATCAAGGCCTTTTTTCTTTACTGTGAGTGAAAAAGAATGTATTTAATACAGATCTGTACAGATCATCAAACAACAGCAACATGTTGTAAAAAATATTAGCTTAGCTTTTGAATCCAGGAGCTAATTAGCCGCTGTACAATGCTGCACTGAAATGTTTTGCGGAGCATCTGGTTTTTGGAGTGGCCTCAAAGAAATTTCATATAAAAACCAGAACCTGGATAACTTTCTTCATACCCAGTTCGTGTTAAAACGGTCCCTTGAACTAGAGAGTAACTATGACAATGTTTCAGCTCTCTGACATGTATCTGCTGAAGCTCTGGCATGAAGCAGGATTGTAAAACTGTCAGAGCTTCTGAATTTCCAGAGAGAAGCAGAATGAGACCAGGCGTAGGCTGCAGCTGTAATCTGTGCTTGGTTCCATACAAGTCCTCTCCCATGAGTCACATTTGAGAGAACACTGTGGATTCTGTTTAGCCTCTTGGGACTTCTTTTTCTTTCTTCTCTGGGCTGCAGTCTAATAGTTCTTCTACTCTTTATATCCCCTTCTGTGCATAAAATAATGTTTAATTTCAGTTGTTAAGATGGATCATAGGAAACTAATAGTTCTGATGTAGATAGCTTCTGATATAGTTCATATGGTTAATTTTATATGTGGCCCAAGGCTGGAAATTGCTCTCTGCCTTACCTACCTGATCTGATCTAATCTGATCTCCAAACCCTGTCTCCCTTTCTTTCTCTTGTATTAGAAGCAGCATTTTAATCCACATGTATGTCTTCTTGTGAGGCTGACAACTTCAGCAGGTTTGTCATGTTTTCTTTGTCCTTCCCTAAATTACATGATAATGAGAATTAACTTTCACAGTCCTGCCTTCCTCTCCTGCTCCTGTCCATTTTGATTAGCTCTGTAATGCTCTTCCTGCACCATGTTGCTCTGCCATGCTTTCTGTCTCTGAACTCACCTTATGCTGTTCCCCATGCAAATATCCTGTATTCCTTTTTTGACCTTATCTCATGCTGATAACTTGCTGCTCCTCCATACTCATTCAACCTATGTCTGGTTTTATATTTTCCATTCACTAAGGTTCTTTTGATTTGTTCTCTGTGAACATTACTCATTCTCTGTTGCTTAGTTTCCAACTTTAACTATCGCACTGCAGTCCACTCCTCCTATGCTCTCTCACTCAGCTTTTCTGTGAATTCAGCGTTCATTACTTCTACTGAAACTGTTTCCCATATTTTGCTTCTCTCATTCCAAAACCTTTTGCTCTGCCTCTCATTGCAAGGCCTGTCTTGCCAACTTCCAGCTCTGATTCACTCTCAGCAATGTATTTTCTTTAGCAAAACCATTCTAGCAGAAATCTGATGACCCAGATGACTTCTTCCACCAGGGATTTATTCTCTTCTTATTTTTCTTTTCTTTTTTTCTGCCAATGTAATTAAATTCCATATGTGCAGACACATCTTTACAGCTTCTGAGTCAATCCTTTCCCACTGGCCTTTTTTCTTCTCTGTATAGATTTCTGCTGATTTCTGCCAACGTGATATAGTAAGATGTACCCATCTGCTCTTCTCAGCTCAGCTTTCCTTCCTCTGTAGCTATCACTTCCCTCTTCTTTTCATGGATACAGAAACTTCTCGGTTCCTATGTCTATATATCCTTTCAGTTTACCCTAGAAATCTTACCTAGCTCCTGTGACTTTACACCAATTCTTTGCCTTAATTTTTACCTCTCCTCTGTGTTGTTCTGTTAAAACTCACAAGTGAACTACTATGATTTATTTCTGTATTTCTTATCCATCATCCTAGATAAAACTTGTCTATTGTTTCCATGGTTCCCATCTACTGGAGCACCTTCTTGTCTGAATCTTCACTGACTGCTTTTCCCTATTGCATTAAACTAATGTCTTCAGGATGATGTTATCTGTATCCAGGCTCTCAGGTTCTTACTACAGAGATTATGACTTTTGATTAGCTGATACCTGTCACTGGAACAGTCTACCCCAAGCATATTTTTGCTCTTATATGCACAGAGAGAGAAAATGCCTTTTACAAGACTGTTTCACATCTCTCTTAGGTTTCCTTCTCATGACAACTACCACAATTTCCCCATGCTTTCTTAAGGTGTCGTGTGCAGTAGGGTTGAATAAGTCAAAGGAAATTTGCCTCTGTATTCATGACCAAACCTTACTACTAGCTTTCTTCTGTAATAATTTCCTTAAGCTCTGTAAGACCCACGAAACTGTAACCCTCTGGTATGTGACTCTTGGTTCATGAATCACTCACTAAAAACTGTGGTAACATTGATGATGAAAGCCGAAGAGCGATTCTAACGAGGACACAGACTGCACGGCTGTCATCACCTGAGCTGCTTACAAAACAGCCTGGGCACTGCGTTCTGCTTGTTGCTTTATTCCAAATGAAGTAAGTCTGGTGTTTGTATGTCCCTGAAGCAGACGCTGTGTGTGTCGTATCTCCCTGTCCTTGTCCAGCAGCCAGCGGTTTCTGCTCGCTGTTAGAGCCACTGTAATATTCTTGCAATATTTCATTCTTCACAGAAGTCTAAAGGTCACCTCTAAAATGACTGCTGGGGCAGATTCTGGTCTTCATTATGAAGCACAGACAGTCCCACATCCTGTCACTGACACTAGTCTGGATTTTCAGAAACACGGCTCCGAACAGAACTGTTGGCTTTTCCCTCTCTATTCAAGAACCAGTCAGTATTGTGTGCTGGTTGCCTTGATGCTTTTTCCCATTGTTTCTCACTAGTTTGTGGGCGTTGTTAAAACTGGTCTTGATTTAAACACCTACCAAGTATTTTGATATTAATGCTTTATAGGATTTATATTTCCAACTTCTTGAAGTGATCTGGATGTGCGGAGTTACAAGAAAAATAGCAGCTTCTCGTATTCTGTTGTGGCCCAGATCCTAGCTAAGCTGGTGCAAGCTGCAGTGCCACTAACTAAAGAATAAAATCTACCTTCACAGAAGCAAGAGTGGAATGCTTACTGTTATGAGGAATACTTTGTTTTCACTATAGGTTCTTCTGTTTCCCTAAAACATGGATTGTTTTTGACTGGACACCACTAACTAGCACAACTTGTACTCAGATACTGCTAAATTGTGTTGGATTTGGTTTAAGCAATAAAGATGTGATGTTTAAACCTATGAATTTCACTGCAGAAAGTCTATTGTATATCAGTTATGTCTAAGTTACACGCTGCTAGTTCTGTGACTGCAGTTCTAATTTATTTTTTTGAGTCTTCTTTATTTCCTTCTTTCTGCCATGAATCCCTAGATGGCAATTCTAACTACTGAGCTCAGGTTTTACACGATGGATCTGAGTATTTTTATAAAATCACAGTAAGAATCAGTAGATGAGAAACTAATGGATCTACTAAATACCTTTCTGGAAAGCACACTAACAGCACTTGTCTGTAGGGCAGATAACAGTCACTGCTGGTGATATAAGGAGCCTGTGGTAGGCACAATGCCCTTCTCATCTCCCACCCTGGACTGAGAGGTTCTGGATTAGATTTTTGTAATAATTGTCCTTAGACTGTTTTTGGTAACCTTGCTTATCCCTAGCATGCACACATACCATCCTACACATATGTGATGTTTTGGTTTATAATTCCTTGATTTAACTTTCCTTTAAGATCCTCTTACTTACTAATCAGCCTCCATTAACCACTATCAGTTGTTGTGTGCGATTCTGATCTGGATATATCACGTACTTTAGCTAGACTGTGCCACCCTTATCAATTTCTTGACTGACTTTGCTACTGCTCCCATTTTGTTATCTATTGCATGGACATTACTTAATTCCTTGGCTCTGCCTCGGAGAACTGGTGTAGATGTTTGGCCCTGTTTCTTAAACAGACATCAAGATGGATGAAGGGAAATGAACACTGCAAAGAACCACAAGAGAAGCAGAATTCAGTCGTGTCCAGCCAAGCATTCAATTAATCATTGAATGGTTTGGGTTGGAGAGGACCTCTAAGATCATCTCTTGGTCTAGTTGATCCTGCTGTTGCAGGGGTATTGGACTAGATGACCTTTCAAGGTCCCTTCCAATCCCTAATGATTCTATGATTCTGTGATTCTATGATCTAGTTCCAACCCCACTGCCAGGGGTAGGGGCACTTCCCACAAGACTAGGTTGCTTAAAGCCTCTTCTAATCTGATCTTGAACAACAGAATTTCCCTGGAAGTGTCTCATAGCGTGGAACTTATTCCCAATTTCTAATCTGAATCTTTCTTTTTTCAGTTTGAAGCTGTTACCCCTCATTATCCCGCTACAAGTCTTTTTGCAAAGTCCCTCTTTGGCTTTCCTGTAGGCCCCTTCAAATTCTGAAAGGTCACAGTGAAGTCACCCTGGAGCCTTCTCTTCTCCAGGCTGAACAACCCCAACTCTCTCAGCCTGTCATGGTCCTTCTCTGGACTCGCTGTAACAAGTCCATGTCCTTGTTTTGGGGGTTCCAAAGCTGGACACAGCACTCCAAGTGGGGGCTCATAAAAGCAGATTGCCCTGGCTTAGCAAGTGCCTTAATGAAACAGAATCTCTCTCCACTCTTGCTAAAACTAAAATGTTTCAGTCTCTCTAAACTTCCTGTCTTGTGAGAATGGCAAACGCGCATCCACACCGTAATGTTCATCTTCTGCTGAATTTCACATTCTTGGCTCAACGTGTGAACATGTAGCAGCATTTTAAAGAGAAGTTCTCAATTACTTTTCGTGCAGATGAAGCAGAAGTTTTCCTTGAGTGCTTTGTTCAGAAGTACCCAGGACACTTATTTAGAGATCGGTATCTGAAGAAGATATTTTGAGTGCAAGTACTTTCACAAAACTTTAAGCAACGGAAAAGAGCGATGTAAATAATCTTGCCAGCCAACTGTAACACGCTGTACTCTCAACCAAAGGCTGCATTAAGGAAAAAATATATCCAACTTCTTTCTTTCTCTGACAACCTTTTCCCTTCCTCTTCTTTCAGATTTTAATGACTGCCTAAAGAGAATGTTAGTAGGTTCTGTGGTGAGAGTTTTCAAACAACTGTATTCTGTAGGAAATTAAACAGGAAACTAACTTCTGTGAAATTATTTCAGCCTCACATTTATGCTGCATGCAAGTCTGGCACTCTTTCTGGATGCTTCTCTGGATTCAAAAATTTGAAGCAGTTTTCCCATTTATTATCAGCCTCAGTTCTCTCAAAAAAACCAAAAAGAAATCGAAAAAAAAGTGATGCCAGCTTAGAGGAACAGTTTGTCAGTAAGATATCTTGGTATTCCCTGATACATCACACTCTCTCGTGTCATTTTCTCTTTTGTTAATAGCGTGAGGAGTGATTGAAAGTTAAAGTTTGCAAAAATAAGGTTTTGTTAAAGCACTAGAATTCCCTGTGGATTTTTTAATCTTTAGAAATTTATCACATTGGATTGCCTTATGCTTGTAAGTCTTGGATATGCATTGTGCTGCTTCTCATTAGGCTGACTTGCATGTGCTTTTACACGGGCAGCTGCTCAGATGGACAGGGTTGCAATCTCTCAACTTGCAGATAAATAAAGCGAAAGTGACGTGAAACAAATGTGCCTGGAGTGTATAGTTTGTGTAAGGTTTTGTTTTCTTTCTGTGGTAGTACGTGTTCTGTGACATTGAATAGAACATCAGTCCTGAATGAACCTGATTTGCTGGCAACTCCAGCTAAAAGTGCTGAGTTTGCTGCAGCCTTTTTAACTTCATTTGACTTCCTTAGAATTCTTCCCCGGTGGTACCTAATTTATGCTTCATCTGGCTACTGGGGTGGAAATAATGTAAAAAGCTGAATAAGATTAGGCTTCTAGAGCTCTGTGTGAGGGCTGACGGTGGTGAAGCTGAATATTTAAACTACTGGTACCAGTTACCTGTGAGGCAGAATGTAGCTTTGTACCTATGATGCCAGCTGACGTTCCTGCTGCTAGCAGCGTACACGACGTACAGCCTCTACATTGGCTGTGACAGTAACCTCCACTGGTTTCTACCACCTGAGGAATGATGTCCTAACTTATCTCCCCTCCTTCTACCCTTCCAAAGAAATGTTCAAAGAATGATGTTTGTTCATTTAAGTGTGAGCTGCTAAGAAGCTCAATAAGCTGGGCTTTATTTTTTGTTTTAACCCTTCCTCATTACTGCAGCTGATGTAATTGTCCCCATCTCTATCTGTGAAGCCCCCACCGTGAGGCTTTTATGCTGTGCTACATCTCAATTAACATTATTTATAGGTTAGCTAAAACTATGATTTTGACATAATTAGACTCTACTATGGTGACAGCTTCTGGGGGAGGGTAAGGCAAGATCTTGCTGAAATCCCTGGCTGATAATGTCTTCTGGCAAGACAAAAAAACCCAAGACTTGAAATTCTCAACAATCAAACAGTATCGTACAAAACACGTACTATTAAGTGTCTGTGCCTCAATAAATACATGCTGCACATAAAGATAGAAGTAATGTAAGTATAAATTCATACTTTTCAACTACAGCTCTGTGACCAAGTAGGAATGAGACCCCCACCATTCTACTCCATAGCTAAGTGAAATTTATCCTATGATGTGGGGAAAGGAAAAAATACATATTGGTAAACGCAGTGATCCTTTTCATATACTTATTTACAGAGTGCTCTGGAGTGCTGAAATATGCTTTGATCACTAAAATTTCTGCTGTGTGGTGCTTAAAAAAGAGAGGAAGAAAATACATTACATTGCAAGCACTTTCTTTTCTTACAAAAGTTGGAGGTTCAGCATCTGGCTTTGTTCATTCTGTTGTTCTCCTAGTACGGAGTGTGGAATCATAATCTCCAATATGTATTTTAATGCATCGTCACGTCTACGTTGACTTGCTAGTAAGTTTGTACAGGAAAAGACTTCTGGACAATTTTGAAAATGGAATTTGAGAGACCTGGTCATGTTAAAATGTAGTACAAGTTATATGTCTTTAGCAGGCTCTGAGATTTTTCCTGTGCCTACTTCTGAATCTCAGGGGCATGTTGTTTAGCTTGTAAAACTATTCAGTGAAGACTGTAGACACAAGTAAATAGCAAAACAGGTGCCAAAGCGGGCCAGGGTCAGCCTACAGTGAGGAAGCCATGGCATCCGTGATTTTACTGCCCACTGTGCTCAGAACTTAGTGGGAGCAGCAAGCCCTTCCTAGAAAAGAGCCAAGTGTCACCAATCAGCAATTCATAATGTGTTTTCCCATTGTGAGAGGTAACTGGTTCCTGCTGTTGCCTTCTGCAGATTTCCAGCTAGCAGGCTTAGCTCCTAATCTGAGAAAGAATAATTGCTCTAACCATTACTGGAAAGCTGTCAGCTCTTGCATTTCCAGAGCTTTTTCTATAAAGTGTTCATCTTATAGTCACCTTCACTTTTACCACTTCTTGGAATTTTCTGTATCAAAAATAGAAGAGAGGAAGTTGAATAACACCTAGCTCAGCTATGGAAAAAGTTTACAAAGTTTGTTGTAGCAGTGCCTTCCTGTTTTGATTAAGCAGGATGCAAGTAGTACGTGTAACAGTACTGCACTCCAAAGGGAGAGAATCATAGAATCATCAGGGATTGGAAGGGACCTCGAAAGATCATCTAGTCCAATCCCCCTGCCACAGCAGGATCACCTAGACCAAGTCACACAGGAACACATCCAAGCGGGTTTTAAACGTCTCCAGTGAAGGAGACTCCACAACCTCCCTGGGCAACCCCTTCCAGTGCTCTGTCACCCTCACTGTGAAGAAGTTCCTTCTGATATTGATGTGAAAGAAGATCTGTTACTGTGCTCTGCAAAGATCAGTGAATCCCTTTTACAAAGCCATGAAGAAAAGTTAATCACCTCCTTTTCTGCCTGATGTACTTAAGTGTCCAATGCAAGCAGAAAAGATGAAAGAAAACTTTAGGAGGACATCTGTCTGTGTATAAGTTACTGATATAAATAGCGAGACTGGGAAAAGTAATTCTGACTCTGTTTAGTTTCCTACTTAGGAAAACCAGTGAGAACAGAAGTCTGCAGGAAAAGCACTGACATAAGCTCTTGCTGAGGGAGAAATTGGGGCACAGCTCAGCACTGTTTGTTTTCATGTGGGTTTAGATAACGAAACACCAAAGTCTGAAAGGGAGATTTGATTTACTGTTGTTCCAAAACCACTGTTTCTTAGGTCTGCAAGCCTCAGCTCTCCCTCTGTGTTTTCTAGGTTTTAGATGTTTACTTTTTTTTTCCACATAGTTTTTCAACTCTCTGTTCTGTTTGTGATAATGCAAGGTTTAGAAGTCTGGAGAGGAGGAGACAGTGAGTGCTCTGCAGCATGGAAGTGGAGTCTTTCATTCATTTATTTTCTTATTGTTTGGCAGGTGGAAAGCACAGATTTACAGAGCTGAACTGGATCAGCCGAAGAAGAAGTGGGGGAAGAGGAACAAAACAAGTACAGCACCACTGAAAAGAGCTTCAGCTTTATCTAGCCGCATCACCACAGCAACCAGAAGATACAATTAAAAGACAAGGGCTAGCACAGAGGAAGGTGGAAGTGCAGCTCCTTACCTTTGGAAAGAAGGCAGCAGAATAATTATGCTGAACAGAAAAGAGTATGTGGTGGGTCTAGCCAGACTGTGGCAAAGGGAAGCATCCCTTCATTAACAGAAATGTGCAAGTGTTTACATGCTGGAAGGGGGAGTGCCATGAGATATACTGAAGAAACTATTTCTGTGCTTGCATATCTACATGTTTTGTACGCCTGCTGGGACTGAATTAGGTGGTGGAGGCATCTCGGGCCATCAGGTATTGGACAGCAACTTTTTTTCCCGTTCAAGGGGTACCTGGCACAAGAACTGAAAGACATCGCAGATCTTTTTCAGAGATTCAGAGCAAGACAATCTCCACCCTTTCCCTTCTGTAACTGCCTGCTATACCATGGGATGTCGGCAAAGCTCTGAGGAGAAAGAGGCAGCGCGGCGGTCCCGTAGGATTGACCGCCACCTGCGCTCTGAAAGTCAGCGACAACGAAGAGAGATTAAGCTCCTTCTCCTGGGTACCAGCAATTCTGGGAAGAGTACTATTGTAAAGCAGATGAAAATCATTCATAGTGGTGGCTTTAACTTGGAGGCCTGTAAGGAATACAAACCTTTGATTATCTATAATGCAATTGACTCTCTCACTCGTATCATTCGGGCTCTAGCCACCCTTAAGATAGAATTTCACAATCCTGACCGAGCGTATGATGCTGTGCAGCTTTTTGCCCTGACAGGCCCAGCTGAGAGCAAAGGTGAGATTACCCCAGAGCTGCTGGGAGTCATGAAACGGCTCTGGGTAGACCCGGGCGTGCAGGAGTGTTTTTGCCGCTCCAACGAGTATCACTTAGAGGACAACGCGGCATACTACTTAAATGATCTAGAAAGGATTGCAGCACTGGAGTACATCCCCACAGTGGAAGACATTCTGCGTTCTCGGGACATGACCACAGGAATTGTGGAAAATAAGTTCACCTTCAAAGAGCTGACTTTCAAAATGGTGGATGTGGGTGGACAGAGATCTGAACGCAAAAAGTGGATCCACTGTTTCGAGGGGGTTACAGCAATAATTTTCTGTGTGGAGCTGAGTGGATACGACTTGAAGCTGTATGAAGACAACCAAACTGTAAGTACACTTTTTATTCTCTTCTTCTTCCCCAGCACTTGGCTTTTTTTTCCCCTCCACCTTCCCAAGGCAGTAGTTGCTGAGTTCCCAGCCCCAAACATGACTTTCTTGCCCAACCTATAATAAAAAGCTAAAAGCTATGATTCTTGCATTTGGATAGTTTTCTCCACTGGACAGATATATTTATTTATTTATTAGTGTCTTTATTTAATGCTGCTTTTGGGAAATGGAGGTGCTCTGCAGAGACCTTTACATGTTTTGTGTGTGTGCCCGTTGGCTAAACATTTATTTGGTAAAGTATTAGTCCAAATGTCTAACTAAAGACAGTTGATTTCAGCTCAACAGATCATAGCTCTACACCTTATGTCTTTCTTCATGTCTTTCCACCACTTATGGTTTTACTCAGCATTCACCCTAAGCAGCCTAGGACTGACCTTCCACTGAACCCACCACTGTGCCCAGAAAGCATGATGCTGTCAATGTACATCGCCCTGTCAATCTGACCTGCCCAAAGCCAAATAACATCATTCACTCTGACACCAGAGCTCACACTCCGCCTGTGAGGCTGGCACAGGCCTTGCAATACTAATCCCCTCTACACGAACTCACAGCTCAGATCACTTCCAAAACTTAAACCTTCTACAGTGTAAAAGTCACCCTCCCAATACTCATACTCCTCCCCATAGCCCTCCTATCTGCTCCTAAACGCCTATGACCTACTACAACCATAGGTAGCCTATTAATCGCCACACTAAGGCTCCAGTGGCTCCACTATCCCCACAGTAGTGACATTCTGGTGTACAGGGATCGTTACTTTGGACATTATTTTCTGTCAGTCCCAGGAAATTTTAAAGCTAAAATAGTACTAAGTAACTGGTTTCTCCCCAGTTTTTCCACCCAAGATTTTCAGTCAAAATTTAGGATTAAATCAATTTTTTTTAAAAAGTTTTAAAGTAGGTTGCACCTTTTAAATTTACGGTTTTCTTTGACTGTTTTTGTTTATATGGCTGATTTGCCTTGTCCAATTAATAACTGTTCCTGCTTGATTCTCCTTAATGCTATTAGCTTCTGGTTTTGACAGAGTGCAAATACAGTAACTATGGAAAAACAGATGAACACATGCACACGCAACTGTGTCCTTGCTTCACATTTCATTTGAACTTCTTGATTTTCTAGCTTTGTAAAGTGTGGTGCTTGGGAGAAGGGAGTTTGTGGGCAGGAACATGTAATGATTCTAGCATCTTGCTGTGTTTATGCTTGAACACAGATTACCGTCAGGAAGAATTAAAACCTAGATGGTAAAGTTAGCAAGTTAACCTTAAGATGCTTCTCTCTTTCTTGTATTCCTTTGCACATCTTCAGCTTTTTTTCTATTAGAAGCCTTATTCACCAGTTCTTGGAATATTCTGGAACACCTGAATCCTCCTTCAACACTATGTAAGTGTTGTCAGTGAGGAAGTTGTTCCAAGAAAAGCTTTGTAAGATGCTTCAAATCTAACTGAATCTGACAAGGGGAAATGGGTGTAAGTTGGAGCACAAGAAGTTCCATCTCAATATGAGAAAAAAAATGTATTTACTGTAAGGGTTACAGAGCACTGGAAGGGGCTGCCTGGGGAGGTTATGGAGTCTACTTTTCAGGAGACTTTTAAGACCTGTCTGGATGCATTTCTGTGTAACATGTCTTAGGTTTTATGATCTTGCTCGAGCAGGTGGGTTGAACTTGATGACCCTTGGAGGTCCCTTCCAACCCCTAATGATCTGTGTATCTCAGTAAGTTTACAGAAGGGGATCTCTTAGCCAGGTCTAATGATCAGGTTTGGTAGTGCTCTGTGGAAGAGGGTGACTCATCTGACTTGACTGTTGCTCTTGTCTGATAGACACCCCTCCCCTGCCTTCATTTATGTGTGATACACACATCTATATTGAAGTTTCTTTACAGAGTATCTTAAGTCAAATGTAGCCTACTGCGCATGTACGTGTAGGATCTGTAACATCTGTGTGACCTCCACTAGTTCTTGTATGGGTGTGATGCTACTTTGTATGCAGCCATTTCCTTTGACTTTTTTTGCCCTAAAATCATAATTTCAGGGAACCCCTGGAAATTTCACAACTGGTAACTGCTTCATGTCTTATATAACACAATCCACTCACCAGATGCATCCCTGAGATGCGAACAATATCAGTCCCTGAAGCAACTTCAGTGCCTTCGCTCTAGTCTGCCATTTATACAGTACCGTTAACCATACAACTACAGTAAGACTGAGATGCTGTCAAGTGATCTAAGACGGTCCTCAGTTCTGGTGACAGGAATTTGTAGTAGTTGAAGTAGGGAAACTCCATGAGAAAGAAGTGGTTAATGAAAGGAATTCCATACGTGATACTCCTGACATATTGTCCAATTTTGTATCTGAAGACAACAGATACCACTGACACAGAGTTAGAGGAAGATGCTTGTATTTTCTTCCAAGCCATTACAGAATCACAGAACATCAGGGACTGGAAGGGACCTCAAAAGATCATCTAGTCCAATGCACCTGCCAGAGAAGGATCATCTAGACCAAGTCACACAGGAACACATCTTAGAGGGTTTTAAACATCTCCAGATGAGACTCCACATTCCAGTGCTCCATCACCCTTACTGGGAAGAAGTTCCTTCTCACATTCAGATGCAACCTTCTCGCACCCAGCTCACACCCATTGCTTCTTGTCCTGTCGCTAGAAGACATTGAGAAGAGCCTGGCTCCATCCTCTTGACACCCACCTCACACATGCTTATAAACATTAATTAGGCCATCCTTCAGTCTCTCCCAAGCTAAAGAGGCCCAGCTCCCTCAGCCTTTCCTCATAAGGGAGATGTTCTGCTTCCTTCATCTTCTTGGCTCTGCGCCAGGCTCCCTCCAGCAGCTCCATGTCCTTCCTGAATTGAAAGGCCCAGAACTGGACACTGTACTCCAGATGTGGTCTCAGTAGGGCAGAGTAGAGGGGGAGAAGAACCTCTCTCAATCTGCTAACCATGGCCCTTCTGATCCACCCCAGGATGCCATTGGCCCTCTTGGCCACAAAGGCACATTGTTGGCTCATAGTCATCCCTCTTTCTACTAGGACCCCCAGGTCCCTTTCTCCTATGCTGATCCCCAACAGGTCAGTCCCCAGCCTATACTGGTACCTGGGGTTGTTCCTGCCCAGATGCAAGGCTCTACACTTGCCCTTGATATATTTCATTACATTTCTCCCTGCCCAGCTTTCCAGCCTGTCCAGATCTCACTGAATGGCAGCACAGCCTGCTGGGGTTTCGGCCATACCTCCCAGCTTTGTTTGTTATCCTGCAGCCCCTAGTCACCTCTCCTGATTCCCATGACTTAGGCCACTCTCAATCATCGTTGCTAGCAATGACTTCTGCCGTCTCCCTTAGCACTCGAGGGTGCATCCCATCTGGGCCCATGGATTTATGTACATCCAGTTTGCCATATGAAAAATGCATAAGCCAAAAAGAAACAAATATCAGACAAAACCTGTAGAGCAGTATCTCCAAGAAATCTCATCCTTGGCTTATTACTTGCTTGGTTTTGCTAGCAGTCAAGTGTGACGTGTTCAGGTTTCAGGTTCTGCAACCATCTCCTTTCCTCCAAACCAGTATAAGACTAGACCATCAGAAAATAAATGGAACTATTACCTCTACATCTCATGCATGTAGGAAAGGGGTCTTTACATATAGACAGACTCTAATCATTACTGGTACAGTGCTGTGAAACTACGTTCGTTAATTTGTATTTTTAATTCCTTTCTCAGTATTTTTGGTTGTTAACACAGTTTCTCTACAGAGGTTTTTCTAAGTAGAAGGGAGCTAAGTGATAAGTCAGAGAAGCAATTATACTAAGGTTTGAACTAAGACTACAAAATCACTTCCAAAAATACTCCCTTTGTTTTACAAGCTTCCCCTTTATGGATGGATCCCTTTTGTGTGCACTGTCTGTTGTTCTTCAAGGGAAACAAACATATGGTCAGAGCCTTCATTTAAGCTGAATTGTTGATAAAACTTTTCAGCAATACTTGAATTTTATTTCAAAGAAAATACTCATAAATGCAAAATCATTCGCGAAGATTTTTCTTATTAGCAGGCAGCTAAGTGACAACTTTGAGAAGCAATTATACCAGGTCATGAGAAGCGTCAGAATGGAGAAATTAATTTTAAAGGAAAAAAAAGTTACCTAACTTTGCATAGCTTTCTCAAGTTTGTTGAGATCTTTCTGATGTTTTTGCAAAGATAGGATATTCCAAATAATCACTGTTGGCTGTTTGAATTGAGTCTTTTTTGTTGGTATAGCTTATCACATGTATTCTTCCCTAATCTTATCTTCTGTAGTGATTTTACAGTTTATCCACTGCATTTCCATTTTCTTCTCTGTACTACCTCGACTGACCCTTTACTGTCCTGCATATGGACTTACGCTTTGTTAACTGGAGACTCTTGTGCCTTCCTACTGTAAGAGATTCCTGTATCTGCTTTTTCTTTAGTAACCCCCTCTTGACATGAGAGAAACATTGTCCCTTTCTCTCATTTTCAGAGATGTTAGAAAAAGTGTATCTTAAATCTAGGGCCTGGCTAGCAGTCATTTGGATTCTTGAAGTTCTTTCGATTTTCCTGCCTTGCTCTTCAGGTTTAAAAATAAAAAAGATCTAGCCCAAGGGGGAAAAAAATCAATATATTCTGAAAAATCCTTGTGGATGTTGATTTTGTTCAAACGAAGTAAGCATCTGGGTTATTTTCAGAGTGACATTAACAGCCACTTTTACACAGTGTTTTAGGATTTTGGAGGGCTAATCTGCGGTCTGTTTTTATCCCTCTTCTACAGCCTGATAGTCCTTGGTGCTTACAGAAGCTACCCATTATGGAATTCAGACTTTAATGCCTGTCAGCTCCCACAGTCTGTGCAACCACTATCCAAGTATTTGCCCATCTATAAAATTTAATTCTGCAGGTGTATTTTTATTATCTGTGGAGAAATTAGAACGTAGGTCTAACACGTGTAAGTAGTCACCTTCCTGAAACTCCTACTTATGTGGTGAAGAGGAGAGGGGCACTCGTAACATTTTGGGGGAACATGACTCTATAATCATAAAGGACAGCTAAAGCCTGCCCTATCTTTCTTTGGCTCTTATGCCTTTGCCAAATACACAGCCTTAATTCACTGTGTAGAGATGGCATGTTCCAGGTATTCTGATACACAATACAGCATTAAACAGCTCCAACAGCTAAGCTGGGAGAAGTACTGTTGATCTGCTACACAGACTGCCACTTGTGAAAACAGCCCTACAAATAAGAGTGTTGCTGACTCTAAAAAGCTTCCTGGTATCCTAACTTTGGTGAAGAGAACTGTTAAATCAAAGTAGTCCACTGCCACACATTACTTCCTGCTTGACAGAGCTGGGTGATATATAAACTGTGAAAGCTGAGCAAACGATCTATATGAATATGGTAACGTCTGTGTTTCCTGTTGACACAAGTGGATAAATGCTATGCGTGAGCTGTGTCTTGGCTGAAGATGTGTTAAAATAATGATTGACAAATATGGTAAAAATTAAGGAGAAAATGAGCTTGCTCTGCATAATGCTAAGTCCTGAGTACAGCTAACTCATCAAGAGTTCTGGTCAAGAAGTAAGATTATCAGGTGTCTGGACAGTTCCTCCGTTGTGTGTAATTTTAAGATGGAAAGTAGATTAAACTTTATGTTGCCTGAAAACAAAAGAGAGAAGACAGAATTTTTCTGGGGCTTTTGTCTTTCTCCTGTTTTGCTTTACTCTGTCACTTGCAGAGACAAAATCACCCGAGTTAGCAGTTTGTAGTTCTGGCCAAACTAGTTTTTGAGTTGTCTGCTCAAATCCGTGGTATCTAGCTGCTTGCTAAAGAGCAAGAGAGTCAAAACTGAAATTCTTCCCTTTGCTTTTCTCCACCCTGTGCATTTTTCCATTGTTATTCTCTATAACAATGTTTTCCCTGCTTATCTGGGGTTATCTGCAAATGTGATCCAACTGCTTTCATTTCCACGGTGTTTTATGAGGTTTTTGTCTTGTTTTGCTGTGTAACAAGTCTGGTGGTACTTTTCTATGCGTTACACCTAGAGACTGTGAGTCAGCTAGCTAACAGCTGCGTAACAGCTGCCTCTTCCTCTAACACAGATCTAAAATTGCTTTGAACAATGCTGTTGGAATGGTATTGCACAACGCTTTGTACAATACCTTTGATTTATTATTCCTGACCAGCATCTGAGGACGTTGCTTTAGGTTTTTATATCCCCATGCTGATTTCTTCTCTGCTGTATGAAGTAAATTACTTGTCTTAATTTTCACAGTCTTTAGCAGCTGGTTGACCCACTTTATCTTTTATTGCATACTAAGATGTCATCTCTGGCTTTTGATAGTGTTAAATTATCAAGTAATTTGGCAGCAGGGCAGGAGGATTCACTGGAGACGTTTAAGACCCACCTGGGTGTGTTTCTGTGTAACTTGGTCTAGGTGATCCTGCTGTTGCAGGGGGATTGGACTAGATGATCTTTCGAGGTCCCTTCCAATCCCTAATGATTCTATGATTGGCCTTCTTATATGTTGCACTGTGCACTTTCTATTTTCTATTAATATCTAAGTGTCACATCTTTATTTAAATTTATCCTTAAATTAATGAGTGCTAGAGAACGTTAAATAACCTGTGCTGTACCATGTTCGTACTCTCGCTTCTCACCCGGTGTTTTTGTAAGTCTCCCCATCTGTCCGTATGGATGCGCTCAGCTTTGTGTTTCCTATGTGCTGTGTGCTCTGATGGATGATTTTCCTCTTGCTTCTACAGTCTGTAGCTGCAGCAGGGTTCTAGACTATTAGATTCTTCAAAGATAAAATAATGAAGTAAATAATGAAATGTGTTTAACATGAAAGTCTGATTGAGGAGAATTCCTGGGGTCAGTTGTTGCAGCAGATGCATAGATTCGTATCAAGCAGAGGTTGCGTATGTCTACTTTTTCTCAAAATGATGCTACTTCAATAGTCTTATAAATAGGAATCTTACTACTTGCAAGTAACTTAGATTTCTAGATGTTTATTCTCTTTCTTACAGCCACTGCAAGTAAATGGAAAAGTGAAATGTCAGGCTCTTTGGAGGGTCGTGTTTTAGGGTAGCGTCTTGTTAAAAGGAAGATGCAGATCCAAGACAAAATACTGCAGCAAGCAGCTCAGCCTGCAGCAGGCCTCATGCAAAACAAATTGTTGGGGTCATAATGGAGCCTCTTAATTATGTGAAAAGAATCTACCTGGAAAGCTGGCTGTTATGTGCTAATTGTATGAATTTTGAACATCCTGTTTCTGCCAGGATTTTTTTTTATCCAGGAGACAAAATCAAATTATTTTTTCTCCTTTTCCCTGAAGCCAAACACTTAAGGAGTTTATTTGTTTTTCCTGATACTCCAGTTTTTTGAGGGCACAGTGTGGTAAAACTCTTTTCAGCTGTTTTTCTGCAATATGAATAAAAACAGTAAGGAGAAAAGAGAAACTATGGAACATGTTATACATAGCCCTTTTAGCACCTGTGGTAAAAAACTCATGTCACTGAATAATTTTCTGTTGGAAATCTCAGAAAAAGATTGACCTAAACGATTCAGGTGCTCTCATTTCTTACAAAGCATTTCCATTTCAAGATATTTCGTAGTGAGGTTTGTGTGGGAGCAAAGCCTAGATGACTTCAGCATTCATGTGTGTAATCGTTCAGCACTGCAAATGGAGTTCTAGCTTTGCCTTTTTCTGCGTAAGAAGGTTTTGTACACATACTCTCTTACCACAGTTTAATTTTAGAGAGTCTGATAAAAAGATTCCAGCCTGAAGACTTGTATCCAGCCATGTATCTTCAAAACATGTGAATGTCAATAAAATAATGAACACTGGTAGAGGAAAATGACCAATGAACTCCCAATGTCTTTTAAGTAGATATCAAGGTCAGGCTTGATGGAGCTTTAAGGAGTCTGTTTTAGTTAGAGATGTCCTTGCTTATTGTAGGAGGGACTGTACTAGGTGACCTTTGGAGGTCCCTTCCAACTCAACACATTCTATGATTCTGTGGTTTCAGATTTGACTCTTCATTTAGGTTACATTGCTCACTGTAATTGTACAGCTTCTGTTATGGATAGAAGTGATCTGTTATCTGTGCATGGATGTGGAGTCCACACACAGAACACATGAGAGAGCAATTTTTCTATATGTTGCACTTGTTGCTGTATCCTGAACCATTTGGTGTAACTTCAGATCACAATCACAGAACATTAGGGATTGGAAGGGACCTCGAAAGATCATCCAGTCCAATCCCCTCACCACAGCAGGATCACCTAGATCCAGTTGCATGGGAACATACGCAGGTGGGCTTTAAACTCCACAACCCTCCTGCTAACAGTAACTTTATAGAAAACCTATTCTGACTGAATGTTGAAATTACTTCCTTTAGTTGCAGAAATGTGCCACACTGGAATAACAACCAGAAAAACCTCATCTTAATGACACTGTTAGACTGAATGAAGGTGCCAGTATCAGACTGTGAGGCTTATCTATTTAATGCCGATAAACTAATTCCTAAACCAGAGCTACATTTAACCCTGCAGATAAGTAAGTGTTTTTGTCACTGTAAAGCAGTGAACTTAATTCAAAGAAGTTCAAAGAGACAACAACAGGAAGCAGGATTGGACGTGGCACTTGGTGCCATGGTCTAGCCTTGAGCTCTGTGGTGACAGGTTGGACTTGATGATCTATGAGGTCTCTTCCAACCTTGATAATACTGTGATACTGTGATACTGTGACTTTTACCCATTGTAGGAAAGTATAGCACAAGAGCAATTCCTGGAATTCCAGCATTCCTGGAATAGTCCTACTGAGTAGTACTCCTCTACTTTGGTGTCTAATGTTTGTTGGGCTGGTGTCTCAAATAGACAACTGAATTTCCCCATGTATTTAGGTAACTGCAGGGGATGGCTCAAATCCCCTCATGACAACTGCCTTATGTGATATAACTCCTTTTTAGTCTCTGTGACTGGCTGTATTCAAAACATGCAGATAGGAAATGTGTTTACTATGATCTTTAAATTAATTCAGAGCATTCCAGTGCAGAGATAAATAAAATATGAAGACATCAGGAGTAGCAGCATGCTCCTAAATGTGCTGTAAGCGTCAGGCTCAGGATAGTGTTTAGGTGGAAATATAGGGAAACTGGCAGATAAATAAACAGGACTTTAGTAAAAAATTTTCAGTAACACTACCATCCCCAAAGCTATAAAAGTAAATAACCTCACCCCCAATCTAATTCCACTTATGACTAACAATCTAGTGTGTAGGTAAAGCTCTCTTTACAGCATTAAACTAGCTGCTAGAGCACTACATATGGACATGAGACACCAGTCAAACACTTGGAGAATTGTAGTGAGTCAGTACTGTGAGTCGGTACTACCATTCTGCTAGCTCCTATAACTTGCTGAACAAACTCACTGCTCGTTCATGCAGGGGAGTGTTCTGTGTATCCTGGGCACCCACAGAGCGTTCTGCTGTCCTTATCGTAACCATCTGTAAAACCCAGGTACTGCCATGGTGCTAGGAACTGTAGGACTACACTTATGCAAACCAGAGTTAAGATAAAACCAAAAAGTTATTGTAAAACTGTGTGGTGGTTTGGTTCTGGCTGGGGCCCAGGTGCCCAACAAAGCTGCTCTATCGGTCTCCTTTCGAAGATGGACAGAGGAGAGAGAAATGTAATGAGAAGCTGGCAGGTAAAAGCCAACAACAGTGTAGTAAAGCAGAAAAAGCAAAAGCTGTGTGCAGAAGTAAATGCAAATAATAAAGATGATTGGTCTCTTTTTCACAGGTTATTAGTGACAGAACCAGAGGGAATGGTTTCAGGCTCCAACAGGGTAGGTTTAGATTGGACATCAGGAAAAAATTCTTCCCAGAGAGGCACCGGAATGGGCTGCCCAGGGTGGTGGTTGAGTGATCATCCCTAGATGAGTTTACAAGCTGCTTAGATAAAGTGTTGGGGTATATGAACTTGTAGAGTAGGGTTGATGGTTGGACTTGATGATTCCAAGGATCTTTTCCAACCTGAATCATGCTGTGATTCTCTACTTTCCATCCACAGAAGGTGGTTAGCTGCTGTTCTAGAAAGCAGGGCCCTGATCCAGTCAGTGGTCGCTCCAGAGGACAAAATACCACCCACGAATGGTTATAAAAGACCATAGTGTCATCACATAGATGGTATCACAAAATGAGGAGAACATGCTTATGCAAAGAAACCATCAAAACACAATGAAATAATATTGCAAGTTCGTATCTCAGGTTTAAGGACCTGCTTAGTCAGCTTTGAGTGATGTGAAATTAAAAAAGGCTTTTCTTTAACGTCATGAATTCTAAGGCTTATGTTAGGCTTTGATATAAAAATACGGACTCACAAGAGCAGTATTTTCACAGTTAAATGAGAGTAAGAGCAGGGAGTACAGCAACCAAGTAACACAGAATATAACAGCATACATTTCCAAGAGGTGTGTTTACTACAGCCTGTGTTGACGTGCATATAAACCTCCTGCATGCTCATTCCCCTTGCAGGTGGTGCTGCAATTAATCTAATTAATCTAGAGTAATGTGATGAGAGTGTTTAGTGGCTTCATTTGTGTCAACTCAGAATTCCTTATGTTTCTTACAGTTATCAGCACTTTTTTGTTTTATAGAATCATAGAATCATTAGGGATTGGAAGGGACCTCGAAAGATCATGTGGTCCAATCCCTCTGCCACAGTAGGGTCACCTAGACCAAGTAGCTCAGGAACACATCCAGGCAGGTCTTAAATGTCTCCTGTGAGGGAGACACCACAACCACCCCGGGCAGCCTGTTCCAGTGCTCCGTCACCCTCACTGGGAAGAACCTTCTCAAGTTGATGTGGAACCTTCTATGTTCCAGCTTACAGCCATTGCCCCTCATCCTATCACTAGATGACACATATGGGGTTTTTACACAGTCTTTTCTAGAGAAGCTTTATTTAAACAGAAGTCAGGTTCTAGGAAGAGAAATCACATGCAAGTAATATTAAGTTAATACTTGCATGGCAGTGTTGCTATTCCAGCCATTTAACGAAAAAGAATGGTGTCACATACTGAGAACTCTTAGGTAACTGGCAGCGTGATAAGGCTTTTATGGGAATTTTTTGTAAAGACGTTAGACGTTTCAACATCATATTGAGTCACTGTTGTACCAGACAGTGATTTTGGAGTTGTAACAGTCTGGGCTATGAAAATATCAACTTGATGTTCAACAGTGGTCAAAAATGCAAGTGATGTGAGGAGGAGACTCAGAAAAAAATCAGAAAACAGCATAAAATGCAAACTGCTGTCAGAATGTGATCAAAGGTCTTGTTCTCCCACTTTGAAGAAAGTATAGTAGAATAGAGTAAGCATGTGCTCCAGTACAAAATAGAATCACAGAATCATTCAGGTTGGAAAAAACCCTTGGGAGCATCGAGTCCAACCACCAACCCTACTCTACAAGTTTAGTCCTAACCTAGATGCCCCAACACTTCATCTAAGTGTCTTTTAAACTCATCCAGGGATGGGGACTCAACCACCATCCTGGACAGCCCATTCCAGTGTCTGAACACTCTTTAAGTGAAGAATTTTTTCCTGATGTCCAATCTAAACCCACCCTGTTGGAGCTTGAAACCCTTCCCTTTTGTTCTGTCACTAGTTACCTGTGAGAAGAGACCAGCACCAACATCTCTAATACGTCCTTTCAGATAGTTGTAGAGAGCAATAAGGTCTCCGCTAAGCCTCCTCTTCCTCAAACTAAACAGCCCCAGATCTCTCAAGCTCTCCTCTTAAGAGTTATTCTCCAGGGCCTTCACCAGCTTTGTTGCCCTCCTCTGCACTTGCTGCAGCACCTTGATGTCTCCCTTGTACTGAGGTGCCCAAAACTAGACACAGTATTCAAGATGCAGCCTCACCAGTGCTGAGTACAGGGGGACAAACCTACCCCCGCTGGAAATATTTTCAATAAAAATAACAAATAGTAGAGGGGGGTTTTTTCCCCCCTAGATAAAAAAACCCACCATGTATGAGGCAAGGGTTTTAAAGGGTCAGCTGGCATACAGAGCAATGCAAGTGAAATCTTTATCTTGAATGGGTGCTGTGGTGTTGGGTTCTTTTCACTGGTGGGTTTTTTATTGTGTGCTGCCAAGTCTGAGTACTCCATGGGATAGATTTCTGAGTATCAAGAAGCATTTTTAAAGCTATTAATAGACTTAGTTACATTTTGAACTTGTCAACCAATGACAGTGTCCCCTGATTATACTTCAAAATTAGCAGACAATGAATAACTCCTCTACTCCAATTAATTCAGTTCTCTAACTCCTGTCACTTATTTTTTAAGATACTTCATCTTGATATTGTCCTTTCTTTACATTATTAAACTGGTTAAAACAACTTGCTTTCAAAATCCAGAGTCTAGTCATTCTCTGTGCACTTTTACTCATTATTTAGTGGTTGGTCATCCTTGTACTTTATAAACGTTCAGTAGAAGTAAATTTTTCTTACTGGATATGGTTTAGCATGAAATCCATGGAACAGAAGTAGTATCTTAAGAAGCAAGAATCCTTCAGCCCATCAGTTATAGGGAGAAAGCTTATGTCTAAATTAACTTTATAGAATAACATGATAGTGTGTCCTATATGCTACATTTATTTCAGGACAGCCTTTTTCTAGTACAAGGTTTAACACCTTGTGCTCTGCTGTTTCCCTGGCAACATGACATGGTAAAGTCAACGATGAGTTTTGCTTCAGTGGTGTCCTGCCAAAGCTCATGGTGTTTTGAGCAATCTGAGATTTCTCACTGCAACTGTGTCATAGCAGTGGGAGTTTCTTTCCATTAAGGTCTGCCAAAATAAGTTGGAATTCCATTGGTGAAAATGTTTATGCAGTAATGCCCTGATAATACTGGCCAGGGATGTGAGAGTAGACTGGCCACTTGTCAGAGTAGACTAATTCTTACAAGGCTTTTAAGCGTAGTCCAATAGTATGAATTCCCCTGGCAGTCCTACAGAAGGGGATGGTTCTAATAGCTTGCATTTTGCCTTTACTCTTCCTCACAGATCAAACAAAATCCATGATTAAAAGGAAACAAATAAAACCTCAAAACCCCACGCATGCATAAAGGAAAATAAGAATTAAGTACAAATATGAAAGGAAGTTAAAGCTATGTTAAAAAAAAAAAAAAGGCTGACAAAACTAAATGCTGTTTGGCCGAGCCTAAAATGTCCTGGAGGCAGCATCCTGCAGAGCAGCTGGCTGTCACTGCTATCCAGAAATCCAGACTAAGACTTAAAGCATTTAAAAAGGTTGCAAAATGTTGAATTGTTTTGCTTGGTTTAAAAGACTGTTTTGTACCTGCTTAGTGCTTTGCTGAAAGAGCAAAAAATGCTCAAAATTCAAAGAAATAAGTAATCTAATGGAGGAAAGCAAAATAAGAACAAGTGCTCTGAAGGGCATCTAGGTGTTTATTCTAGAGAAGGGGGGGGCTCAGGGGAGACCTCACTGCTACAACTACCTGAAAGGAGGTTGTAGACACGCGGGTGTTGGTCTTTTTCCATGTAACTAGCAATAGGACATGAGGAAATGGCCTAACTAGGAGAGATTTAGATTGGATATTAGGAAACATTTCATTACTGAAAGAGTTGGAGCAGGGAAGTGGTGGAGTCACCATCCCTTGAAGAATTCAAGAAACACATAGATGCAGCACTTCAGTACGTGGTTTATTGGGCATGATGATTGGACTTGATGAAGTTGTACTTGATGCTCTTACATATCTTTTCTGATTTTAATGATTTTATGATTCTATCTTGATTTGACTGAATGCTGGCTATTCTGAGCTACTCAGGGAATTATTACCAGATTGGAAGTATTAATGTTACCCATTGCTTTTTATTTTCTTCTGTAAAAGTCAGAGTATAGAGCAAGAGGAGATGAATAATCTCTAAATGCAATCCAAAGACTAAAATAATGGATTTTCTGTGACAGAAATTAGATTCTCACTCAATTTCCGCTGTATTTTTTTTCAAGGTTGAACCAGATCAGGGATATGGGGTAGGATGCAGTTAAATTTAATTCTTACTTCTATTCTTGCTTTGTCTCTCATTCCAGTATTTATTAGCTGCTTTTTGACACTCATTTTTATGTTATAATGTTTACCACAGTGAATTATTCACTGTCTTTGAAGATGTGAGAACAAGAGCTCAAAGATAAGGAATGAAAAGTTTGTGCTTGATAGAAGGATAAGAAGAATTGTCAGAAGGACTGAAATTCATAAACTCCCAAGGGAGATGCTAGAATGATCTACTGTAATTTTCCTTACAAGTGGATTAGAAGAAGTATTAATGGAGAATGGTGTAGTGAACAGTCCTGCAAAATATACAATTAGATGATGAAAAAATTATATCATGGTGTATGTTGCTCCACATTCGAAGTCTTTGTTCTGCAGGGGAATGAACAGCTAGGGAATTCTATGGAATTTCAGCATATTGCATTGGAGATGTTGGTTTCATTTTAATAAAAATAATTTTCAAATGGCAAAGTAAATTAGAATAATATTAGCACTGATATGAGCAAAGCCAGGCTTCAGATTTTAATTCTTTATACTTTGCCTTCCTGACAAATACTTCTGTACTTCTGTGCTCTTTGCTCATTTTCTGTGAGGAAATTGCTAATTTTTATTAGTACTCATTGTCCTTATTAATCCCATGCATTCTCAATGGTTTCCTTCATTGGTAACAAGATCCCGGAGGATCTTGTTTTCCAGTTCATAAGGTTGACTTTTCTAATTAGAACCCAGATTTATATGCATTGTGTTGTATTGCTCAGTGTATAAGCACAGTACAGATGGGGAAGCTCCTGCATCCTGTGAGAGGGTGCAGACTTGTAGGATAACAGATTAAGCTGAAGCAGGGTGTAGGGTAAAGTGATGGAGAATTTGAACTGTCACGTAATTCCAGGAGAAACACTGGAGCCATCAGCTACAAACATATTTACAAAGAGAATAAGTCACCTAAAAGCAAGACTGATCCACTCTGAAAAGAGCTTCACAACAAGCGAAATGGAAACAAGCCTATAAATTCACAATCTAAGAATGTCAGATTCTACAGAGATGGTAGATTCTGCATAGAATGTAATCATTTTGTGTAGGGAAGCCTTCACTTTCAATGATCTGTTTGTGACCTCCTCATTTCCCTCTTTTTCACTTCCCATGTTCTTCTCAAAATCCTCTTGATTCCATCACACATTTCCATTAGAGAGCCTTCCTAGAGCTGACACCTGAATCGCAGCATCGTAATGCAGAGCTCTGTGCAAAAGGGTATGCATTATTTTTAAATTTTAATTATTTAGCTTCTC
The DNA here is from genome assembly GCA_013400115.1 of Rhinopomastus cyanomelas. NCBI lineage: Eukaryota > Metazoa > Chordata > Aves > Bucerotiformes > Rhinopomastidae > Rhinopomastus > Rhinopomastus cyanomelas. The sequence goes on along the minus strand of VXBP01001971.1, from coordinate 964,855 downwards.
AGAAAGACACTGTCAAAATAGTTTATCTCTACTGAGGCTGCAATAATTCTTAAACCTCTCTGAATTATGTTTCTCCTCTGTGTTTTAAACCCTCATCTGAACTGCTCTTTCTTGATTGTTCCATCGTCTTGCATCAATGGCCTAATCTTCATTATTCTGACTTGCTTTTCTCGGTTCCAGAGGTGTACGGCTTACTGAAAAAAATCTTCTTGGAAGATATATTTACAGAAACATTTTTCGTCATGTTAAACTGTCTCAGGGTATTTGTTGGACGCAGACCAGAGATAATGGGTTTATCAGACTGGTATATTACCCTGTTTTTGAATACCTGTCAAAAAAGGATTTAGTGATAGCCACACCAAACTCCATGCTGATTGTATAGATAAAGGCTAATGAACATTTTGATGGCTCTTCATCTGCCTTGTGACACCCAAGGATTTTTGAGAATAACTTCATGCAGATAGTCAATACAATATTATTGACTTTTGCTTGCTAAAAGTGACAGTGCTGCTGTTTTGAAGTACTGCAGTGTTTATTGTGATACTTGTTTTTAAAATACTTCTGTTCTTGGGAAATTGCGTAATCTGCATACTGAATATTCTGTTAGTACCATTCAACATATTACATATGTTTATGCTTTGATTCTCATGGAATTTAAAAAATTTTATGTATTACATACTGTGTTCCAATAACCTCAAGGGTCAAAGTGCTACAGCCTACACAATAGTCTGTTAAGAACTGGAGCTTATATTCTTAATCAGAAAAATCTACCTTTTAGGATGTAAATGCTCATTTATGCTATTAGAGTTATTTCAGTGATGCTCAGGATTCAAATATGTGTAATGAGTAGAATTACTTTGGGTAACTATTTTGGTTAGAGTCATGAATAAAAGTATTGGTAAGTCGGTGTGTTTCCCGCTTCTAATTAGATTTTATATGATCACAAGAATATTCAGGTTTTATGACTATTTTAGAGCATCAAATGTACTCAGCTCCAATGTATGAGAGTCTTTCTGAAGCAGAGGAACCGTAATTTCATTCTGTGTCAGATGGTCTGTTTGCAGTAAGTGAAATTAATTTGGAGCTTTATATAGTTGAGACTTAGAAATGTCATTAGGGTTAGGTGTTGCTAAATATTTCAATTATAAAAGGTAATCCTGTAAGTACTTTTAGTTTTGCATTATTTCATCCTGTCATTTTATTTCTGTTGCCTCTGCACTGAGGTACAGATATTCCGTAACTCCTGCCAAGTATTGTAGGAGAGTTATCAAAAGGAGGGTGGATGCTAGAGGAGAAGGAATCTGGCTCACTGTAGTAGGACCCTTACACAGACCTGAGAAATGCTGAAGACAGGAGGAAGTAGGAAAGGGAAGAGAAGCATGTCCCTGCCAGCTAACAGGTACAACCACTGCTGGGTCATCTCAGGAAAGAACCTTTTAAACAGATAATTTCATTGGTGCCAAGGGAGACTGGGAACACAGGCTAAGGCTGTTTCCTCCCCAGGTATTTTCAGAAGCACAAAGAAATCCTTTTGGTAGTGTCAGTGGGTGCAAGAGAAGAAAGGTTAGATGAGGGTTTTTATCCTGTGCTCTTCCTACTAATGTCATAGTTACCACCGCAAAACGTAGCAGCGAGTTCTGATTTTAATCCTACGGTGATTTTCCTGTGTCTCGATATGTTTGATGCATTGCTAGAAGACTGGTGTAACTATGGCTTTGGCTACAAGACTGATTCAGTGTTCCAAACCTCTTATTTTTTTTCCTGGTGCTGCTCACTCTGGTTCTCTGGAATGAGGTATTTTTGCTGGATCTGTTTTACTGGTCACATTTACAGTGTGACCTCACAAACAGATGTGATGCCGTATCAGAGGGACGCTGACTGCACTGTAGGAGTAAGGCAATTTCTTTTCCAGCTTCCCTGTCAAGGTCATCTTCTCAGGGAGCTGGAGCCCAACACTACAGCACTGTAATCTGCCACTGTGCAGCTAGCCTCATATAAAACATGCATCCAGAGAGCTGGTCCAGTACCACTGCAATTCAAGATGAGTTATACTATGAGAACAAGGATGTTGAATCAAAGCTATGGATCCTTAATATGGAGCTACTTCAGTTGTAGCTAGAAGAAAACTACACTGAGAAGTTGTATATCTTGTACCTGTATTTCCACATTTTAGGGTGCTAGATTTAATCTCCAAAGATACCAAATTAAGTAAAATATTACAAAAGAAAAAATTAAGGAAAATGTAGAATATATGTAAGAAAATTTAATTTCATAACAAATTTAAATACTGGTTTATGAATGAGTCATGGAAACACAGGAAGTATATTTGTTTCCGGGGATGTTTAAATCTAGATTTTGTTTATATATCTCTCTGTATTTCTAAGAGGGAAAATAATCTATTAAGTTTAATAGCAAAATGAAATGTATACGAAGGAAAATAATGATTTAGTCTATTCTCCATCAAGCTGAAAAATTCCATTTTATAAAAATACTGAAGGCTTAAACTATATTTTTACCCTCATCCTGTTATCTTATTTAAACAGCTCTTGCTGTTTTAATCTGCAGTCAATAGTGCAGCTATTACTACCCTGAGTGTAATTATACCTTCTGTCTACTACAAGCAGAAGGAGAGACACTGTAGGCTACTGTGCGTTCATGATTCCAAAGTACATGGTCACAAAAGCAGCTGTGTACTTCAGTAACTGTTAGGTACCGGCCCCTCCCCTCCTCTCAGCATTAATGGGAAGGATAGGGCATCTATACTATAAACCCAAACACACACACACACACTCCCCAACACATATGTGGTTAGTATTAGCACACTACAACACAGATAGTACTATAACATTATCTTCATACTATCTGCTAAATTGGCTAATCCATGAGATTCAGTGTCCAAAGTGGGTCTTTCCCTTTCAGACATTAAATTCCACAAACTATCCAGTGATCCAGCGTGAGACAGGGTAGTTGTAAATATCATGTCATAAATAGTTTTACATCATGGTGTTGTACAGAAGTTACATGGAAGTGTCCTGAATAAAAAGCACTGCCGCAGCTTTTCTAAAACGTTAGCACTCCTGTTCTGCTCAAGCAGAAATGTAAAACAAAAAGGCCCCATGGAGTCAAAGTACTGTCACCTTGCTCTGAGAACGCACAGAGCCATTCTGCGCACAAATCAGTTCATTTCTTCTTCAAAACACAAATATTTCCAATAGAAAAACGCATTGGCAGAAACTGCTGATGTGCGTAACTGAAGAGAGCACTCAAGGAAATAATGTTTTTGAGAAGTAACCACACTTTTTACTTTAAAAAATAACCAAGAAAAGTAAAAAGCTGCAGGATTCTCAGAGCCTGACTGGTGGTGCTGGACCTCAGTTCTAACTAAACAAAGATGCAAAATTGCAAAAGTGTATTTCAAATCTCAATGCACATCAGTGCTCATCCTGTGAGATCCACTTCACTGGTGCCATAAATGACTGGTCTTCCCTAAGAGAGAAGATGGAAAAAACCAGGAGCTTGCTTTTTTTTTAAAGTAGAACACACAGGGATGTTCTTGTACCTCTGCCATCTCTGGAGACAGGTTGATTATAAGCTTTCCTGTAACCAATTATCTGGAATCCAGGATCACAAGGAGTGTCAGAGCTTTTCTAGAAGCTTTTAAAGCTGAGTAGCATAAAATAGAAACATATTATAAACCTCTACTGTTGTCTACCATGATACCGTGATAAATTATGGCATGTGCCCAAGGCACTTCCTTTACTTTCTGAAAAAGAATTTTTAAATAATGGTAAAAGGCAGTGACAGAAATTGTAGTTTCTCATTATTGCTCGTTTAAACTGGATTTTCAAAACTGCCTGTTTGACATCTTAAAACAAAAATAAAAGGAAAATACTAATATTCTTGGGAAGTTCTGTGAGGAATGGCAGGCTCTATACATACAAGACATCTGACAAATACACCACACCAATTCATCAGAACACTCCTGACACGAATAAGTTAGATTGCTGCGGAGATACGTAGCTACATTCATCTACATACAGTCACAATGGTCAACCATAAGAAGCAAGAGATGAAAAGTGTATTTGCAAACTGTAGGGGTAATTTAAGGTTGCCTAATGCTGTTATATTAAATATAGATTTTTTAAAAGCTCCATGTCTCAAATTGTCCTGAGACACCATTAAAAAGGAAGGAGACAGACTTGGGATTTGATGTAATTTTCTTGTCAATAGTTTTTGACTGTTGCACAGCACAGGTCATTATTGTATTAGCACCACAGTTCCGAAAGGCCAAACCAGACGTTGCTCCTCTACTACATTTTGTGTTGGACAGTATTGCACTGGTGTGATAATACAGATAAAGTGTTGGTGCACTGTGATCAGGTTTAGGTTTGCAGCAGATCTCATCTACAAGAGACTTGAGTGGGAACCTGTTCCTCGTTATGATCAGCAGAGAGGCTAGCAGGCAATTTAAAACTGGTTTGCAAAAACTCATAGGTGAGATACAAAACTTAGTAGTTTGTATACTGTAGCAGGGGACTGGCTAACTGAGAGCAAATGTCTAGTAGCAACAAAATAGTCAAGAATGCCCTTTCAAATCAGGATGGACACTTTCAGTCTGGGCCCCTCAGTTCCAGAACAACACAGAACTGCTGGACAGAGTCCAGAGCAGAGCCACAAAGATGAAAAAGGGAGTGGAACATCTCTCTGATGAGGAAAGGCTGAGGGACCTGGGTCTCTTGAGCTTGGAAAAAATGAGACTGAGGGGTGACTATATTAATGTTTATAAATATGCAAAGGGTGGGTTTCAGGAGGATAGCGCCAGGCTCTGCTCAGTGGCATCTAATGATAGGACAAGGGGCAAAGAGTGCAAGCTGGAACACAGAAGGTTCATCATAAATATGAGACAGAACTTCTTTCCGGTGAGGATGACAGAGCACCGGAACAGGCTGCCCAGGGGAGTTGTGAAGTCTCCATCTCTGGAGACGTTTAAAACCTGTTTGGATGAGTCCCTGTGCGACTTGGTCTAGGTGGCCCTGCTGTGTCAGGGGGATTGGACTAGATGATATTTCAAGGTCCCCTCCAATCCCTAATGTTCTGTGACTCTGTGAAATGTTTTTCTTGGATGGAGAAAGAGTCATGATTCCTTTGCTCTGCCATGTTCTTCTTGCATGATTCTAAAGTGAGCCCATTTCAGTGGGTTTGGGACTTTTTTTTTTAAATCCAAATTGGTCTGTAAGAATAGATCTAATCCATTCTGTGCTGGTGGCAATGCTTCATTTCCAGCTCAGGTGCCTGCTTGTTATCTCATTTGTTAAGAGTTTTAAAAGTTCATTGAAAGCTTTTAGATATGTGCAGAACTGGACTGGTGACATTACAATGATGCCACTTAGAGGAGCTTGCAAAAAAATAAACATGCTCATTGCAAGTTTGAATGGTATAGACTTGTATTAGTCAATGGAAAAGCAGAGCTCTAGTTGTTACCCTCTAGAACAATGGTTTGTTGTGTGATTGTGTTGAAACCTGTGTCTCTGACAATGGCATCTGAAACGTATATAAATATTTATTACATTTATGAGCAGGTGCTAGGAGGAAGAATCATGTTTGAGTGTGAGAACCATAGAATCATAGAATCATAGAATCACTACGGATTGGAAGGGACCTTGAAAGATCATCTAGTCCAATCCGCCTGCTGCAGCAGGATCACCTAAACCAAGTCACACAGGAACCTATCCAGTCGGGTCTTGAATATCTCCAGTGAGGGAGACTCCACAACCCCCCTGGGCAGTCTGTTCCAGTGCTCTGTCACTCTCACCATGAAGAAGTTCCTTCTCAGGTTGATGTGGAACCTCTTATGTTCCAGCTTACACCCACTGCCCCTCGTCCTATCACTACATGACACCGAGAACAGCCCAGTTCCATCCTCCCGACACCCACCCCTCAAATATTTATAGACATTAATGAGGTCACCCCTCAGTCTCCTCTTCTCCAAGCTAAAGAGACTCAGCTCCCTCAGCCTCTCCTTGTAAGGGAGGTGCNAAACTTGCTGACAGTGCATGCCAATCCCTCATCCAAGTCATCAATGAATAGATTGAACAGGACCGGTCCCAGCACCGATCCCTGGGGCACTCCACTAGATACAGGCCTCCAACCAGACTCTGTCCCATTGACCACCACTCTCTGACTTCTACCCTGTAGCCAGTTTACAATCCACCTCACTACCCGAAAATCTAGGCCACACTGCCTCAGTTTGTCTGCAAGGATGCTGTGAGAGACCGTGTCAAATGCCTTTCTTAAGTCAAGATAGATGACATCCACGGCTCTGCCATCATCCATCCACCTGGATACGCCCTCATAAAAGGCTATCAGGTTGGTCAAGCATGACTTTCCTTTTGTGAAGCCGTGCTGACTGTCCCTAATGACCCTCCTGTCCCCGATGTGCCTGGAAACAGCCTCTAGTACAAATTGTTCCATCACCTTTCCTTGGATGGAGGTGAGGCTGACCAGTCTATAGTTACCCAGGTCTTCCTTCTTTCCCTTTTTAAAGATTGGGGTAATGAGAATGAGTATGGAAGCATCATTAAATGAGCAAATAGATATATAATTGCATATGTGTCTATATAGGCATTCCTTGTTCATGGCCTCCTTGGAAAATGATGAAAGAACTTGGAGTAAACACTGTGGTTTCCTGAGTTACAGTAAGGTTGCATCTGTGCCAGTATAGAATGCCAATAGCTAACAAACTATGAAGACTCTATCACACTGGATAAATAATTATTATTGAAAAAAATCAATGAAAACTAAATTATTGAAACACACAGCTGACCTTATCCTTTAAAAAAAATTAATATAGATCACCCTTAACATCACTACAAATGTAATAATTTCATTATCACCTTCATAAATTTATGCTGTTACACATCTAAATGACGTTTCATATGCTGTTCTCTGGATATTACAGCCAAAGGAAATAGCTTCCTTTAATTTTTAATCTATATTCTTCTTTTCTATTTCTCCTGTCCACTGTTAAACTAGCTACTGCTGAAGTTCCATTTCGGTACATATGAAAATAAATTTTTCTCATGTGTGTGTATATACGCATTAACCTACTAGATACAGAAGCAGTTTGAATTTCAAAATAACCTTCTGAAAATGGGGAATTCTGAAGTACAACAGGATTTGACATTGCTTGGCTTTATGCACTAAACTTTTAATATTGTATTTGTCAAGGATTTTTAATTGCAGTTGATGTCATTGTACTTACAGAAAATCGTGGGTGATTTCCTAACTGCCATACAGCTATATCTGATGACATGTGCAGGTATTGCAGCTACTTACACACATGCAGTGTTACACAGAATCATACAACATTCAGGCCTGGAAAGGACCTCGAAATATCATAGAATCATTAGGGATTGGAAGGGTCCTCGAAAGATCATCAAGTCCAGTCCCCCCACCACAGCAGGATCACCTAGACCAAGTGACACAGAAACACATCCAGGTGGGTCTTTAATGTCTCCAGTTGAGGAGATCCCACAAACTCCCTGGGCAGCCCCTTCCAGAGCTCTGTCACCCTCACTGGGAAGAAGTTCCTTCTCATATTGATGTGGAACCTCCTGTGTTCCAGCTTACAACTATGGCCCCTCATCCTAGATGACATTGAGAAGAGCCTGGCTCCATCCTCCTGACACCCACCCTTCAAATATTTGTAGACGTTAATGAGGTCACCTCTCAGGCTCCCAGCTCCCTCAGCCTCTCCTCATTAGGGAGGTGCTCCACTTCCTTCATCATCCTTGTTGCCCTATGCTGGACACCCTCCAGCAACTCCACATCCCTCTTGAACTGAGGGGCCCAGAACTGGACACAACACTCCAGATATGGTCTCACCAGTGCATCACCTAGTACAATCCCCCTGCCACAGTTACAGTGAGACTTTGAGGCTGAAAGTTGTAGTAGATTTTTTTCTATTCTGCTGAGAGAATAGGTGATGTCTTGGGAGTATTTCTCAAGCTTCCACTAGGTGCTAGAAATGCAGGACTGCCAGGTGGTGATGGTAATGGTCTACACTGTCTTTAAGAGCCCTTAGCAGTTATCAGGCTGAAGTCTGCTTAGTTCAGCTGTATGTGCTCAGACTTCTGCCATAAATCTCATCTGGCCTTGTGGCAGACCATGCTGGAAATTACCCAAGAAAGGCTTAGGGCAGACTTTTCATGTTACCTGTGTAATGACATTGCAAGGGCACATAGGATAAATGGCAGATTCATCCAACCTACTACTTCCATAATGTAGAAAGGTGAGTGTGATTTCACACTCAGAGGTAGTAAAGACATTCTCCTGATGTCCTGATGTGTACAATGTGGGCTTGCATCTCTGGCAAGTAGTCACTGTGCTTCAGATATGAGAGAGGTTAGTCTTGTATTCAATAAAGAGTTCACTGCCTTTCCAGCACATACAGTACAACTACTAGGACATTTTAATTAAAGTCTGCTTCTTTTTTATAAATAAATGAAATTAATTGTTTCAAATTGGAAAATCTAAAAGGCTGTTGATGTGATTTTCTTGGGGCTGCTCAAACATCAGGTTTATAAAATGCTTCTCTCTATGTGAGATTTTACTTTGGGTTTAATGATTTTAATATATTGGCTATCTAGAGCAATCTGAGAAATTCTGTTTCAAGAAATGTACCATTTTTATTAGAGAAGACATTTGGAATAAAATATGCAATCGTAAGTACAGCATGTACCTCTGTACTAAGTTTAAATAATCTTGTGTTCCCTTGAGAAGGACTTCAACTTCTAATTTTGCATTGTTCCGGGAAGTCTTGCATTCCAGAGGAAAATTCCTGCTTCCTCTGCAGGTCAGATATATACCACCTTTTCCTCTTTCTCTTCCCATGAAATGCAATCTGGGCCTATTCTCCTCAGAATATATTCACTTATGCACATGATCATTTACATACAAGGAGCTTAGTTTTCAACTGCCTGCTTCAGCAATACAGCATCTGTCATATAAACCATCTCCTCACCTCTTTTTATGAATATTTTAATGCCAGGAATATAAGCACTTCTCTGCTATTTCCATGGAAACCTGAAGAGGAACTTAAAATTAATGCAAGGGAAAATAGAGGTTGGAGGAGAAGGCATCTCGAGTTCTTACTCTGTGCTTCAGGACTCACTGGACCAAAATTGTTGTTTGTTATGATCAGGTAGCAATTAATGATCCTACGTCTGATCTAATGTGTAAACACCAAGCTGAACATAGAGAAAGCAGTACATTAACCATCAATCAAAGTATAACCTGCTCCCTTTGAATGGATTGAATAGAAAATCATTCTACATTTGTCTAATAAATCAAAGCAATAGACTTGCCAATAAATGAAGTTCCTTCAAGACTTCAAGAGCCAGTAACTTTGTTAGTTTTTTTCTCCTTTTTTTCCTCAGGTACAAGTGATTCTCGGAATGTTTCCTTGGTGCAGTCAAAGATCCATTAATTAAGTACTCACCAAGCAGACAGCAGTTATTTTACAAAGAACACTAAAAGCTATTTGTTGGAAAAGACATCAGGCAGGCTGCTAGAACTACAGCACTGCTATTAGCATTGAGTAAGCCTTAAAGGAAAAGTTTTAATGACTTGTAATTCTGTAATAACAGAAACAATCAGATGCTCAAACAACTTCCTTTTTTCTCCCCTATCCTCCTGTTACATTTGTTGTCTAAATTGTCAGTATTCTACCAGCACTTCCTGTGTTGTAAACGTAACTCCCCTTGTGTTCCTACAAGTAGCAATCCAAGCAGCAGAGTAATTTTTTCCTAAAATAAAAGCTCTGGTTTTATTGTTTGCTGAGAGCAGGAGAGACCCCTGAGACACTCGTGAACAGGCCTTCACTGCGTGCAACTCATAACTGAGTTACACACAGATGTCTTGGGGCATCTGACATACCTCCTCATCGCATCAAATTCGGTTGGACTTATTAGATGGCAAAGAAAAGTCAGTAATGTTCTAAAGGAGATTCCCATAGCTTAAGAAAAGAATACGCAGACAACATAAATTTCACATATACGATGAGTGATAAAGTTTTGGGAATGGATCTACAAAAGGAACAGCCTTACCTTTTAGCACCATGAGGTCCAGGATTAGTGCAAAGCACCACTAAAACTCCCCCTCAATGTAGGTGAGAGAGAATTTTAGAATAGCACTGTAGGACCAGTTTAGAAGTAACTACAGCTGAGATCTTTCATCAGATGTTCATGCACACACACACGTGCTTACACACAGCGGAAGTCTCACTGTACTGGTTTAGAGATGACAAAGCTGAGGACACATAGTATTTTTTTTAAGTTATCCATTTGCAAGGGAAAACATTTACATCCATTATTCAAAAAGAAAAAAAAGTTCAAACCCAAAAATGTTAACAAGATCTCCTCAATACTTGGCGCAGCCCTCGTCGCATACCTTTTATTTCTTTTTCCTTTGCAAGTTTGAAAGAATTGGAACTTTGCCAATTCCTGTACCAAAACGAGTGCTGTAGGGTATCATTAGGGAGGTCTGATCAGCCTCTAAAGGCACAAAATTATATAAGCACTGAGTGTCACCTGAAATGCACAAGTCTGAGGAGGAAACAGGATTGAAATAATGTTAGGAGCATGTTTAAGTAATGAAGCAGTGTGGATGGGGCGTGAGGTAGGGCAGGGTTTAAGTGATCTGGTGAAATCAAATAGTCAAGAGTTAGTAAATGGGAGAATATTGTTGGTGTAACCTTATTTCGGACATATTGTTTCTGTATAATTTGATCAAGATCTTATAGTGATGATGTTTTATTTCCATGGATTTTCTGCCTCATTTGATGAATATAATGGTTTTTCTTAAAGTAATTATTTGATTAACGAAGGCTTGTTTGATAAATAAGACTGTCAACTGTAGGAACACTGCTGTCTTCTGTTGCAGGGGCAGGAAAATATGAAATGACTGGAACATATGATTATAGGAAAAGAGAGAAAGCTCAAGTGGCTGAATGCTACTTGAATAACTGTCTTACACCCCGCGATAGGGGTTGGTCTCTTCTCATAAGTAACAAGTGATAGGACAAGAGGACATGGCCTCAAACTGCGCTCAAATTAGACATTAGGGAAAACATAATTGAAAGGGCCATCAAGCATTGGAACAGACTGTCCAGGGAGGCGACTGAATCATCGTTCCTAGATGCTTTTTAAGAATGGTGTAGATCTGGAGCTTAGGGATATGGTCTAGCAGTGGGCTCTGTAGAATTAGGATAACAGTGGGACTCTATGATCTTATTGGTCTTTTCCAACTTAAAAAATTCTATGATTCTGTGTTCCTTTTTGATTCCAAATCAGTTTCTTAAGTAAAAACTTTCAAGTATAATCCCACATTTTCCCATATTTTTCCCAAAGGGACCTAATTAGAGATCCTGTGATTTGATTTGTAGTAGGTGTGATTACTCAGAGCTACACCAGATATCAATGCTAGCTTGAAAAATTACTAAAGTTTATTAAGTAAATATGTGTGCTGAAAAATTAGACTTTAGAAAATCAGTTGGGTGTCTAGAATTACCGGGTTCCTTCTAACTATAATTTCTCATTGTGTAGATCGTTTCATTACCTATTTATAAATTGCTTTTCATAGTACCTCTGGATCTGACAACATGCTGTGGAGACAAATTTAGCCAATAAAATACTGAGATACCATAATTATTAGCTTGAGAAAAAACTAGTAATTCTGCCTTTTGAGCAGCTCCTAAAAACTTGTGGTCTGTAAAAAGCTGATTGTTTATGAAAGCTTATAGTAAAGCATGAGTCTGTAATTTGAGTCGTGACAATAAAGTATGGACGGGGACATTTTTCGTCTTGCAAGATAAACGGGACAGGGTTCAGTGAAGAAGAAATGGTGTTCGTGTGATGTGTAGTGTTAGTCGTGTAGATCTCACAGGCAACCGTGATTTCAGCATTTGACACACGAGCATTTAAGTCTGCAGTTTTGACGTTCTTCCAGCTGAGATCTTTTCTGTGTTACATTCTAAAGTAAGTTTCTGTAAATAGGTTTTACTGAGATGGTAATTATTTTTAGAAATACCCTTAGGAATACCAGTGATGTATGTCACCCATGATTAATTTTGTTTCATTCTTCTTGGCATATTGTGTGCACAGGGATATTTTATGGTGGTTACTACTTCCTGGGAAGTTCATTTCATGCTCTGTATTGAACAATCTGACAATAAACACAGAACTGGAACAGGCTGCCTAGGGAGGTTGTGGAGTCTCCTTCTCTGGAGACATTTAAATTTTGTTCCTGTGCAACTAGATCAAGGTGATCCTGCTCTGGCGGGGAGATTAGACTAGATGATCTTTCGAGGTCCCTTCCAATCCCTAATGTTCTGTGATTCTGTGAATACTGAATCTTAACCTTGCACCAGTGTTTAATATTACATCAGTGTTAAAAGCAGAAATCTACTGTAAAGTTTTGTGCTAACTGAAATGAAAATGTTGTTGAATAGACAGCAGATACCTAACATGACTGTGCAATTACATTTCTGTTTTGAGGTCTTGTTACAAGCAATTTGCTATGAAAACTGGGGATCACAGACTTGCAAAATGTTAGAGGTTGGAAGGGACCTCGAAAGATCATCCAAGTCCAACCCCTGCTGGAGCAGGGTAAGCCTATGGTACTGTCTCAAGATGTCTGACATGGGGCTCAGACCCATGACCCCAGGAATTCAGAGTCCCATGCTCTACCAACTGAGCCAGCCAGATGTGTGTGTAATGTTTTAAATTGTCTGTAAACTGTTAATTTGCAATTCTGGCTGAGACCTTTATTATATGTAATTATTTACTGTTAATATTCTATAATGTTTATGCTTACTCCTCTAAATTATGGAGACTGTAAAAGAAAACACCCCAAATTTTCTTGTCTGAAAAACCCCCAAATGTTTCTTACGATTCACGACACAGTTTGTTGGTGCAATACAGAGCAACATTTTGATGGTTTCAGTTTTGCAGTGCTCCAGTAACAACTCTAGAAATCCTGCACATTTGCAGCAGTGTAATTGTAAACCCAGACTGACTGCTTCAACCTTTCCTGTCAATCCATAAATTAACCAAGTCTGTACGTTTTACAGACTGAAATGCTGTTTGAACAGCAATAGTGAATCTCTCCTTTTTACCTGGTGACAAACTGCAAAGATGTGTAGATATGATCACTTGGTTGCTCATTTCAGTTGAATTTGGTAAAGCATGAAATGAAATAGTCTCAAAAGAAGAGAGATGACCTAATAACCCAGATGGTGGTGTAGTAAAACCCTCTGCTGAGTGAGTGAGCACCCACCCACATATAGAAATTGCTTGAAGTAAAGGCTGAGACACCACAAGAGCCTGGTATTGGAGCAAGAGACCAGAAAATAAGAGACATATGGTCTGATGTAAAAGTGTATGATCATTCTCAGTGTCTACACAGAGTGGAAGAAGTGATCCCCCACAAGAATAAACATATTCAACATCAACATTAATGATTTTTTGACAATAGTGGCACCTACCAACAAGGAGGTTTATGTGGTGCTTTGTTGTTGTTTTTTTAATTGTCTTGGTAAATCAAAATGATTTCTACTTCTTTGTCTGTAGCTGAACAAACCAGACCTTCCATTACAAATATGGACAAAGCATTGTGTTTCAGAATACAGCACTGTTACTTTCCTTTCATTCTTCTCCAATTACTCACAAATAACTTCATGGAAATTATGTTTTCAAACTGTTTTGATCTAAATTTGCCTAATGGTACTTAAAACCAGAAGAATTTATTGACAGACAAGAATCTTTCTTTCCCTGTGCTGCTAAACAGGCTACTTTTGCAGTCCTCAGTACTAGTCTCAATCTCTGCAAAAAAGGCTAAGACCAGACCCAGAGGGGTCTCTTTTTACCCTCTCTTTGATGTTGAGCATCCAGCTTTCTTTCTCTGTCCCTTTTTCATTCTTGATTCGGAACACTGACCTATGTGCCCTACAGACTTTGTTTCTTCCAGGTTAGTAGGGGGCAACCAGCATGATAGCAAGAGCTGTGTTAGAATTGCAGGCAGGGCTGCTAAAAGAGCTGAAATAGCCACTTGCTCCTGAAGTACATTCGTCTTGTAACACAGATGACATATAAAGGGAAGGCGGCCCTTGTTCCCACAAAAGCTCTAGCTGCCCCACACTCTGTAAGCATCCTTCCTAAAATATATGCAAAGATGCAAGACAATGAAAAGCCAGTACTTCTGCAAGAATTTCAGCTGCTTAAGCTGTGAGGGCAAAATTCATCTTTCTCCACTTTGAGAAAGAGTCTCAGATGCTGTGAGTATTCATTTCTTTTCCCTGCAATAAATTTCTCAGTATAAAGTGTTAATTACTATTTTTAAAAAATACATTAAGTTGGTTTTATTGTTCAGATATTACTGAAGAATGACACTGCGGGCTGACTTTTTCTGGTGAGAGCTAATTCAGCCTGGGCCAGTTTTGTTTGTTTTGTATTTTTTAATGGATTTTTTTTAACCTTTTTTTCCTGGCTCCAAAAGATTTGAGTAATCTTCCTGTTATTCAAACACTGCAGCGTTGGACAATGCAAATTTCTAGAGGTCAGCACTTCTACTTGGAAGACCCTTTGCCCACCTTTTTGGTAAAAAACTCGGGGCTTTAAATGATGCTGAAGTTTGTAAAACAAATCCTTTTGTTGTGTTGGTTTTTTTGAACTGGACAAAACTAATGGGAAAGGCAAAATTGTCTAAGAACCACAGCAATTTTATATGGGTTGTGTAAAGGAGAAGTTTTCACCAATAGAGAACGAAGTAGCTGATTTCACAAGAAGGATGAGCTGTTCTGGTAGTCACAACACATACAACGGTTGCACGAGGTCACAGCCAATATCTCCGGTAGTCTCTGTCCGACAGTGGGGTAGGTTTATAAAAGAATACTGGGAACAGAACAAGCATGCCTCCTGCAATATACCCTACCAGCTGACTGAGCCAAGGAGTGCATCAACATCCTTCTGTTGAAGTGCCCTTTTAATTTAATTGCTTTTTGAGCCCAATTACACTTTTATGACTTTTCCTATTATTATTGTTATTCCCTAACACCTCTTGACAGAGTTTCACATTTCATTATGCACTGCACAGAAGGAATGCTTGTCTGCTGTCACATAACTGAATTTGATATTTCTGACTTCCTACCTTATAAGAAATGGTGCAAAAATCATTCACTGTTCAGTTTCCATACCATTCATGATTTCATGAGCTGTATATTATGTTCTCTTCTCGCCGCTGTTTCTTTTTCCAAGCTGAAGAGAACTGTTGTTTTTATATGGTAGTCATTCCATAGTTATGACAATTCTGTTTTCTAATTCTGCTGTTACAAATGACCTTTCATCTAACTTATATCTATTAGCTTTCATACATGCCCAGAGCCCTGTTTTAAAGTTGGGCTGTGTTGAAACGAAAACCTACAGACATGAGAAGTTCTCCATTCTTTATGCTGTAGTTTGTCAGGTTGGACTCTTGCACTGATATTTCAGAATTCAAAAATTCTTTTTATCCAGGGAAAAGGATTTTGCACTCTGTCCCCCTGCCATTATTCTGTTACACAAAATAATTAAGCTTACCGGTGCATTCTAGTGGCAAAAAGTAATGGAGTTCTTTAGTCAAAAGACATTCATTTTCTCTTCAGTGTGCAAGATATTGTTTCAATTCTATTTAGGCAAACAATTGTCTGGGTAACAGGAACCAGTGTTAACCCCATAAACACCCTTCCTTCCCCCCTTTCCCCTACCAAATGTATTAGAAAAGTGCAGGTTTCAAAGAAGGTGCAATGACAAGCAGTGTTTCTTTACACATAAAATCATAGAATCATTAGGGATTGGAAGGAACCTCGAAAGATCATCTAGTCCAATCCACTTGCCACAGCAGGATCACCCACACCAAGTCATAGAGTCAGTCTAGATTAGAAGGGACCACAGGATCATCCAGTTTCAGCTCCCCTACCATGGGCAGGGACACCCCACCCTAGATCAGGCTGGCCAGAGCCCCATCCAGCCTGGCCTTAAACACCTCCAAGGATGGGGCCTCTACCACCCTCCTTGGCAACCCATTCCAGGCTCTCACAACTCTCATGATGAAGAACTTCCTCACATCCACTCTAAATCTACCCATCTCCAGCTTTGCTCCATTCCCCCTAGTCCTGTCGCTACCTGACATCCTAAAAAGCCTCTCCCCAGCCTTTTTGTAGGCCCCCTTCAGATACTGGAAAGCCACAATAAGGTCACCTCAGAGCCTCCTCTTCTCCAGACTGAACAGCCCCAACTCTCTCAGTCTGGCCTCATAGGAGAGCTGCTCCAGCCCTCTGATCATTCTCGTGGCCCTCCTCTGCACTTGCTCCAGCACGTCCACATCCTTCTTGTAATAAGGGCTCCAGAACTGGATGCAGTGCTCCAGGTGGGGTCTCACCAGAGTCTAACACCTTTCCTTCCCCCTACCTCAAATATATTAGAAAAGTGCAGGTTTCAAAGAAAGTGCAATGACAAGCAGTGTTTCTTTACACACAATCTATCAGCAGCTTGAGTTATGCATAAGCTGTACAAAAAGTAGGTTAGTCGATAGTCTGCCACAGTGAGTAAACATTTTTCTTGAACATTCTCCTATAGTTCTCATGCAGATTTTGTGGTATTTTAACAGCTTAGGTCCAGAGAGCTTGAAAGAACAGAAATCAATTAAAAATGGATGTTTCACAAAGGCCACAACCCCATTCTTTGACCACTTCCTTTTGATCATGGCTCACCGACAGGATAGTGACAGTGCAGTAGAGCTTTTTTTATCAGAGAATAGCTCCTGCCTCTTTGGGATTAAAAGTCTGAGATGTGCATCCATGACTGACCTGTCATAACCTGTAAATATGTTTTCGTGTTTCATGGAATTATAGGGACGTGGGCTGGATGTGATCTCTGAAGGTCATTTATCTTGCCAGCTGAAGCTGGACTGTTTTCAATTTAGTTGATTGAGGAGAACCTCTGTAGATGGAGATATCAAAGTTTCTAGGGAAATTGTTCCAGTGCTCTGCTAGTCTTCTAGTGAAATTTTTTCTCTGACATCTAATCCAAACCTTCCATGCTGCTATTAATGTTCACTGCTGCATATTCTTTCATCTCATACTACTGGGAAGAGTTTAACTTCATCATTGTAACTAGGCTTCAAATAGGCTGTTATTCACCTCCTCTTTGCCAGCCCAAAGAAGCCCAGTTCCCTCAGCCTCTCCTTGAAGGTCACTGCAGCATTAAGTTATTGCCTACACGCAGAAGGCTGATATTAAGCTTAAAGGTCTTGAACGAGGACAGCTAAAGTACTGGATCATTTTATATGTAGGACTGTGCAGCATTTCAGCTATGTTGAATGCGTATTGGAAATATTCTTTTTGCCCTTGAGCTAAGCAAATCACATAAAAGCCTGAAAGAAAACACAACCAAAACCCCCATCCTACTTGAAAACAACATATAAGCATGGAAATCAACTGAAATATGTTACCAGGAATAAGAAAGCTGCCTCTATAACCACATATGTAACTCAGTCTAAGGACAAATATCCAGATCACAGTATCACAATAATGATAAGGTTGGAAAAGACCTTAAAGATCATCCAGTCCAACCTAAATCCAAAAAAACCCAGTAATCCCAACATCTAACATCTAGATCATGCCACTCAGAACCTCATCCAGCCTAACCTTGAATACCTCCAGGGATGGGGAGTCAACCACCTCTGTGGGCAGCCCATTCCAAAACCAGATCACTCTTTCAGTGAAAATTTTTTTCCTAATATCAAGTCTAAATCTTCCCTGATGGAGCTTAAGACTATGACCCCTTGTCTTGTTTCCTGTGGCCAGGGAGAAAAGACCAACCCCTATCTGACTACAACCACCCCTCAGATATCTATAAACAGCGATAAGATCACCCCTGAGCCTCCTCTTTTCCAGACTAAACAAACCCATCTCCTTCAGCCTCTCCTCATAGGGCTCATCTTCCAGCCCCTTTACCATTCGAGTTGCCCTTCTTTGGACTTGTTCCAGCACCTCAACATCCCTCCTAAACTGAGGGGCCCAGAAGTGAACACAATACTCCAGGTGCGGTCTAACCAGTGCCAAATACAGGGGCAGGATAACCTCCCTTGACCTGCCGGCCACACCGTTCCTAATGCAGGCCAGGACGCCACTGATATTTAAAGTATGGATGTTCATGATACTTTGGATATATTTTCAAGAATGGTAAGATGTCAAATTAATGCGATTTTAACAAAAAACTCCATTTTTAAACTAGATTTTTTTTCAAACTCCAGAAGTATTCTTACAGCAAAAATAAAGGCTGCTGGAGTAGCCTTTATCTGAATCTTCTAGCATTTCTGTGAAATGATGGATTCCTACTCTCCAGTCCTTAAGTTCAGTAACCTTTTTCTCTGTTGTTCCAAGACTTTTCTGTCTAACCTTTCTTTAGGTTCCCTTTAGTGTATAGGTCCTAGCAGGAGCATCTGTTGTCCTGTTCCTTTGCTTGGAAATTGCCATGCTCAAAGGCCAGTCCTCCTGTCATCAAACTTTTCTTTGCTTAGGGACTCTCCTTGAGGTGTTATCAGGGTGGTGTTATACGGTGCTGGTCCTGATCTAGCAACAGAAAACACTTTTGACAGATAATATTAAACAGTGGTTTACCTCAGTCTGTTGTTGGTACCTACAGGTGTCTAACAATGCTTAACTGACCTTGTACCACTACAGACACAACTGGCTGTCTCAGGGCACACCTGAAAACATGTAGGGATCAATTTTCAAAGACAGATGTTCAGGACTCCCAATTAAATCTGCTTTACCTCTTCTAGTCTGCAGTAAGCCTCAGTAACACTACAATCCTTTTCCAGTCACCAAGATCATAGGTGATAAAATATTCATGTTTTCATTGTCATCCTATACAATAGCCAAGACTAAAGGTCCTCATGTAATTCACATTCACACTGACAGATTCAGTTATCATCTGCAGAATTTTCTGTAAAGACAGTAGTATCCTCCACAGGAAATCATCGAGGGACGCGGTATGTTGCCAGTACTGCTTTGTCAGGTTTATTTTCCCTTTCTTCTCAGTAAAAGAGATATCAGATATCACAGAACATTAGGGATTGGAAGGGACCTTGAACTGCCTCCTCCACCTGTTCTACATTTTCATGTTCAAATTGTAAACAATGACAGGACTCTAAAATAACAAGGAATCGATTTGGTAGTTCACAAAAACTGCTTGTTAGTATAATTTTTCCTCCTGATTTGACGAGTCTTTTAAAAAAATGTAGCTTTTTTCAAACTTAATCCTTTTTTTGCCCTCACCATATAAATACGTGTCTTCCTATCCAAAACCACAAGTTTTTTTTGTGCTCTGCATCCATGTTTCTCAGCCGTCTATATGCTCATTTCATAGAGGAGATTCAGAGTCATAAAGAGTACAAGACTTTCTTCTACAATCCCTTTCAATTTCTCTTTACTATGGTGGCATCAAGTACAGGACACCAAGAATAATTTTGGTAGGAAGGACAGACCTAGACAGCAAGTGCACATCCATATCCACATGCTGGGTGCTCTGTTGAGACAGCTGCTACTGGTTATCCTGACCTCCTTCCTGGTTTGTTTGCCACAAGACTGGTCAGGGATTCCTGCAGTGGTTTTAGGCTCTCATAACAAACACACTGCTTTGGGGCTGGGATGAGTTTGTCTGCTGGTAGGACCAGTTAAGCTTCTAAGTGTCTTAATACTTCTTAAAGAATTCACAATGGGACTAATCTCCTATGTAACCTCTTCTAATTTTCATAGAATTATAGACTAGTTTGGGTGGGAAAGGACTTTAAAAGGTCTTCTAATAATAACCAAGGCCACCAACTAGATCAGGTTGCTCATTGCCCCTTCCAGCCTGTCCTTCAGTGGTTCTAGGAATGGAGGCAACCTGGGCCAGTGTCTCACTCGCCTGAATTGTAAAAAATGTCTTCCTTGTATCTAGTCTGACCTCTTTCAGTTTAAAACCATCGCTCCCTGTCCTGATGCAATAGGCCCTGCTAAAAGGACCATCCCCCTCTTTCCTATAGGCTCCTTTAAGTACTGAAAGGCCACACTAAGGTCTCCCTAGAGCCTTCTTCAGGCTGAACAATCCCAGCTGTCTCTGTCTGTCCTCAAAGCAGAGCAGTTCCATCCCTCTGACCTTTTGTGCGGACACCCCTGCAACAAGTCCATGTTTTTCCTGTGGTGAGGACTCTGGAAACGGATGCAGTACTGCAGGTGAGACCCCACCAGAGCAGAGGAATAGGATCCCCTTCTCAACCTGCTGACCATGCTGCTTTTGATGCAGCCCAGGATACAGATGGCTTTCTAGGCTGCAAATACACTCTGTTGGCTCATGTCCAGCCATTAATCCACCAGTGCCCCCGAGTCCTTCTCCACTGGGCTGCTCTCAATAACATCATCCCCCAGCCTGTGCTGGTACCAAGGATTGCCCCGACATAGGTGCAGGACCTTGCACTTGGCCTTGTTGAACCTGATGAAGTTCACATGAGACTCTTCTAAGGGTTGTCCAGGTCCCTCTGGATGGTGTCCAGTCTCTTTGGATGGTATCCCATCCCACAGGTGTGTCAACTGTACCACTCAGCTTGGTGTCACCTGCAAACCTGCTGAGGGTGTACTAGATCCTACTGTTTATGTTATTAATGAAGACATTAATCACATTGGTCCCAGTAGCAGACCGCTGAGGGACACCACTTGTCCATATGGACATCAAGCCATGGACAACTATCCTGCGAATGCAACCACCCAACCCATTTGTTATCTGCTGAACAGTCTTGTCAGGTGTGTAGTGGTTTATCCCAGTTTTGTTCTATCTCAGTCAGATTCTTAATTTCTTTTTCTGAGAGACATGTAGAGGTTACTGGATTACATTGTTTTACTTTTCTTGAACAGATAGTTTCTTCTTTTGATTTTTAGATTAAAGTAATTATTTTTTGTAACTCATGAAATTCTCATAATCTCTCCCTGTTTAGACCCAGAACCACCTGATCCTGTGCATCCCTGTAGGAGTCGTCTTTCTTTGAAGAAAAAATGAGTCATACTATAGCTTTATTCCTTTTAAATCAAGTCTCCCTTGTCTAGCACTCAATCAGGACGGCCTAACTGCTAGGCAGGAAGGACTTCTGCACTCATACTCAATCAAGGCTTTTTCTAAGGAAAAAATCACAGAATCACAGAATCACTTTGGTTGGAAAAGACCCCTGGGATCATCGAGTCCAACCATCTACTACCTTACAAGTTCAATCCTAAACCATATCCCTCAACACCTCATCCAAACGATCTTTAAATGTGGCGACTCAACCACCTCCCTGGGAAGCCCATTCCAGTGCCTTACCATCCTCTCTGAGAAAAAAATTCTTCCTAATACCAGGTCTAAACCTACCCTGTTGTAACTTGAACTCATTCCCTCTTGTTCTATCACTAATTGCTTGTCAGAAGAGACCAGCACCACCCTCACCACAACATCCTTTCAGGACACAATACTCAAGATGTGGCCTCATCAGTGCTGAATACAGGGGGATGATAACCTCCCTACTCCTGCTGGCCACACTATTTCTAATACAAGCCAGGATGCCATTGGCCTTCTTGGCCAAAATGATCCTTTATATTTAGTCAGGCTGTCTATTGCTTTCTGCATAGGTTGTATTTTCTTCTGCAGTATCGTGCTTTCTCACTGCCTTCCATTATACATTTATTCAAACATAGCTTGAATTCCTGAATTGTTTTGACAATGGTATTTCCTTTGATTTATTTTGTGGACTGTCGTTATTTCAGAATGGATTCTTGCTTTATTTATTTTTTTTTTTATAGTAACCCCAAGGGAAAACTGATGTTCGCATCACATTAATTCAATTACTCTTTAACCCCATCTCTCCTTCAGATACGTCAAAAAAGAAAGCTTCACCTGCTTTCTTTAGAAGGTCTTAAGGTGCAGATCTTTGAAGAACAGACTTGAAACAGGAAAAAATAGATTCCTGCCATTTTGTGAAATAGCTCTTAACTACCAGCATATGCTAAATGCCAGCCGCTCTCACAGGAAAAGCCTCAACAGGAAAAAAGCAACAGCTTCCACTTGTTCTTTCAGAATTTACTGGCATTTAAAGATTTTCTAACTTTTCTGGAAAGCAAACATTACCATCCCTGCACCAATTTTATTCCTCATTGTTATTTATGATTTATGTTTTATAAAAATATTATTTAGCTTCACAAGCCCCAAATGCTTACCAGTTTTAAAACAATGATGAAAGAGAAATAATATTTGAAGGACAAAGTCCTTAGATATTTAGTAGAAATGGTAGTTAATTCTCTTATTTGTGATAGTTTCTTTCCCAATTTGGTCTCTTAAGTGACCAGAAAGCTTTGCTGTGAAAGCTGTGAGGAGATACTGCATTCCAATTTGGCCCCATTCACAGAATCACAGAATCATTAGGAATTGGAAGGGACCTCGGAAGATCATCAAGTCCAATCCCTCCACCACAGCAGGATCACCTAGACCAAGTCACACAGGAACATATCCAGGTCGGTTTTAAACTCTTCTAGAGAAGGAGACTCCACAACCTCCCTGGGCAGCCCCTTCCAGTGCTCTGTCACTCTCACCATGAAGAAGTTCCTTCTCATATTGATGTGGAACGTCCTATGTTCCAGGTTACACCTGTTGCCACTTCTCCTATCATTAGGTGAACTGAGAAGAGCCATCAAATTATTTTTCTAATTCTTGCTATCTTGATAGCAGGATCTTTCCTTTTGAAAACTCTTAATTGTTCTGGAACTCTTTCCTGCTATGCACACTTCTACTGTTCCAGAGGATGACCAGGGATGTTTCTGTGTTTGCAATTACTTGAAGAAGAGAAGCAGCCATCTGTTCCTTAGCGTGTTCTTTCCCTTAAGCACTGAATTCCTTGTTCTCAAGCTCAAAGAGGAATCTGCAATTAGCCCCCAACAAGGCTGTCTGGCTAAGGCATTGGCATTATCTTGCTTACACCGCAGCTTGTGAATAATTATGAAATTACAGCAGAACTTTTTTTTAACCACATGTCTAACTACTCTGCTCAGTTTCCCTGAACTGGAAAAGACACTGTGAAAAAGAAGAATGCTTTTTCTTCCTGGCATTTTGTCTCCACATGAATAGGAAATGTTTATAACTTCTTTGAAAGTCATACAACAATTTTTAATATTTTTTGATTATAATAAGCCAAACCCTCTCAGTTACACTTTCCCTATAATATCTACAGTAGCTTTATAATATTGGTGAAAAGAGAAACAAGCTGTTAGAACAGGAGTGCATAGAATCACAGAATTACTCAGGTTGGAAAAGACTTTTAGGCTCGCTGAGTTTATGAGTGGGTACATTATGTATCTTGAGACTCAGTTTCAGTGCCAGCCTTCATCCTAGAACTGTAGACATATCACTTCTTAGTTCAGACTTTCAGATGTATCAAGATGTCCTCTGACTATAAAAAACCTGAGACACATGTTACAGAGTGCTGGTTCAGATGTAATTGTTGCACTGCACAAATCACAAGGTCCCACTTAAAATTTATAAAAGCCTTGTCATGCCATGTATACAGTCCTCTCTTGGGTCTGGATTTGCTTTCTTGTCTTTTAATTCCACACAGCAAGTGAGACTGAACACTCTGTGTTTCATGTCTCTGTGTTAATAAAAAAAAAAAATCTGAATTACTTTAATTACTTTTCTGTTCCTCATATGGAAGTTAGTGCTGCCTGTTTCTCTTTGCCCAAAGTTTTCACCATTATGTGGATGACATCTCACTGTTACTTGAAGACTTGGGTTCCTCATTGCTCAGTGATACATTTTCCTCTTGTGCTGTTGTAGTTAAACCGTTAAGTGCATTTCCAAGGTATATCCCGCATTTGCACCATGTACCCATAGTCTTGCACTGATGTGATGTAGCCCGTATCTTTGTTGGAAATGGTTCCTTAATGAACTTTAACTAAAAGAAGTTCCACTTAGTTTAGTTATGGTTTTTAAGATAGTCAACCAACGTAATAGGAATGTTATTACAATGAAGAATAAATTTCTTAAGTGTCAGGTACAATAGTTTACTAATTACTTTATGTCATAGGATCATAGGATCATAGGATGTTAGGGGTTGGAAGGGACCCAAGAGATCATCAAGTCCAACCCCCCTGCCGGAGCAGGACACAACTATCTAACACAGATCACAGAGGAACGCATCCAGGCGGGCCTTGAAAGTCCCCAGAGAAGGAGACTCCACAACCTCCCTGGGGAGTCTGTTCCAGTGCTCCGTGACCCCCACAGCAAAGAAGTTCCCCCTTGTGTTGAGGCGGAACCTCCTCTGCTGCAACTTACACCCATTGCTCCTTGTCCTATCACAGGGAGCAAGTGAAAAGAGCCTGTCCCCCCCCACTCCTGGCCAGCCTTCAAGTACTTATAAACATTTATCAAATCTCCCCTAAGTCTTCTCTTCTCCAGACAAAAAAGCCCCAAGTCCCTCAGCCTCTCCTCATAAGCCATGCCCTCCTGTCCCCTAATCATCCTCGTAGCCCTCCGCTGGACCCTCTCCAGTAGATCCTTGTCCCTCTTAAACCGGGGGGCCCAAAACTGAACACAGTACTCAAGATGAGGCCTCACCAGGGCAGAGTAGAGGGGGAGAAGAACCTCTCTCGATCTGCTGGACACACTCCTCCTAATACCCCCAGGATCCCATTGGCCTTCTTGGCCACCAGGGCACACTGCTGTGCCATGGTTAACCTGTTGTGCACCAGGACCCCCAGGTCTCTCTCCACAGGACTGCTTTCCAGTAGATCACCTCCCAGCCTGTACTGGTGGAATTTGTTATTCCTCCCCAGATGCAGGACTCTGCACTTGTCCCTGTTGAACTTCATCTAGTTTCTCTGTGCCCAGCCCTCCAGTCTGTCCAGGTCTCTCTGGATGGCAGCACAGAGATTACCAAGTTTAAAATAATTTAAACTCTCAGTCCTCTTGTACGTATTCACTGTGTTTCAAAATTTATGGAAGGGTTTTAATTCTCTGCTTTTGTCTTCAGAGTACAGCTTCCAGCTGAGAGTTTGGCAATAGAGGGGCAGTATTATGATACACTACAAAATACAGTAATAAACAAAACCAATTAAAATGTAATATCCTGTTGGCATGAATGTTCTGAGATTTGGCCACAACCCTACATTAGTTCTGAAACCTTTTTTTTTCCAAACAATCAGTCTGAAATGCAGAAGTGTTTCAGCTGAGCTAAAAATGTCTTTATGGTTTTATAACCAGCTAGAAATTCAGGGAAGGAAAGAAAAGCATGATTGTTTGGAAACAGGCTTACGATGGTTTTCAGGGGATGTTTCTGTTGTCAAGATTTGTGAAAATAAATATAAATGCTCAAACAGGTTTTTTAAAGCTACATTTTTACTCCTATAAATCTTTCTGTGTATAAAGAAAGCTCAAGTGTCAGATGGCCTCACCTTTACAATGGAATAAATAAAAACCAAAACAACCAATATCTGAAGGGGGCCTACAAGAAAGATGGAGTAGGGCTTTTTACATGGGTGCATAGTAAGACGACAAGGGAAAAGGGTTATAGACTTGAAGAGAGGTGACTAAAGTTGGACATTAGGAAAAAATTCTCTCTTATGAGGGTGCTGACATGCTGGAACAGGTTGCCCAAGGAAGTTGTGGCTGCCCTCTCCCTGGAAGTCTTCAAGTCCAGGTTGGATGGAGCCCTGAGTAACCTAATCTAGTGAAGATGTGTCTGCCTCTGCAGGGGGGTTGGAACTAGATGATCTTTAAGGTCCCTTCCTGGGACCCTGGGCATTCTAAGATTCTATGATATATACAGTATAACTTTGCTTGTATTTCCGTATACTTTAAGAGGTTTGTGACTGAGGCTACACAGTGCTGCTGCAGCAGAGCACCCCCATCACACTGCATGCTTGTACTCTAGCTTTTGGAATTACCTGAAACTGTTAACATTCCGCAGTTTTAATCTGCAAATACAAAATCACTCACTGAAATAACTAAATCAGTTCCCTCATGGAACTCTCAGAACAGAGGACGCAATTCTGAGCAAGTCAATCCATAGCAAATCAAAAGTAATATTAACACAAATAAAATGAGGAAAGTATAAGAGGCAACTTTGAAAGCTCACGTACCACAGTCTGCTCATATTTCAGCAACTATGCATTTTTAAGGGTAATTTTTTGAGGATACTGGTTTAATGCAACAATAATGATCAGTACTGTTGGAGATTTCCTTTGAAGTAACAACAATATGATATGTTTTCATTCTTTGACAGAACAAAGTAAATTTGAAATAAATTATATTTTCATACTACTTTTCATGTAACAAACAGTGAGTGATTCTTCTCTTGTCGTCTCACCAGCTGAAATACGGAGCAACTCTAATGAAGTCAAGGGAGATAAACTAGACACAACTGATACGAGCTTCAGGAGAATTAGGTCTCAAATAATGTTACTTCTGTTAAAAGCAACAAATCATCCTCTCACCCCACACTTCCCAAACAAGAAAACTGGCCAAATTCCTTACAGGCAAACAACCACAGAAGTACCCAGATCCTAGATGATATTCATCTCCCCTCAACACAGCCCAGACAAATGTGTGTGTTTACACATAATCTTCTAAACAAAAGATACCTTTGTTTTTTTTACATCCCAGATCCCTCTGTTCACTTACTCTGGACCACTACAGTGAACTCTTGATGTACAGATAAGTTTTTTAGAAAGCAAAATATTGCCTATACAAAGGATGGTATATGCAAAAGAGTCCATTTATTTTAAAAGTATAGATTTATTAGTAAAATATTTGCTGGATATTGAAAAAGTCCAGAATGCAACCGTGTTGTTTAATTGTAAAATGCCATGCTCATCAACATTCTTTAAATATGAATAGCATGTCTTATTAATAGGATGATTAAGAGAAATGTTTCTTTCTTTAAGAAGAAAACATGAGTGCCTACCTTAAAAACTGTTCACGTTAGACAAGTATCTAACCTAAGTTAGTTAGATATCGATGGTGCTGATGTGCCAATGAAACCCACCAGAGATCTAAGTTATAACATTCTGGAAAATGCTGACCTTAACAAAAATGCCTGAATAAAATATTTCCTGCATGTACTTTGGACAATACTTGAGTTATAATTATTCTAACCATCTAGAATATTTTCTGTTCAGAACATTACACCTGTTTATAGGTGTAAACCCATCAGGAAGCTCCGCCTTCCAAAAGCAGCCGGCACCATGGACAGCTCCAGCAGCAGGAGTGACTCGTCCATATCACTGAGGCCCTGCTTTCAGTTTAGAGCAGCACTAGATCATGTTTTCCAATATATGTAATTGTGGTGGTCATCCTAACTTGTTCGTAACTGATCAATGAAGTTTTCCTGCTCAGGACAGCAGACAGAAAGATGTTAAATGCTTCTGGTTAAACTTGGCTTTCACCTGGATGTATACGAGTCTCATCATGGCAGATCATGGTTCTCATTCATTCTTTCAAGCTCACTGTTATCCAGGAGAGAGAAAATTCTGAGCATGTAGAGTGTGTTAAACTACTCACCTAACGATGCAATGTCAAATTGTGCTGGAGTGATTACTTCTCTTTAAAAAACTTTATCAACAGAATGTTTTCCCTTTTATTTAAAGTTGTTTACTCTGCTAACATAAGTTTGAGAACAATTATATTTTTCCAAGTTATGTCTATCATTTCTAAATCTTCCTTTTTTAGTCAAATATTTTTTAAAATGAAGAGGTAGTTTGTGGTGAAATGCATCAAAATAAGTGGATCAAGATTGCTG
This sequence comes from Rhinopomastus cyanomelas, assembly GCA_013400115.1. Lineage (NCBI taxonomy): Eukaryota > Metazoa > Chordata > Aves > Bucerotiformes > Rhinopomastidae > Rhinopomastus > Rhinopomastus cyanomelas. Next base: position 936,964 of record VXBP01001971.1, on the reverse strand, counting down.
AAATGTTATGGTCAGCTAGGGTGGAGAGTCACCAGATAAAACAGGAGTCATATCTAAAGGCAGATTTTGTTCATAATAATGAACAAAGAGAGACATAATAATGCACAAAGAGAGACATAATAATATGTTTTTCTGCTTCTAGCAGTTTTGCCGAAATACTGTTTTTCACACTCTTGTTTCCTTTCCTACAGAGTCGAATGGCAGAAAGTTTGCGTCTCTTTGATTCCATCTGCAACAACAATTGGTTTATCAACACGTCCCTCATCCTTTTTTTGAATAAGAAAGATCTGCTGGCAGAAAAAATCCGACGTATCCCCTTAACAATCTGCTTTCCTGAATACAAAGGCCAAAACACTTATGAGGAGGCAGCAGTCTACATCCAACGGCAGTTTGAGGACTTGAATCGCAACAAGGAGACCAAGGAGATCTACTCACACTTCACCTGTGCCACTGATACCAGTAACATACAATTTGTCTTTGATGCAGTGACAGATGTCATCATTCAGAACAATCTCAAATATATTGGCCTCTGCTAAAAATCCTTGGGCTTTATCTGTTATCCTGAAGTGATAAAAATGGGTAATCACTTCCACTTCTAGTGGAAAAAAAATGGGGCAATGCTTAGTAGCCCAAGGGGAAATCTAATGTATTTACACAGTTCCTCTTATGCCCCCTTAGCCTGCTACATCATTTTTCACAAATATATGTTCTGGAGAGTGAAAGCCTCCACCCTCTGTGAGAAAAAAATCCAAACAACTCAAAAACCCAAACAAAAACAATAAAAAAAGAGTATGAGGCCTAACTCTACGGAGACGTTTTCACCACAGTCACTGCACTTTTAATCCATTTGTTTCATTCCATGTCCTACTGTGGGAGTGTTACCATGTTCTATGTAAGAAGTCTTCATCCAGTTGTCCTAAAAGTTTATGATATAATGATATCTATAATGAGTAGCAGATGAACTCACTTGTAGGGTGTGGAACAGAATGGTTGTGTTGGGGAGAAAATCTAGTTCAAAGCAGAAGCTACAAAAGAGAGCGTTTAAGCAAAATACTACTTAAATTTGTAGAGAATGGGCATGCACCCACAACACTGGTACACACAGCCAAACGGTATATACACAGACATCTTGTACGCGCATGCACATGTCTCACGGCATATACTGTGTGCACATTCTGCTTTACTTTACTGTTTGTCATGGACACCTTGCCTCTTAAAGGAATTGTTGGTGCGCAACTGTTCTGTGATTTCCAAACTGACTAGCAGCTCTTTCTGCTCTTTAAGGCTTCAAATATGCAGCAAAACTACATGAAATTAATCTATGAATAGGCCAAACTAAGGTCAGTGTTTCTTCTACTGGTAAGGAGTTTTATACATCGAAACAGTCTTCTTTTACATCTTTTTTTGCCAAATCTTGTGGTGTTTCAGAGAAAACAAACTATATTTAAGAAGTAGGTTAGTGTTCCTTTTTTAATACAGATTAAACAAACAAATCACGAGGCAATTTTTTAAATTATTGTTGTGATGTCTGGATTGCTGAATGTGAAAATTGCCAACGGACAGTTCTGTTCCAGTGCTCCGAACACATTCTGGGAACTGTACTATTGTAACGTATTTCCCCAGAGGCAGGAGCCATGGAGATTGTGTAGTATATATCCTCCAAAGTATTTTTTTGTTGTTTTTTTAAATTATTTTTTAAATGTGATGTATTATTAGAAGGTTAAAGATGAGCGATATGAACAATAACTAAATGTCTTGATATTTCATTTCAATAATTTAAATTATTTACAGTTTAGTGAAATTAAGGAAACTGAATAGATGCATTCCTCAGCTCCAGGTTTCATCTCGTAAAGAAACACTACTGGATGGAGTTAACATTCCAGCAAAAGTTTGAATGCATAAGAAGCTCTGTGGGACTATACTGGAAAAATCTCAAATGGATCGTATAGACCTAAGTCTCTGGTCAGTTGATTCTTTCCCCTGCCATAGAAAAGACTGCTTAAAGACTTCAGTGTAAAGTTGGTGTGTAAATATATGTTTGATAATTGTAAAGCACATATGTACACAGAGACACAGACACACATGCACACTGGAAAATAACTTCAAATAACTTCTACTTCTGTTCCCCCTACGTACTACGATTAGTGCAAGAAATCTCAGCCAAGGGCTCTCAGAAATTAAAAACAAAATGGTTAATAACATCAACATTTAAATGGTCCACTTAAAACAATAAATCATTCAAATGATACTGAATGTGTCTGTAGTGTGCTCATTAATTAGTGTAATGACAGCTGCTTCACTGAGTAATAGTTGTGATGTTTTCTTTCCTTTTTGACAGACCCCCGAGTTTTGTTTATTCACTCCAGGTCAGTGTAAGCTCATAAAAACCACTTGTTAGAGCATGCTAGACAAGTAACATCCCCGGGTTTTAAACAGAATCTGACTTAATTACCTCTCTTCACCCAAATAGTCATTTCTGAAGCTAGCTGAGTATGTTGGATGGTGTTTGGATAGTTTAATTCCTTCATTTCCCAGCATTGCTGCAAATTGCATCCAAAAAGTCCTAATTGTTTTAAGATTGTGCTTACAAATCCTTCAGTGATCTGTTTGAAAATAACTATATTGAAGTTAGGATTTTCCTAAGGAACCTGGAGACTTAAGCTAGTTGGGGCAATACTGTCAACAGAACCACAGTAGTCCTGGTAGTCATTCAAGCAACAATAATTTTCAGCCTTTCTAGAGAATGCAATCATAGCCACAAATATTCTTTAAGACTCCAGTTATGGGATAAGACAAAACTTTTCAGATCTGATCAACCGTAGGGAAGAACCTGTCTGATTTTGAACACGGCATTTTATCCCTTTACTGCTGACACGGGCCCTTTAAGTAATTCCTGCCAATGGTTACACCTGAAGAATAGAAGCAAAAGAGCCAATGAGGCCTCACCTTGAAGTATAAGAGGTTTGCCATGGCTCTTGGAACCTTTTTAGGTCTTACCTAGAATTAGAAGATACCATTGCCAGCTTGTGAGAGTCGCAGTGGGGCTGCTTGACTTGGTGAGTTTACTAAAAGCTACATGTGGTAATTGCCAGTACAGAATGCTAGCACAGGATCTTCTAAACTTCCTTAGTTATTAAAGTGCTCTCATTTGCTTGAGAAACTGCGTGGTTTTTCTGGTCTAAATCGCTTTGTAGAGTGTGACATCCTGTACTAGCCAGCTGAACTGTAAAAATGGTATAAAATGAGCCAGGGCTTCCCATTAACGGACTTATGCCTCCTTCACATGTAGCTTTCATAGAACTGTGGCCATTTCAGGTTAGTGCCTGAAATTCATTAGAGCACAGCTTCAAGGTAAGAAGCTGGGTTGGAAAATGAAAAATAAAAGTGTAGCCAGTTAGGAGGAGTGTGAGAGACATCTTATGTTAAAAAAAAAAGCCTTTATTCAACCAAGAATATCCTTCCAACATATGTATTGCAGGCAACCTACAATATAAGTGGAGAATTTGGGATATTTTAAGACAGGCCTACGGGTATTTCTCAAGAAAAGGAGTTGGTTCCATTTCTCACTGAATGAAAGCTGTCTTGGGAAGGAGAAAGGAAACTGAAGCACTGCCAAGTGCTCCTTTTTTGGCTTAAGAGAGGCATAGGCATTAATCAGTAAATATGTAAGTTTAAATATGAGTATCTCATTGGTTACTCTGTTTTCCATATAAAGATGTTGAGTTACTTCTGCATAATACAGGATTTGTATTTATTTTCTGATTGTGTAAGAAAACTGAGACATGGAGAAGTTAAAATTGAAAAGTCTGGGCCAAAGACAGGTGATGAAATGAAATCTTTTGACTCTTAGTCATCCACTTAGATAAACCATGCAATTAAAACTGCACCTATTTTCTCAGGTCTCAGGTTTATCAGTGCTGCAGCACATTGCCACCTGAAAGAAGTGCATTAGTACAGCTGGGGTTTCACTTCACCTGGGCAACAATGACATTCACAGAAGAGCTGTTCCATCTGCTGCAATAGGAATGCCATCTGTGCTTTTCTCATTTGCCCTCCAGACAGCAAAACAAGTTTCAAAGGGAAAAAGGTATCCTCAAACAGTTTCTATCCACAGATCCTATTGGTTACAATTCCCAGGATGGAATAGTGGAGACACTGAGGGTCAGTAAAGTAGAAGAAATATTCTCTCTTGAATTCTTCTCAACTGGAGGTTCTGCTAAGCTGGAAAATCCATTGTCACAACCAATTCACACCACCCTAAGGCATACGTCCTTAAATTTAAGGGTCATAATCAGTCTGCAAGAGAATTTGCTTATTTTTCCAAAAGACTCCTTTGGAGAAAGACCAGGTGGTGGTCTGAGATACAGCTAATGGAGATACTGATCACTTCTTTGGTAAGGAACTCAACTATAGTGGATGTCAAATGTATCTAGTCTGGGGCATTGCTTTATTGGCCCTGTGTATTACCTCAGCTCTAGAAAGCATGAAAGTTGCTCATCTCCTCCACCTGATACAAGGTGTTTCTTGTCTCATTATATGGATGCGATGTGTACAAGTAAATATAGAGAGGAAGATAGGTGGTTTGTTGGCTAGCTGAAGAAGGCAGAATTCCCAGGTAGAGACACTCTGTATCGGTAATATTTCAGATGTATTCTATCAGGTCTTGTGCTTCTTACTAGCTGTTGGGAAATATTTGCTCTTCTCCCTGGCAATTCCCAGAATTGTCTCACAGCAAAGAGTTTTAGCACCTTGTTTTTCTTGTAAGTAGCCACCTGTGTGAGTCCATTCTACAGTAACACAATTCTGCTCAAGGAGTTACCTGCCAGTACTTAAGAATGGAAAGTATATTTTCACATGTATTTTATCTGCATAAAAAAAGAGACATGTCTCAGGAAGCCACCTTTTTACAAAAGTAATGACTCAGTGATGCTTCCTCAGACAACAGGCTAGCCCAGCTACTACAACATTGATCTTACAGGCTGTGCATACCTGGCAGGCAGAGGATAGCAGGATTTTTCTGTTCCCTCCCTGGAACTGTCAAAGGATGTTGTGTAAAACTCTGGTCTGTAGAAAACTATACAAGACAATTTAATCTAGTAAAGAACTTTTGTCTTGGAGGCTTTAAAAGCACAAATGTTGCTAGCGGAAAGAGTAAAATGTTAGCAAAATTTCACAGCTGAAGAAATTAAGCTTTGGAAGAGAATTTCACCTGGAAAGGTATGATTCAAACAAGCTGTAGAGGGACTGCTAGATCCATCAGGCTCTTGGACAGATTTGAATACAGGATCAGAAGGTAAAGATGAAATCCTGCTTGCTTCACAAATGTAAACAATTCCTCTACATTAATTTTGCATCTCTTACAAGTAGAAGCGGGTGAGGGGAAACAAGAGAAAAGTTGGCTTATATAGATACAGAGCATGATCACTGTAAACACATTAGGATTACACTAAATGCTGAGAATTAATGAACAGAAAAAAGTTATTCAAACCAGATATAAGTATCAGCTTTCCAGTATGAAAATTCTTCTTCTTTAAGTTCAAAGAATATTGCAATGATGGCACTGATGCACAGAATTTAACAAATAGCTAATTGTACTGTTATTTCAATGCCCTTTTTCCATAATACAAGTTGCCCTTTTTTGTTCTCTGAAGGCTAAGCTCTAGAACAACTTCCTGAAACAAGTCTCAGTGTTGATTTTAATGGGAAAATATGCTTCCACTACCTGAAATGGGAGGGGTAAAATGAATGAAGTAGTATCAGTCCTAGCTCAAGCAAGACCTCACTGAAAAGCAACTTCCACTTTGAATTGTGGCCTTTCTTGTAAGTATGGATAAATTTAAATTCAATGAAGTTAGATCCATAGCATCATGTGGAAGCTTGTCTTTGTCTGGCAGAGGTTCTTGCTCGGTTCAGAGCTGCTATGAATCTTTTGCATTTAATCAGAGGTAAGGTTTTGAGGTGGGACAATGTTGCAGCTGGTTCTCTGTTTTTGCTAAGTTCTCAAATCAGAATGCATTGGATAATCTTTCTGCTCCAGGAGGCAACTTGATTTCTCCTTGACAGTGTGATCTCACATTTCACAATTCTCGCCAGACTGGTTTTACAGTTGTGATAGTTTTCATCAGTGGCTCCTGACCTAAGGTGATACATTCTGATGGCCACAGGGACAAAGGTGGAACAGACTGGGATGGCAGTATGCTCTAACATTACTCATCTGCTGCAGCATTTTGATTTATGTGAAATTCTTAATAAGCAACTTTTATGCTTTGGCACCACCAAGAGCTGGTGTTGCTTATTGCTACAGTAAGTCTCTAAATAAAAATGACAGCTCTATAAAATGCTTTATTTATACCCTTCTTTGCAGTCTCTGCTTTTTAGTGTCTAACTGCAAACTGAGGAAAAAAAAGCCCTCACTTTATAGAATTCATAGAATCATTAGGGATTGGAAGGGACCTCAAAAGATCATCTAGTCCAATCCCCCTGCCACAGCAGGATCACCTAGACCAAGTCATAGAGTCAGTCAGGGTTAGAAGGGACCACACTTTCTCTCAAGGCCACTTGTACGCTTTGCTTTTTTGCATTGTTGTTTTCCCCTTACAAGCCTTGTTTATCCTCCAGTGAATGTTTTCTGCTTACATAGCTAAACTTCCAACCTATTTAGTAAATCCTGAGTTTCGGGAGCTAGTACCTAAAAGCAGGTAGATGCTTACATCTAAACAGTCCAGTTTCCAGTCACCTGAAGCTGTGCACCATGCAAAACCTGAGAACCCCATCAGCAAAAGAAGACAAAAGTTCCTGCAATGGGCTTCTAGAGGTTTTGCCACATCTGAAGGTAAGGGCTAATAACAAACTTAGTCCAGCAGGGACTGAACAGCAAGGCTTAGTCCTGAGTTATGTGGTTCCAAAAGGGCTCAGACAACAGCCTCAGCCAGTGCAGGTAAAGGGTTAATGATTAACGGTGATCAGCAGAACCTTAGGGACCCTTATTTACTGCTGATTTCTTCTCCCATGAGTCTCTATTATGATCCATATATTCACTGTATGGTGTCCCTCTACACAGGTAAGGCGTAGAGCTCTCAAAAGGCTGTCAAACAAGTCAGAATTTACTTAAGCCAAGTGCTTATTTGATTTGAAAATCTGTAAAAGGAAATTAAATCTGATTTTTCTGTAGTGATGTTCACAAAGATATTTAGCCTGCTGTTTTAATAGCCTCCATATGGATTCAATTATTAGCATTTTTACATGCATACAACCCCTTTGAAAGTATATATAAATACATATTTATATTTCTAGAGTTCATGTACATTCACTCAGCAAGGCTTTAGGTGTTAATTTTACTGTTTTAAGCAGCAGAAATAGAATAGAATTCCTCAGATGAGGTACTTTCCCATAAATTGATGTAGTATAGCTTTTTCATTTTTAGCCTTTACCTACTAAAATTATAATTTTAAAGTTGTAAGTTCCATTAACTGGAGAAGTTTAAGACTAATGTTCAGACTAGAAAACTATTCAAATTAGTCAAAAATCAGCACAAATTCCCGTCATACATAAAAGATTTATAAAACTATAAATATAATTAACAAATAGAAAGCACGTAAAAGGTATGATGAGTTATTCTTCATGCAAGTCAAAGACAAAGTGTCAGCTGGGATTCCTTTATTTAGACTGAAGATTTTTTTAAGTTAGATGCCTGAGTGATATAATCAAGCCAGATTCTGTTTATCACACCGGCAATAAATGGACATCACCAGAGTAGAATTCATCTCATCCAAACTTAGCACCACAGTATCACAGTATTATCAAGGTTGGAAGAGACCTCATAGATCATCAAGTCCAACCTGTCACCACAGAGCTCAAGGCTAGACCATGGCACCAAGTGCCACGTCCAATCCTGCCTTGAACAGCCCCAGAGTTGGTGACTCCACCACCTCCCTGGGCAGGCCATTCCAGTGGCCAATGACTCTCTCAGTGAAGAACTTTCTCCTCACCTCAAGCCTAAATTTCCCCTGGCGCAACTTGTGGCTGTGTCCTCTTGTTCTGGTGCTGGCTGCCTGAGAGAAGAGAGCAACCTCCTCCTGGCCACAACCACCCCTCAGGTAGTTGTAGACAGCAATAAGGTCTCCCCTGAGCCTCCTCTCACCAGTGATATGACACACTTTTTGCCCCATTAGATACCGATTTTTCTCCTGCTACATGGGTAGTGTAGGATGACCAGCTCAATTTGACACTGAAGTCGGGTGTAATTTATCACGTCCTTACCTTCACATCTTACCAAGTCCATTTAACAATATTATCTAAGGGCAAACAACATTTGCCCAGTATTACCTAAGGGCAAACAACAGAGCCCAGTGAACAAACTCTCACAGGAAAATGAAAAGTAATGACGAGAAGCAAAATAGAAAAGACCCTAACGAGGATTTTCAAGGAAAATACATCTTGAAGAAATCACATAGGGAATCAAGTAATTCACCTGTCTACTTTGCCTATTTGAATACCGAAAGTATCCTTACCTTCGGGTAATTTTGCCACCATTGCTAAAATCTGATGTGTGTTCTTCCGACAAATGTCTATTGGATCATCCAAGAGCTCGGTAAGGGCAGAAATCACTCCATTTTGTATCAGCCCTTGCCTGGAAACACATATGTAATCAAGGAGCACACATGTAACCAAGCATAACAAAGGTCACAGAATCACAGAACATTAGGGATTGGAGGGGACTTAAAAGGTCATCCAGCCCAATAATCCCCCTGCCACAGCAAGATCCCCTAGATCAAGTCACACAGGAACATATCCAGGTAGGTTTTAAATGTCTCCAGAGAAGGAGACTCCATATATATTTGCAAGATTCTTAATCTTAACGTAAATCTTATTTACATTGCATTTATCTTGTCCAAACCCAGAAACTGAGTTCTCGTTTCTCAATGATATGTGGGGTTTTTTTCTCACTGAAACAAGCATTCTGAAACCTTGGAATTACACCTACCTGCCAGTGCTATGCACAGCCATTATACTGAGGATTTCTGTTGTTTTTTGCCGAACAGTGCTGTCATGATGTAGCAGCAAATTCTTCAGTTCAACCAATAATCCTATGGGACACAATAGTTCATGTTAACATTTCTTACCCTCAGTGAAGTAGCAACACTAATTTTTATCTCTCAGAATTTTCACCTTGTCCTAACAGCAACACTCTCACACCTCAAGTACAAAAGACGTTTTCAAGGCCTGCTGCCAAAAAATGTCATGCTACAAACGAGCCACTGACTTATGTATCAAACAAAATCCCGATTTTGCAAATATTTATAAAGTGGCAAAACTCTAAAAATAATTCAAGTCAGTGAAGCTGTTGATGCTTTTAGCAGAGCATGTGTTTGTAGGATTGACACCTACGTTTGTTTTAGGTTTCTTTTAGCATGGACTATGTAAAAACACAACTGCCTTGAAAATGTAAAAATTAATTTGAGATATTAATGATTATATGACCACTGCCCAAAAAAACAATCATACATTTTTAATCAAACAATAACCTAGTAATTTTTGAATGTGATTCACACAGAATCACAGAACATTAGGGATTGGAAGGGACCTTGAAAGATCATCTAGTCCAATCCTGCTGCCACAGCAGGATCACCTAGATCAAGTTGCACAGGAACATATCCAGGCAGGCTTTAAATGTCTCCATGGTTGTTGATGTCTTTTATGAGGAAAAAAATTGGAATAAAGTAAATAGAGAAAAAATAAATGGCAAACTGGAGAGCATCTTCAGCATTCCCATACTGAGATTTGTTAGATACACAACAGACTGATGAAAACCACAAAGATAAGCTTGGAGGGGTTTTGTCCACATGTCCCAATTACAATTCTTCCCCATGCTGGGTTAAAAGCTTCTGAAAGTAGTTGTAGCCAGATGTAATCCTGATGAGTATGACAAACTTGGTTATGTTATCTCATACCTAATTTCTCATGAAGTTCTGCTTTTTTTTTTAATAGACTCACTCTGGTAAAGTTATACCTGGATGCACCACTCTGAAGGAATGACCACCAAAAGAGAACTTGGCAGATTTTGCAAAAAAACTTGCAAACCTTATTTAAGTATTATGTTACTCATCATTTATTAAAAGGATATTCAGAGTTTTGGCTGTTTATTATTATGGCATCTGAGATAGGAGTATTTCGAGCACCTCAAGCATGCAAAACCCAGGCAGGTACTTATGTTGTATGTGGTGATCTGGCAGGGCTGGGTTGAAGGCTGGAGTTGATCTTAAAAGTCTCATCCAACCAGAGATTCAGTGATTCTGTAAAAATGTCTAATGAAAATAAAGGGGGAATTTTGGTTTTTTCTCCTGCTGTAGGATAATGAAAAGGTTTTTATTTTCCCCTTTTAAAATAAAACAGATTTAGTAGTTTTATGATATTAGAAATTCATAAAATCATCACTTTGTTTTCTTCTGAAAGGTTTCATGAATAAGAGGATTAAAAAATATTTCAGGCAAATGAAATTTAACTAAGTGGCAAGAGGGTGGTGGGAGGTTTGTTTCTAACTTTGGACTAATTAAGATTTTAAAAAATTATTAGTAGTCCATCTGAGTAACCAGCTAAAATTCAGAACTTAAAAAAGGAGAAAAAAAGTCCCATTTTGTACTATCTTTGTACTTAGCGGCTGCTAAAATCTGTAAGTGAGCCATTAATAATTTCTGAAGTGAAGACATCCTTAAAGTAACTTTCATGTATGTGGCATTATCATGTTCCTTACCTTCATGGGCTAAACTAAGTAGAGATTAAAATAGAAACATTTTCATGGCCATTTTGTGTCGACAAAGCTATTGCAAGAAAAAAAGTTGTGCATGAAATGGAGGATTTTTTCCACCCCGCTGTGTCAGAGCTTATGTTGAGATCACTTACCTATTTCTAATGCCTGGTAGATGTTTTCTGGATTATGGACCAGATCGCAGAGTGCCATCAGTGCCCGCTGCTGAGTCAGCAGCTCAGGAGAACCTAACTCCTCCTGCAGTTTGGGAAGTGCCCTCTTACCAAACGCAATAGGAGCTTTTGTGGGATCTATGTCAGGGGGGAGATTGGCTGAGATGCGGGTATGTGCCATCCCAAACTTCCCTGGGAAGGCTTTTCCCTATCCCTAAAAATACTCCAAAGTGCCAGAGAAGGTACCAGAAAGACAACTACTGACTTCGATCAGTAGTCTGCGTCCTAGAAGAGCTATATTAGCAGACATCCGTTGTTAGGAGGTCGCGAAAGAGGCTGGATTGTTCGTGGGGATCAGCATCGGTGCCTGCTCGTCAGAGGAGTTGTCCTTGCGGGTTTAACTCCCGCTGAGCACTGCGAACAAACCCAGACAACAGAGAGACTGAAGCGGAGGGCTGCCCGCTGAGGCAGGGGATGTCTTTCAAAGTGGAGGAGTCCAACGTCCGGAACCAGAAATTGGGCTCAAAATACTAAAGCAAAACCAAACTAACCCCCACTTTTCAGAAAACCTTCCCTTTAGGAGGGTCTGTCTTAAATCCGCCCTCAGAATCCGTTACCGTCGGTGGCGGGTGAACAAGCCCTTCCCTCAGCTGACCGAGGCGCACAGCTCCCGCACTGGGCACTGCTCGGCAACAACAGCAGCAACAATAACAGCTGCAAACTTCAAGCAGCTGCTGAACATCTGCGCTTGGTACTGAACAGCCAGATCCGATCCCTCCTGTCCTGGCCTCAGCGCTCCCCACTCCGCCGCTCCCGCCCGCTCCGCCACCGCCTTTCGGGCCCGCGTGCTCCGGTCGCCCCAGCAACGAGCGCTCTTTGCGTAGCCCTCCGCGCCGGCAATAGGAGCTTACGGCCAGGCGCGCCCCGGAGGGGTTGGTGCTGCCCCTGCGCCAACGGCGTAAGTATCGCGTTTGACGGTACCTGACGTCAGAGAGGTGCGTCAATGGCGTAGTTGGTGACTGGCGCCGGGGCTGGGTGTGCGGAGGGGCGGCTCTTGGGGGATGTGGAGGGGCCATAGAATCATAGAATCACTACGGATTGGAAGGGACCTCGAAAGATCATCTAGTCCAATCCGCCTGCAACAGCAGGATCACCTAAACCAAGTCACACAGGAACTTATCCAGTCGGGTCTTGAATATCTCCAGTGAGGGAGACTCCACAACCCCCCTGGGCAGCCTGTTCCAGTGCTCTGTCACCCTCACCGTGAAGTTCCTTCTCAGGTTGATGACACCGAGAACAGCCC
>VXBP01001971.1:902002-924739 GCA_013400115.1 Rhinopomastus cyanomelas | reverse complement strand
AGATGTAAGACTCTGCACTTACTCTTGTTATAGCTCATTAGATTTTTCTCAGCCCAGCTCTCCAGCCTGTCCAGATCTCGCTGAATGGCAGCACAGTCTGCAGGGGTGTCGGCGACACCACCCAGCTTTGTGTCATCAGCAAACTTGCTGACAGTGCATGCCAATCCCTCATCCAAGTCATCAATTAATAGATTGAACAGGACCGGTCCCAGCACCGATCCCTGGGGCACTCCACTAGACACAGGCCTCCAACTAGACTCTGTCCCATTGACCACATTGGCGTTGAGGCATCCCGGCTCCACTACAGCGCGGGCTAAGGCTCTTCGCAACCCCGTTTGTAAAGTATTTTCAGATGAGGTGGAAAAAAAATCCAGATTTAACAAAATGGTGGTGGAATTAATGGAAGAGATAGAGCAGATGAGTGCTGTGAGGTACAGGGCTCACAGGGAGCTCCAGACCAGGCTTCATTCTGGGTCTTACCATGGAACATAGAATGGTCTGGGTTGGAAGGGACCTCAGAGATCATCTAGTTCCAACGTTTCTACCATAGGATACCTCTCAGTCCACCAGACTGCCCAACCTGTCCTTGAACGCTGCCAGGGATGGGGCCTCCACCACCTCCCTGGGCGACCTGTTCCAGTGATCCACCACCCTGTGATTAAAGAACTTTTCCCTCATGTCTTCTCCAGGGTGTCACTAGAAGCAGCTGGACTGCGTAGCAAGGGTTCCCAGTGGGAGGTTCTCATTATCATGACAGAGTTTCATGTAGCTGTGTTCAAAACTTGGCCATCTTTTCCAGTATGGTTCTGCTGAAGCACAGGGTGGTGTCCAGGAGAGAAGGTACCAGACTGCTACAGGCCCAGCGCTAGGGCACTGTGTTGTCAGCTGTTACCTGCCATCAGGAAAAAGCAGCTCCAAGCAGCTTGTGCTAGAAAAGGTTAGTTCTTGCTGCAAAGTCCTTGAGAGGTTTTTTTTTTTCATTATATTTGAGTAACCATTACAATAATCAAAGTTCTTAAACTGGATTTTGTAAAGCCAAAGTCATTCAGATCAGCCAGATTAAAATACCCCACAGGAATAGGTTTGGATCTGTTGATCTTCATAGAACTAAAATGACTCCTTTAAAAGGTATTTTCCGGAAAGGATTCATTTTTTTGCAGTGTTTTAGAGCAGATTATTTAAAGAAGAAGTTATTTTCCTGAATTAGATTGAACTGCCACTAACTATATGTATCTGTAAAATTTCACTCTACTTTAATAGGAAGAATATAATTTTTTCCTATGTACAAAGAGCAGAAGATCAGAGATTTCTCTTGCCATTCAGAATTAATTCTGCTCTAGAAGTTTTGATGTGAGTTGTCCCATCTTGTCCTTTGCCACAGCTTGTGACACTGATTTTGGTTAGTGGTAATGGTGTTGTCTTACATTCAGCTTCAGAATGCCTTCTCCAAATCCTTTGTCTATCCACTGAATCTTCTGGTGGCGTGATTCCTGCAGCATTGATGTAAGGAGGCTTGTGGTGCCATGGAGACAACTATATTCCCAGTCCTCCCTGGTGACTAAATCCCCTTCATCTCTGTTGGAAGTAAAAAATCTGGATCTCAGTACTGATAATTCTCAGTATTTTTAGGAGCTTTGTATTTCTTAAATCACAATCTTTTTTCCCTAGTGGTGTGGCTAATTGTTGAAATTGGTAAATTGGAATATGTTGATGTGTGCACAAGATTTAGATTAAATACACAACACGTAAGTGAAGATGGCCTCAGTTTTAAAATGTTTCTGTTTTGCTGCCTCGGTCCCTCCTGTACTTGAGTTCACTGACATTGTTGGATCGACTTCTTTTGTAGCTTAGTTTGTGAAAGCTCTAGGAGACCAGCTGTGAGTCAGCCTGTGTACACATGACATTTTTACGTGCCTACGATTTCTTGCACTAAAACTAGAAGAATATGGAGAGAGCTAGTTAACGTTTGAAACTCTTACCAGCTCTCAGGGCTCTTCTTTTTGTTTTCAGAAGTATTGTTTTAAGACATTAACAGTGCCATAAAATTATTCAAATCTGCCAAAGGGACAGGGGCACACCATAAAGAGGATCTAGATCGCTCCAGTTTTATGTGGTAATGAGTAGCATAATAATTAGAATGATGCATATGATAATAAATACTGCAATGTCACCTTCTTTGGCGTGTGACCCAACAACTGCAAATCTAGATTCTTTGGAAAAAAAAGATCATATCAGTACCCTGAAATGATTTAAAAGCAACTCTGCACAAAAGAGAACAAAACATTCCTTGAAATAGTGAACCAGCAATTTTGTTGAGTATTATTCTTAGTGTGGGGTTGTAAAATGCAGCTGTAGTGTTTTGTTACCTACTTGATTTTTCTCCTCCACACTGATGAGCCCTTCAACATATTTTGTGTCCTGCAGGAATGGGAGAGGCTTGTCTCCTGGATGCGAAGAGGTCAAAGCCTTTTTCAGCATTATCCAAATATGACAGAATGTGAGAGCTTTCTTTTCTTCTGAAATTAGGAAATTAGTGTTTGGAATGTTAGAAAGCAAGACCACTAATGACTAGAAAGACCTTTATGTAATTCAGACTGTCTCACTGGTGGCATGCGCATCCTGACTTTAAAGGCGAGATGAAATCAAGCTGATATTCTGAAAAAAATCCTCAGGAGTTTCTTTATAATTGCTATTATGCTTAATATTAGCACTGTAGCAGTTCCCCACTCCCACAGTTCCTTGTCTGCTGGGTTAATCCTGCTCATTGTGTCCACACTTACAAACTGTCTTTGAAGAAAACAGAAATGTTTTCTTAAACAGGATTTGGAGAACTATAGGAAGCAGTTTTGGCTCAAAAGATTCTGCATGACCACTAGACCCAGTTTGTTCTTTTAAAACCAGGACCCTATGTGTAATTAAATTACTCCAGTTCCGCCTTCCCAGTCTGCAGAAGGGGAGAAAGGGAGCTGTTGCAAGCCTGTTGCTATGGTCACGCAGCAGCAGGCTGAGCTGTTTGTATGGCTGAAATCCTGTTGCATCAGCTGCTGTACGGTGAGTCCTTCCTTACACTTTGCTACATGCTGAATGTTCTTCTTAGAAACGTTCTTTTGAATGCCTGTAAAAAAATTGGTACCCTATTAAGGTTCCCCTCCCCCAACAACCCACAAGGTTTCATTGCATAACCAAATTGATCTGTCTCCGGTGGGAAATCTAAATGCATTTGTGAGGTTCATGTGAACATTATTCCTTTCCCACGTCAGACTCTCTACTGATTTCATTCTTTCTGAGTTGATCTTGGATGAAAGTTTGACGTTGTGCCAAGAAACGCAGCTTTATCTTTACTCCTCTTTTCTTCTGACCAAATGAAATCTGGTATCCCCTAACATCTAGGGGATCCTGCTGTGGCGGGGGGCTTGGACTAGATGGTCTTTCAAAGTCCCTTCCAATCCCTAATGTTCTGTGATTCTGCAATGTATTAGTGTGCTTAGTGCAGAGACATTTCAAATGATGAGCAAAACTGCAAGCAGTTGCACTGAATTTAGGGAACAATTCTCTGCTCTTCCGTGAAACTGGAGTTGATACCTTGTAATTTCAGAAAGTCACTCCTTGCTGCTACAGCTTTGCACAGCAAAGCGGTTCCTGAAAGTTGTCTTTTATGCAACAGAAGTCCAGTGCTTGCCAGTTGTACAGAAAGGAGAACAAGATTCTGCATCTGTAAGAACTGATAATTTTTTTTTATCGTGTTTTCCCTGTATCGAGGTGGTTTATGAATGTGTTTCTCTTTATGTATTTTGTGCCTGGTAGAATTTAATTGAATTTGGAGGATGAAGTCCAACCTAATGCATTTGGTTCCCCCAGTAAGCAGGGACAGAATAATCTCCCAGTTTCCCAAGGTAAGCATTCCTTATCCCTCTGCTCACAGTATGTAGCACCTGCCACCCTGAGTTACCTTTCCCTTGTACTAATAGTATTTCCATTTAATGTACAGTTGTTGTCTTCTGCTAAAATTACAGATTGTTTAAGAACATATTTCAAACATTAATATGACCTCAGGTTCTCTTTCAATGCTGATGCCTTTACTAACAATATTCATTCTTTTAATGTTTACAGAAAGTGAGTCTTGCCACAAGTGTTCTCTTCAATCTATCTTTTTATTTCAGCCAAACATTAATAATTACATGTTTAATGAGTTCCTACACTGAGGGGAAATAAGAACCATAGCTGATATTAAATATGCAAAAGTCTACTTAGAAATATATGGGGGCTTTGTTGAAGAATTTGAGGCAATTTTAATTTTCTGTTTGTATAGGAACCTTAGATCAAACATAGTAGGCGCTGTAGAAATGCAGACAGAAGAGATCAGTGATGTCCACAAAGAGTTTTGTTTTTTGTTTGGAACAGGCTGTGCAGGGAGATGGTTGAATTGCCATCCCTGGATGTGTTTTAAAGTCGTGTAGGTGTATGGAGATCAGGGACATGGTTTAGCAGTGGGCTTGGGACAGCTGGGTTAACGGTTCAGCTTGATGATCCTAAATGTCTTTTCCAACCTGAGTGATTCTACGATTCTAAGTTATACTTGAAACAGAAAAGAAGAGTTAAAGACAGGGAAGGACAAGGGATTACCGTTCTGTTTTTTCAGTTGCTCAAAAGATCCTTTTAAGGGAGCTAGGTTTTTTTTTTTTCCATGCTTGAGCTTAGCTACATTTGTTTCCTTTTTATGAAGATTACTATCGTTATTCTAGGCAAATATATGATAAAATATGTTTTCTTCATTTTAACTAACACATTATTAAGAACTTGTAGTAAAACCAGTGCTTTACACATAGGAGAGATCTAAAAGACTTTGCAGTAATAATTACTTGCTGGTAGTGTGCTCCCATCTGTTTTTATGTGTCTTAGATTACTGAGATAATTTAAGGTACTTGTTATTGCAGAGAATGCTGAGCAAATGTATTTGACTGTGGAAGTTCAGCTGGGGCCTGGAAGACACCCAGAAAGGTGGTCGAAAGATGTCACTGTCCAAAGGAGTGTTTACTGATATAACCGTGGGGAAGCCTACCGGCCAAAGCTGCCCCATCTCTTATTCCAGGGTACACCTGATCTTGACAAACTCTCTGAATTAATTCTGCTTACCTGTTTTTTTCCTTGCTGGGTTGACTTCTTGCAAAGTGGACATCACCCAGTTTATTCCAGCAGCTGTTCTCTCCTGTTTCAGTGGTACACACCTGAGGCCTGTCTGCAGTTCAAAGATCACTTCCATGCACAGGTCAGGAGCATTTGTCAGCGGAGCACCGGAAACCTTGGGTAAGTTTCTGATAAATTGACCCCACAATGAGAAAAGTATTTAAAGCTCTTAATAGCCTGACTCTTTCATAGGCTTTTCCTCCTTCAGTCCTCTTCTTCCTCACTGCAGTATGTGTCAAGCCTGTGCACATGGCAGTTCCCTTCCTTGTTTGAGAATAAATGAATAAACTGCCTCCTCTTCCCCTAAGATACTCTCTCTACTGGCATTCCTAGCATTGAAAAATTAGTGGAGTTGCTCAGCCACAAATAGTTGTTTAAGAACTTTGAACTAGACTATTAATTTAAAATACTGACTATTTAAAATTAGCAGGGACTTTTGCACTTGCAAACCAGTAAGGCAATTAAATTCTGGAGCAGTTACAAGGAATTGGGCAGATCTAACCTTGCTGTATTCTCTGTTGGTGTTCCAAGTGAGCAGTTTATAAAGGCTTTGAGGGGACGTAAATGCATAGTCATCCTAAATTGCATGAAATACTTAAGAATCTACCTTTATTCTTTTAGAAATATACATGCTGAGGCATTCTCTTAAACAATTCCTTAAAAATGGAGGAAAATTCTGGTGAATATATCCAAATCAACTGTTTTATGCCCTAGTAATAATCTTTAAATCGTTTTTTCCACATCATCTCTCGCCCAGAACTGTTTCTAGTGCTGACTTAATTGCTGAAACAAGGCACGAAACATAAATTATGTTGTAAATCATCACTATTTTGTTAAAATTAATAGTTGTATGTTTTAGTGAGAAACGCTTCTTCATTATGATCTTTACTTGTAAAGTGGAGCTTCTGTTAGAATAATGGAATCATAGAATCGAAGGAGTTAGAAGGGACCTCTTAAGATCATCTACTCCAAGCCCCCATATCAGAGCAGATTCTCACTGTAAAGAAGTTTGTCCTTGTACTTAAATTGAATCCCCTATGTTCTGGCTTAAACCTGTTGCCCCTTGTCTTATCACTGGTCACCAGCATGGTCCCATCATCCTGGCAATTGCCTTTTACGTACTGCTAAGTATTGAAGTCTCCCATCAGTTTCTTCCTCTTCAGAGCCCCAGCTCTCTCGTGCTCCAGTCCCCTGATTGTCTCAGTGTCTCTGTGCTGGACTCTCTCTAGTAGCCATCTTTGAGATGGCTCTAAGAACATGCTGTTCTATGACCTTTCCAGGGATAGAGGTGAGGCTACTGGTCTGTAGTTACCTGGGTCCTCCTTCTTGCTCCTTTTGAAGACTGGACTGACACTGGCTTTTCTCCTTTCCTGTTCTCCATGATTTATCAAAGATGATAGAGTGGCCTAGTAATGACTTCTGCCAGCTCCCTCAGCACTCTGGTGGCTGTATCCCACCAGAGCACATAGACATGTGGGTGTCCAGGTTATTGTTCTTCAATCCAGTCATCTTCAATTAAGGCAAAGTTACTGAGTTAATAGTGAGTTAATGAGCTCACTATTTTTTCAAATCTAGAGTTGCTAATTACTATGAGACTTGTCATGATATCCATCTTGAAATTCAACTTTTTATTCATTTTGTAGGGAGTCTTGCAAAAATAAAATCAAGTGAAGCGAAAATATATCTCCCTGAGAGACATCAGTGAGTTTATTGCTTTTTAGAAGCGCAGACACTGTCTTAGTTTCATGTAAATGTGTTACAAGTGTCTGGACAATTTTGCTAGCAAAACGATGCATTAGTGCACTGAGGCGTTTTTTCCCCTCTATAACCAAGATCTGTTTGTTTGTTATTTCCAGAGCAAACCAACTCTCCGGTTCATTTATTCTGATAACAGAACATGGCTGAAAAAGCTTTACATTTTGGCTTTTTTAATAAAATCAAACCACTTTCCTGCCACTGTTCTCTAAATATGATTATTATTATTCAGTCTTTTTTTGATGGAGTGGGGGTAGGAGGGACAGATGACTGAGGGTTTTGTAAAGTTTGACAGGAATAACCATTATCACCCTTTTTGTTACCCCAAGTAACGGAATATTACTTTGTTACTCAGCAAATAATTTGCCAACAAATAAACTTACCTTCACTTATCCACCTGTATTTCCTAAAAGACACACTACATTTAAATTTCACAAATGCAGGCTGAGTCACCTAAGGCCCATCTGCTGCATCCTGTGGGAGGACTCAGAGCAAAGAGGATTATTTGCATAAAGCCAGCTTCAGATTAATATTATTTCAGATAGTCAGGAAATTTATTGGCTCTAACCATGTGGGATTTTTTTCCTGAGACAAACTCTGTGCTGGGTTATTTTATTGGCAGCAATTTCTTGTGTCTGCTCCTAGGGCTGGATTTGCACTATCAAAATCAGTGAGAAACTTGTGGTTAATTGTAATGGAAAGAATGCAGATACTTCACGGTCTTAAGTGCAAACTGCCAAATGAGTATGTTTGTAGTTATATCGGTTTTAATGGAATCAAATGTATGTCCCACTTGAGTATATTTAAGAAAAAATCATGGAATCATAGAGTCATCATGACTGGACATGACCTCCAGGATCATCAAGTCCAGCCCTCATACCAGTAGGTCCCCTAACTCCTAGACCATGGCCTCAAGTGCTCTAGCTACTCATTTTTTAAACACTTCCAGGGATGATGACTCCACCATCTCCCTGGGCATCCTGTTCCAGTGCCCAATCACTCTCTCAGGAAAGTATTTCTTCCTAAGATCCAATCTAAACCTCCCCTGGTGCAACTGGAGGCCATTTTCCCTTGTCCTATCATTAGTCATTTGGGAGAAGAGACCAGCACCAGCCACGCCACAACCTCATTTTGGGTAGTTATAGAGAGCAAGGTGGTCTCCTCTCAGCCTCCTCTTCTTTAGGTTAAATAACCCCAGTTCCCTCAGCTGCTCTTTATAGGGCCTGTTTGCCAGGCCTCTTCCCAGCCTTGTTGCACTTCTCTGAACCCATTCCAGCACCTCAGAGTGTGAAACAGATACAGGTAAGAAACAGATTCTTTTTGCTCTAGAGGGACTTGATATTTTTTATGACCCTCTTTGTCTTTCTTACCATTTAAGACTGATCCTGCAGCACAGTGTCATTTAGATGAACTAGAGTCACAGGTACACGTGCTCATCCCATGCAGTTTAAAGATTAAATCGGATATTTTATAGAGAGAATGTTGAAATTGCTACTAAAAGCACATAACTTTTTCAAATATTTGTAACAGGCTGAAAATATCCAAAGTGGTTGTGGTAGGAGACCTGTACGTTGGGAAAACCAGCCTTATCAGCAGGTACAGTATATGTCAGCAGATGGCTTATTTCTCAAATAAATAGTATAAAGTCCCTATTCCTGTCCATTCAGAGTAGTGCTTTATGTTTTATGACTACGTTTTGAAGCAGCTTTTCTTACGAAATGAAAGACAAAACAAAGTCTGCAGTATGAGACAGGCTTGATAACCAACACAGAAGACTATTCTCAGGTGCTTCAGTCAATGTGTTGTATTCCAAACTACTTTTATCCAGTCAAATATGATACATTCCCTTAAGAGATGCAAAAGGAAAGGCAATCAGATGGTACCAAAAAAACCTCGTTTCCCAATGCCTGAGTCTTTGTTTCATGTTTTCTCCTTACTTGAAGTGTTGTTCACTGAAACAACAGTCCTAGTGGCTGTTCAACTGTTCAAGAAGGTTTGGACACACTGGAGAGTTGGGCTAAGAGGAATTTAATGAGTTTTAAAAAAACAGAATCTTTCACTTGGGAACGAATAATGGGAGGCATCAATACCCAGGTTAGGTAGTGACCAGCTAGAGAGCAGCCCTGGGGAGAGGGATCTTGGAGTTAGATAACAACTAAAAATGGATCAGCAATGGGCCCTTGTGATCAGGAAGGCCAGTCAGGTCTTGGGATGTATCAAGAGGAATGTGTCCAGAAGATCAAGGGAGGTTCTTCCACCCCTTTATTTTGCTTTAGTGAGGCTACACCTGGAATACTGTGTCCAGATCTGGTCTACCCAAGTCACAAGAGATAGAGAATTAATTGAGAGAGTTCAATGCACAGCCACAAGGATGACTAGGGGTCTGCAGCAACTGTCTTATGAAGAGAAATTGAGAAAATTGGGACTTCTTAGAAGGGTATGAGGAGATTTAATCACTTTATATAAATAAAGGAGGGCTGGGTGTCAAAAAGAAAGGAATACTCTCCTTTCAGTTGTATCAGACAAGATAAGGGCTAATGAATGCAAGATTGAACACAAGAAGTTTCACCTCAATACGAGGAAAAACTTCTTTACAGTAAGGGATCTTAAATATTGGAATGGGTTGCCCGAGGACGTTGTGGAGTCCCTTCTCTGGAGCCATTTAGACCTGTCTTGATGCATTTTTGTGTAGTTAGTGGAGGCTTTTTAGGCAGTTACACTTTTCAGTAGTTTGTGTCCTACTTGAGCAGGAGGGTTGGACCCTGTGGCATTTGAGGACCCCTTCCAACCCTAATAAACTGTGTGCAAACTGTGTCCTTCTTGTGTGGGTACCTGTGCTCATTTCTACAGCTCCAAGACTGCAGAGGAAGTGCATGTTTCTCTGCAGGTCACAATTTAAGATAGGTAAAATGCAGAATGACTTAAAGACTACTTATTTGATACTTCACTGGATGTTAAAAACAACTCTTACGCTTTTTGTGTGTAAGTCCAGTGAAGACTCTGCTGAATTTATGTAGCTTATGTGACAACTTTCTCTCTGGTTTCACATTTTATGATTATTGTATCTTCCACATTCTTAAGTAGATATGGTAATTTCAGTCATAACACAAAACATATTCCCTTGTAACTAAAGCTGTAAGATAATTTATCTTCCTTAATACTTTATTCTAATTTTCATCTTATCCTGAAATCTCGCTAGATGAAGATGCTTTCTACTTTTACGTAGTGTCTCCTTTTCTTCAATTAGTTTTTTGGTGTGTTGATATATAGCTTCTGCAGTACATAGCCACTCCACTTTACTTGATTCTTTTCTTCGTGGTTTGTCCTGGATAAACCATCCTAGATAGTGTTACTGTGCAGCCATTTGTAGCTACAGTTACTACTGTTTCATCCTTTTTTGTTGTTGTTGCAGATTTTGTAAAGATAACTTTGACCGAGACTACAAGGCAACCATTGGAGTAGACTTTGAAATTGAACGTTTTGAGATAATAGGAATACCGTATCATCTCCAGATGTAAGTTGAAATATCACGACTAAGCACTGCACAGAGCACAATCTCATCAGGGCCTGAATTGCTTGCCGGCTCTAGTGGAACGAGGATTTTTAAAAAGTAATAAACATGCACAAAGAGTAATGAGATCTGAAAAACAGGTCCTGTACCTGGACTTGCAGTTTTAGTGAAAATTTTGGTCTCTTGGATTTCTCATCCCTAAAAAATGTAGTAAGTTTGTCAATGAAAATTCATCTTGGATGTCCTGTGACCATTCTCTTATTTGAGTGTAGGTAGGCACAATGAGCACTGAACTTGGCTTTACTGGGAGATTTATTCCTGCAGCCAGTGAAATGGTTAGGTGTCCAGTGATTTCAGCATGTTTTAATTAGGGATCAATTTTCCATAAATCATACCAGCATTGGAGTTTTATTAAAATTTGAACCTAAAATCTGGGATTTTCAGATTTGTTTATCAGACTACTGAGAATTCTGGCCGTCTCTCACCTGTTTTGTTTCCACTGAAGGATATCCGATGGTATTTCCAGTAGTTAGGAATAAACTGTAGAGGGCATTATTGAATCATCTATACTGTAGTGTGACCTAGAGCAGAAACAGCACTAGTCAGATGAAGTATTTTAGTGCACAGAGCTTAAAAAACCTTTTCACTTAGGAACACAGTTTTTTTCTGAGATTACACTGATGTAAATAGATGGCTAGTGAGATTTATCAGAAAACTGATTGCGCTGTTGTTGTGTTTTTGAAAATTCTGCCAAGCACTGAGCTTTTGGAACTGATTTGCTCTGAAAATCTGGACTGATGCACCAGTATTTTGCCAGCTGAAGCAATAAGGTTCATGGTGTTCAGTAAATGTCAGGCTGTATTACGTGCAGAATCTTTAGCAGCTAGGTAGGACATTTCCATATGATAAGCACTAGTGCCCCCTTTTGCTGAGAGATTTCCATACAAGAGAATTTTGCAAGTATACGTGAGTGGTAGTACGAGGCTGTAACAAAAACCTAAACCTCTGCAGTGCTGACAGAACTGCAGACCGTGTTTTTTCTTAGGAAACACTTTCTTGATTTTCTTTAATGGCATCATTAGTACCTGGCGGACTGAGCTGGCAGTCTCTAAGTTGTATGGACAAATATCACATCTGGCAGTTGCAAGATTCTAATATGGGCTATAATCACAGAATCACAGAACATTACGGATTGGAAGAGACCAAAAGATCATCCAGTCCAATTCCCCTGCCACAGCAGGATCATCTAGATCAAGTCACACAGGAACACATCCTGGTGGGTTTTAAACATCTCCAGATGAGACTCCACAACCTCCCTTGGCAGCCCGTTCCAGTGCTCCGTCACCCTCACTGGGAAGAAGTTCCTTCTCACATTCATAATGAACCTCCTGTGTTCCCGCCTACACCCACTGCCCCTTGTCCTATCACTAGATGACATTGAGCAGAGCCTGGCTCCATCCTCCTGACACCCACCCTTCACATATTTATAAACATTTATGAGGTCACCCTCAGTCTCCATTTCTCCAAGGTAAGTGACCAGGCTCCCTCAGCCTTTCCTCATCAGGAAGGTGTTCTACTCCATTATCTTTGTGGCTTTGCACTGGACTCTCTCCATCAGTTCTGTGTCCTTCTTGGACTGAGGGGCCCGGAACTGGACACAATATTCCAGATGTGGTCTCAACAAGGCAGAGTAGAGGGGGAGGAGAACCTCTCTCAATAATGTGAGTTAACTAGCAATAGGACTGAAATGTTTCAGAATTAGGTTGCCCTAAAAATCTATACAAATTATACAGAAGAGGAAAAAGTGTTTTAAGGACAGGGTTTTACCGTACAGAATACAAAAGTCTGAATTGTATCTGCAGAATAACCAGTATTAGAAAAAAAACCATGAAATACTAGAGCTTTACTGTCTTTCTGTCAGTAGTTAATGAATAACATGTTCCAGATGGTAACACTTCTCTGGTATCACATTCTTCTCCAACTTGTACCAGTCTGCTGCCTCATTAGCATGTTTGCTCCAGTTACACTGGGTTTCATTAACCTGAAATTTCTTTTTTCCCCCTGTTGCACAGATGGGACACAGCGGGTCAGGAAAAGTTCAAGTGCATTGCATCTGCTTACTACCGAGGAGCAGAGGGTGAGCTTGATATTAATTTGATCCTGGCTGTGACAGGAGGCTGTACTGTACACAAAAGCATATATGCTAGGCACTTCTTGGAAAGGTACTTGTAGATACTGTGGTGGAGTGCATTGTCTGTTACTGGAGAGGAGAATAAAGAAGCTCATGAGTTGACACATTGTCAAGCCTGCAAGCTTTGAATGTTCTGTTGAAGCACCAATAGGAATTGGCACTTGTCTCTGTGGGGGGAAATTGGGGTTTGGGTATGATTCTTGCGGAAGTTAGAAGTGGATACTTTGGGCTTTCCCATTTGTAAGTGATCAAATCAGTAAGAGATGATTTCTGCAGGTATTTAAGTGGTCCCAGTATAAAAGAAGTAATAGCACTATAGACTGCAGACTAAAAAAGGCTGAAGACTGACAACTTCAGTTTTCATTGGGTGCTAGAGAAGGAATAGGAACAAACAAATTGACAGTCTTCAATCTCCTCTGTTAAATCTGCTCTTGCATGACTGAGGGTGACCTCATTAATGTTCATAAATATGTGAGGAGTGGGTGTCAGGAGGATGGAGCCAAGCTCTTCTCAGTGTCATCTAGTGATAGATAGGACAAGGGACAATGGATGTGAGCTGGAACATAGGAGGGTCCACATAAATATGAGAAGGAAATTCTTCACAGAGAGGGTGACAAAGCACTGGAAGGGGCTGCCCAGGGGAGTAATGGAGTCTTCTTCCCACCTGGATGTGTTCCTGTGCGACTTGGTCTAGGTGATCCTGCTGTGGCAGGAAGGTTGGACTAGATGATCTTTCGAGGTTCCTTCCAATCCGTAATGTTCTGTGAATGTAACCCTCCTTTCTGTGTAACAATATGAGTTGGAGAGATTTCTGATACCTTTTCTAACTTAACTATGTTTTTTCCTATTCTTGTATTTTATTGCAGTCATAATAACAGTGTTTGATCTGGCTGATATCCAGACTTTGGATCACACGAAGTAAGTTTCTGTATCTTGGTTTAACCTCTAAAGCTTCTCTAGCATGTTTAATTGTCTGTCATAGCCAGTAGTTGCTGAGAACTTGCTGGGTCCAGAGTGTATTTTGTGTTAAGAAATGTAGAATGACAGTCACTTGGATTACTTTGGATTATGTAGGGCGAGAGTTTTCTGAAGGAAATGCAGAGCAGAAATGCCGTACATGGTGACACCAATGAGATGCATCTTTATGCATAAGGTCTCTAGATCCTCTGCTAGCCCAAAATGATTCTCTTTCTTTAGTTTCTGTAGTGATTCTGTACGGAAAAAGGAGAAATTTAAAACTCAATGTATGTAGATACAACTGAACTTATTGGTTCAGATACTTGTAGCAGTATGATTGCAACAGATCATTAACTGTTAGGAGCAAATGTACTCTGCTTTCAGTGCAGGCTCCAAAACCCTACGTGGATCTATGATCCACATTGTTATCGCCAGCTCAGAGTGTATATATTTCTAAGATACTGTTGTGACTGTAACGCAGGTGCGTGTTTCTTTACAACCTGTACTGTGTCTTATTTAAATGTGTTTTAGACTATTTCCTTTGACTACTGCCATGGTACTTAGCTCATTTACATAGGACTTTGTAAAATAATATATATATTAGTGTCTCTGCTTGGCTGAAAATAATTGAAGCCTGTGAACCTGATTTCCCACACATGCACCGACTTCTTTCCCTCCTTGACTTGCGTTGGATGACTCAAGAGGAACTTGATTGCTAGAGTAACATAAATATAAAAGATTTTGAGACAGGAATCATGCAGTCTTCACAGACAGGGAGCTGTTTTATAATGCTGAATAGATTATTCCACTCTTCTTTATTTCAGTTTGTATCTAATCTTCTATGTTGTATATCTTTCTCTGTGTGTGTATCTTTTACTCTGCTTCTTGTTTTCTTTCTCCTTATCTCGATCAAAACTTTACCCCCTCCCTTATACGGATAAATGCCCTCTCTGGTTGCTAAAATCACTATTGAATTTGCACTCCACGGTGGGCTTGTTTGAACTTCTCATTAGTGGAAGGCATATACTCAAAAGAATTGGAATAGTTCCTTACCTCTTTCTGTCTAGAAAAAAAGGGCTTTCAGTACTCTCACTGAAGTTCATCATCTCACTTTCCTTGTGACCCTATGCTCTGTCACTTCTGTATTCCTCAGTCCCTCTGACCAATCCTTTCTTTTCTCTTTTGTATTTCAGACAGTGGCTAAAAGATGCATTGAGGGAGAATGAGCCAGATTCCAGCTTCATCTTTTTAGTTGGAACAAAAAAAGACCTAGTGGTAAGTAAATTGAATACAGCTATGGAAATCAGAGTTTCCCTAGCTCCTCAAGAGATTTCCTTTGCAAGTTATACACAGTGTTGTTGAGATAAAGACCTTGAGGGAAAAACCTAAACAAAGAAGATCACAGGTAAACAGAACAGCGCACTTGGCACCAATTTGACCAGGATGCTTTGTGTGTAAATGGATAGTTAGTGAAATAACCCTATTTCCATTCCTTGCAGGACATTTTTCAAGTGCATACAAACAACTGAAAAAGCAGGGAAAAGTTGGATGCACAAAAGAAGGAAGAATCAATCTTAAAAGTTTTGTTGATTTGGTGTTTTAGGGACAGTGTGTTTGTTATTCAGGAACAGAATTCTTACTTAATTGAGTAAGACATCATTTTCAGAAGAAGATTCACCCTATGCTGTTCTGAGCCTTTTGTTTGTCTTTCTCTAGCTATCAATACTTAATTCATAGAGATTTTGAAACAAACTTGTCTGTTCTGCTGTTTTGCTGATTTTGTTTTCATTTTTGACCCCCTCCCTATTGGCTGCCACAGTATCATTGAACACATTTTTGTTTCTTATTCCTCACTGAAAGCAACTCCCAGAAAAATGCATGTCTGACACTTTTTCTTGTACTTTGTGTTGCTTATGCTGCTTTTTCTGAGCTGCAGTAAAAAAAGCTAAATGTGCCAGACCTCTGAGGACACAGATCTGAAGTCTTGACTAAGCTAGAGTTCCTTACTGTAAGTTAGTGTCTGGTTTTAGAACAATAGTGTTTTCAGCTAAAAGGGAAACAAGCAAAGCAAAGGGTTGTGGATTCTAGGCTTTACTTCAGTTTGGAGCCAGCCAGTATCTTCCCAACTGGATTTACTTCTCATCTTGATGTCACATCATCCTTTTGAAATTTTTATAATTCTTCTCAAGTGTGCAGGGGTTTCTTGCTGTAAGATAATGCACAGAAAACTGTGCAAAGATTATTGGTATCATCCATCACAAATGGCCTGGAAGCTGAAAGCAAATAGCAACATTCATTTCACAGGGGAAAAAGACCTGAAGATCGAGTGCAAAGGAAGAAAACATCCACTGAAGGAGCAAGAAATTCAAGTTGTAAGAGATAAAAAAGAGCAAAAATAAAAAGAGGGGAAGGCCATTGTGTTACAGCCTAGTCAAAACAGTGTAGAAGAGAAGCATCTGGGACAGAGACAAGAAAGATTAAACCCAGAGAAGCATTGAGACTAGCCAGTCCTGCAACTCTTGAGTGGAGAATGATGGGGTGGCAAGTGTTTAAATACCAGCAGCAGGGCTGCTATCTTTACAGCTCCCTTTAGCTACTACTTTACCTATCTACTACATGGATAGATACAGTGGTCCCCCTCAGTAACTGTTTTGTTGCAGTGCAGTGGGAGGTGGACGGAGGCTTCCAGCTTTCAAGCAGTGCTAGATACTTCAGTGTTTGATTGCACAACATCTAAAACAAGGCCAGAAAGACCACTGTGAAACCTGGAAGCACCACAGTATAGATGCTAGTGGTACCTCCATGTTATTACTAGCCCAGATATACTTCTTACATTGAAGTTATTCTATGTTATTTACTCAGTCAGATGCTGTTTGTGAAAGGACAGAACTAGATGCCATCCGCTTTGCCAATGAGATGCAGGCAGAATACTGGGCAGTGTCAGCCAAAACAGGTAAGTTATTGTAGGGGATGTAAATACAATGACCACAAAGGCTTTTGTTAGCATGGGAGAAAGTTAAGATTTCCCTTTTCCCATGGAGGATTTTTTTCTTGCATTTTGTTACTATTGGAGACTTCAGGTTTATTAATGATTGATTTTATTTGAGCATTTATATGGGTATTTGCACTGTCATGTTTACAGAAAGAAGTACCTGAGCTGCTGTGCAATGTCTAAGCATGTTTAATTCATAGGTAGTTACATAAAAACACATGTGCACTGCTACTCAGCATTAGCAATGAGAACAGATTATACCACAAACTGAAATCTCTCTGCTGACAACTAAAAATAAAGGTACAGTACAAGGTACAGCATGCCAGAGTAAGAAAATGAGGCATTTTCTCTGCAGTGATATGTATGGAAGAGAGGCCTGTTTGTCCCAGCATTGAGCAGTGATCAGTTCACAGATCTATGTTCATTATGCTTGATCGTGTGTTGATGTCCAGTTGCAAAACTACCTACTTTTTGTCTTGTTTCCTAGGAGAAAATGTCAAAGAGTTCTTTTCCCGAGTTGCTGCCTTGGCCTTTGAGCAGTCCATGATAAAGGAGCTGGAGAAAAACCCTGGTC
This sequence comes from Rhinopomastus cyanomelas, assembly GCA_013400115.1. Classification (NCBI taxonomy): domain Eukaryota; kingdom Metazoa; phylum Chordata; class Aves; order Bucerotiformes; family Rhinopomastidae; genus Rhinopomastus; species Rhinopomastus cyanomelas. The sequence continues at coordinate 907,575 of VXBP01001971.1, read as the reverse complement.
ACGTGGCACAAATTGGGGCAGGAAACCTCATCAGTAGGTTAAGTTTTGATTTGTGTATTTTCTCTCTTTATGGTCTGAAGGATTGAGGAGGTTTTTTAAACAGAAAACTTGTTTCAAATACCTGCAAGTTCATTCATGTCATTGTCTACTTGAGGTCTCGCATGTAGGAAGGGCTGGGTCTGCGTTCAGCTTTTGTTCCCCTCAGTGTTGGATGGTATAACTTCTTGGGAACTGATTTTATAACTTTTCTTTTTCTACAGATCTGGAAAAGAACAGCATGAAAATCCCAGAAGGCAACACACACAGCAGCCTGAGTTGCTGCTGACTGCCAACTGTTTCTGCAAGCACCCAGCTTCTTTGGGGTCCAGCACAGAGCACCTGCAACAATGGAAGCTCCCAAACCAGAAATAGAAAGGGGTTTTTTTGGAAATGAGGAAGGAAATACTTCCTTCTTTATGAGAGTTCCCTTGCTGCTGCAGGCTTGCTTGTGCAGGATGGCACAATTGTTACATAAACCTTTCTCTGTGCAGTGGAAACATAACCTCCTTGTCTTAATTCAAGAAGATATTGCCTGTACCATGTTCTCACCTGTCTGCCAGAAACACTTGTAGTCAGAAGTTATGTTCTTTGGTGATTCTCTAGGAGTCTTAGGGAAGTCATATTCTCACAGAAGCAGAAAGCAAATGGCTTTCTGGGTTGTATGCACGTATTTTCACCTTTTAAGATTGTGGTATAAAAGAACTCTGACTTGCTTTTATGCATTCCAAATATTTTAGAAGTGTTCCAAAGGAAATATTTTTAAATAACAGGTATGACAGTACATAAACGCAGACTGCAGAGTTTCCACTGTGGATTGTCCATCCAGGAAAAATCTGTAGTATTTTTGATTTTCCATCTGAGAATCAGAGTCCAATATTCCAATATTTCCAAGCCTAGGAGAGGTCCAGGTAAGAACTTTGTTATCTCATCCCAGCTGTCTAATATTTTGAAAATGTTACTGGATTCTTCATTTCCATTCTCTGGAATAAGAAAGAACAGTCACATGTGTACCTGGCGTGGAATCCATGGAATCTGGTTTTTCTGTCTTCCAGAGAGGATGTGGAATCATTGTCTGGATCAATCTTCATTAATATCATCTACACTGCAAGTCTTATATTGTAGCAAAGAGTAAGACTTTCTCATTTTATTATTACTGAGTTTTTTTGTTTGCAGTAATGTAACACGATTCTGGAACCATACACAGTCTCAGTCATGAACTTGTTCATCCCTGTCTGTGGTAGGACCTCTGATCTGGTAAAGTTAGATTCGATACTGCTGCTAACTCTTAGTCTCTTCATCTGCTTTTACTGGACAACACAATTTGATAACTAGATGCCCCACTGCCTAATAAAGGTAGTAATGGTAAGGAAATAGTTTTGCCATTTTGTGAAAAGACTTGCAAATGTGTGTGGGTTCAGAAGGATGGGAAAAGACGGAGTTCTCCAGAGCAGATACATGCTTAAGCCCTACCTTAAGCTCTCAGGTAGAACGCGCTGCGTGGCCATGTTGCTGTGACTTGCTGTGCTGGCTGGATAAAAAATAGCCCCAGTTTTGTCTTTTCAAATACCCTTTGACATAACCTTGTGCAATTAGTTCATTAGAAATTTCTATAATCATTTAATGAGGTGAGATTAGCTTTGGGTATGGCTGAACGTCATTGAAATAAAGCAACTTTACAGTGTTCTTCTACTCTTTGGGCAACAATGACTGATGCCAATAGATATTCCTGTTTTAAAGGTCATTCCTGCTGACAAATGGCATTACTGGAAGTTTGAATGAAAAATAATGTTGCCAGAAATTACAATAACAAATATTTGGCCAGTGTTTGTAAAGCCGTATTAGTGTGATTGGTTGTGATAGTTAAGTTTAAACTGCAAAAGGACAAAAGAAGTGAAGGGGAATCCATCTGATTTTTTCCAGTATCTTGCAGAATTTTAATATTCAGTCCTGAGTAGCTAGCTAGTAATATTTCTCTCAAGATAAATGAGATAGAATCATAGAATCATTACAGTTAGAAGAAACCTCCAAGACCATCAAGTCCTACCATCAACCCAATGCCACTGAGCCCACTAAACCCTGTTTCCCAGTGCCACATCTATGCGTTTTTAAAACACCTCCAGGGATGATGATTCTACCACTTCCCTGGGCAACCTGTTCCAATACTTGACCAGTCTTTCAGTGAAGACATTTCTAAATGGAAGGGTCTGTTCTTCATGAGCAAATCTGTTCCCCTCTGTACCTTTTCAGGTTTTTGTCAGTAATTACAGGCCATTCTAGAGAGCACAGCGTGACACACTGGTGCGTGAGTGCAGTACGCTGCTCTCTGTATCACATCCCGTGAGCATGCCAGTTAAAACAAAGCATTTGGCAAATTGAAGCTGTTGCAGAATCTGCATTTGTAGTGGAGATGGTTGATCACTTACTTGTAGTTTTGGCTAGAAAGTTATTCTCACAGTGGGAAACTGCCATTCATTGACTTTTAAGAAGAGTCCACATATTTCTAGGTTCATAAAATTATTTAGACTGGATGAGATTTCTCACTACTTACTACAAAAATACCACAGAGTGCTGCTTTCTGCTACAAGTGTGGTTTCTTAGCTATAGCCACAGATTAATGACTAATCATGTTTTATTTCTTTTTAAGAAGCTGCTGCTTATGCCCTGCCATTTGGGTGGGTTGTTTTCTTCTTACAAAACCTGTGATTCTCTCATGTGGATCACGTCGACAGGCAGTGAGAGCTCAGGAACTGTTAAGGCTGAGCCACTGCAGAGACATCTGGACAGGCTACGTTAATGGGCAGAGGCCAATGAGATGAGGTTAAACAGGGCCAAGTGGAGGGTCTTGCATTTTGGCCACGATAGCCCACTGCAGATACAGACTGGAAGATGAGTGGCTGGAAAGTGGCCTGGCAGAAAGGGCCTGGCAGTACTGGTTAACAACTGACTGAACAGGAGCCAGCAGTGTGCTCAGGTGGCCAGAGGCATCCTGGCTTGGATCAGCAACAGTGTGGCCAGCAGGACTAGGGACGTAATTCTCCCCCCATACTGAGCACTGATGAGGCCTCCCCTCGAGTACTGGGGTCAGTTCTGGGCCCCTCACTTCAAGAAAGAGTTTAAGGGGCTGGACTGGGATCAGAAGAGCAGCAAGGCTGGGGAAGGGACTGGAGGAAAAGGTTGATAAGGAGATGAAGCTGGGGTTGTTTAGCCTGGAGGAATCTTGGAGGTACCTTATCACTCTCTAGAACTACCTGAAGGGAAGATGTAGACAGGTGGTGGTCGGGCTCTTCTGCCAGGCAACTAGCACCAGGATGAGAGGGCAGGGCCTGAAGCTGCCCCAGGGGAGGTTTAGGTCGGCTATTAGGAAGCCCTTCCTCACAGAAAGGCTGAACAGACACACACTGAAATGGACTGCCCAGGGCAGTGGTGGAATCCCCATCCCTGGAGGTGTTAAAAAAAAGACTGGACATGGCATTTAGTGCCCTGCTCTGGCTGATCGTGGTGATGTTAGGACACGGACTAGACTTGGTGATCTTACAGGTCTTTCCCAGACTCAGAGATTGTGTTGCTGTGACTGGCTCCTCTTCCCACAAGAGGGAGCGCTATGGTCGCCGTAGCGCCGGTTCGTGTCGGCTGCGCAGGGCTCTGCGCTCTCTTGCGGGCCAGCAGAGGCTGCGTGCGGGACAGGCTGCTTTTGGTCTGGTTCCGTGGGCCATCACGGGCTCTTCAGTCACCACGAAATTTTGTATCCGATTAACTAACACTCTGCTGAACGCAGAGGCAAAAAATTCAGAGAGCCCTTCAGTTCCCACTGGCATTTCTGATTACGTAGTGTCTTAATAGATAAAGAGGGTGCAGTTGTTTGACAGTATTAGTCACTAAAAGTTCAGTGTGCCCACAGAAATCTCTCCTGACTCATTAGATAGATCTCTTACTCCCTCTAGAAAGGGCACAGACATCAAAAAAGTGAACTGAAACAGAAACAGCTCTAGATATAATAAATCAGAACAGTAAGACTTCAAGTAAAAGTGGTGCATGAATTCAGAGCATCCCCCTGTGGTGTAATTGGCACTATTAGAACCACATCAGTCCAGTCCTAAACTTCATATCACTAGAAACACACTGCCTGGCAAAATTCCCTTATTCAGCTGGCACTAAGGCAAACAAACAGCAAACGGTATCAGTGATGAGAAGCCAAATTATTTCTGTGAAAGAATGTGATCTTGAAAGATTTATAGAGGCATTTACTAAACATGCAGATTTTATTATGATTTAGATGATAATCTGTTTTCCATATGGGTCAGCCAATGCCTGTTACATGTTAAAAGGTGAGGAAACAAGTGCAGGAAAAGAGGTTGAAGCCAGGAAGCAAAAACCTAGAGGGATGTGCCATGCAAAACGGAATCCTCGGTTAGACATTTGTGACAGCTCTGAAAATACCCTAAATATTTTGTTTGGTGTATAAAAAAGCATGAAGGAAACCTGTTTAATGAGTTATGAAGCAATACATCTCTCAAAAGTATGAGAGCAACTCCTGTGGACTAGTGCTTTTCGTTCACCCACCTGGATATGTTCCTGTGCGACTTGGTCTAGGTGATCCTGCTCTGGCAGGGGGATTGACTAGATGATCTTTCAAGGTCCCTTCCAATCCCTAATGATTCTATAATGGGATTGTATGTGTTCTTTTCTAGTAACACCATAAAATATCAACCTCAGCACAGCTGTGAAGGGAGCAGGTTTATGGAGGGGGAGGAGATGTCTCTATCACATGTTTTTCCTATCATCCAAATAGGCAAGACAGAACTTCAGTTGTGTTTATTACCACTTTTTCAGAGATTGAATTAATTCATAGTGAGGATACAGGGCCTAAGTGAGACTTCAGGAGTGTGATACTCAGCAGCTCTTGGTTAAATCATTTGCTACCCTTCAATCAGAGATGAGGTCTGGGCTCTTAACTTATTGCGGCCAGGATAACCCGGAGGACAAAAGTGAGACTAATGGCCGAACAAAGCAGCGCTTATTGTTCGTACCGGCGTGATTTCGGAGCACCAGTCGCCCCTTTTAGAAATCCCGCTTATCGCTTAGTGGCAGGAAAGGATGGACTGAGCGAATGACAAATCCACCGCCGAGCAGCTCTTCCCTCGGCGGGGGAACGCACGACCTTTTGAAGGTGAGCGCTTAGCCAGGAGCGCGGAGCGGTGCCGGCTGTTACAGCCGACGGATGGGTGCGCGAAGGTGCCGGCTGTACACACACCCGACGGATGGGTGTGCGGGCAAGGAGGGAGCTGCCCTGTGCGCTCTGTTCCTGTCCAGCCCGGGGCACAGCCGTGTCTCTCCACGGCCGTGTCTGCGGTTCGCACGTTTCCGCCTTTGTCTCCCCAGGCAGTGCTGAGGTCCGGCACCGCGTCTCCCGCCGCCGGCCCGGGCTGCCCCTTTAAGAGGCCCCAGCGCCGTGTCGGTGGCCGCGCCCGGTTCCTTCTCCCCTCCTCCCCTCCCCTCCTCTTCCGCAGCGCTGGGACCGGGCCGCGCTATGGGCC
>VXBP01001971.1:671804-901955 GCA_013400115.1 Rhinopomastus cyanomelas | reverse complement strand
GGGTGCTCCCGCGGGGTCGGGGGGCGTTGGGGCGGCGGGCGGTAGCGGACCTCCCCAGGGCACGCTGAGCCCGGGCCCCGGGAGCTCCCGGAGCACAATAGCCGGGAGGAGGAGACAGGGAAGGGGCTGAGAGCGGAGGAGGAGAGAACGGGAAAGCACGACCCGGGGCTGCCGGGTAGCGGGGCCGCGCTCAGGACCGTGCCCGGCGGGAGGTGGGTGTGGGGTGGGTGTGGGGCGGGTGGGGGTGATCCTTCCCCCGCCCTGAGGCCGCGCCTTTGTCCCCCTGCTCCCAGGCGCCGGGCTCGCCGCGGCGGGCACCAGGTTGTTCGCTCGGTAACGCTCGGTGCTGGCGGCGGGGGCGGCCGGGACCGGGAACTGCCGAGGCTGAAGCAGACGGGCGGGGACGCAGCTCCGAGGAGGGACCGCCGCGCTCTCTTGCATGGACCCGCTGAGGTGACCCCCGTCGGAGCTGGTTGTGCCTCTCCATGTGAGATCCGGTTGGTTTAGTCTCTCCACCTCTCTCACCCTCCAGCCTCCCTCCCGTATCCTCCACTTACTCCCGTATGCAAAATGGTGGACCCCGTGGGGTTTGTGGAGGCTTGGAAAGCCCAGTTTGCGGACTCTGAGCCTCCTAAAATGGAGCTGAAATCTGTGGGAGATATCGAACAAGAGCTGGAGATGTGCAAAGCATCGATCCGGAGACTGGAGATGGAGGTCAACAAGGAGCGGTTCCGCATGATTTACCTGCAGACTCTTCTGGCAAAGGAGAAGAAAAGCTATGACAGGCAAAGATGGGGCTTTAAACGTGTTTCCCAGTTGCCTGAAGGTGCTGTAGAGCAGCAGATCCAAGACCTGCATCAGTCCCAGTCTGCTGACCAAGAAGAATATGACAAAAGCAAATCCCACCATGGGGAGGAAAAGTTCAAACCTAGGATCCCCTCTCTGCGGAAGCTTTCTACGCAGAGTGATGGGTCAGACCTGTCGCCTTTGGACAGCCCCCATCATGGAGAGGGAGAGCAGGACAGGTGTAAGTACTATGGAGAAGAGAAACTGAAGAGAGTTGTGGAAGATCTGGAGAACCGCTGTGATACAGATGGATCTCCTTCAAAACACAGATCATCTTCCACTCGCAGGCTAGTGGGATCTGCTGAGAAGGAGGGATTGTTTGAACCTATTTCTAAGGAGAGAGGGAATAGCACCAGCGTGGCAGCTCTAAGGTCTAATTTTGAGAGGATTAAAAAGGTTAATTCACATTCTTCTGGAGATAACAAGGATGTTGTTGAAAAGCCTTTCTATGTGAACATGGAGTATCATCATGAGAAGGGTCTAGTAAAGGTCAACGATAAAGAAGTTTCCGATAAAATAAGCTCCCTTGGTAGCCAAGCCATGCAAATGGAACGTAAGAAGTCTTTGCACTCCCTCCCTTCTAACATGGTACCCAACTTCAGTGAGTTCCAGAGGCCTGCTTACAGAGGAAGGTCCTCGGAGAACACTTTTGGCTATGATGGAGAATATGAGGACGCTGAACTGAACCCCAGGTTTCTCAAAGATAACCTGATTAATGCTAACGGCAGCAACCGCTCACCTTGGCAGCCCATGGACTTTCAGCCCTATCAAAGTATCTATGTTGGTGGAATGATGGAAGGAGAAGGCAAAGGACCTATTCTACGAAATCAGTGTACAACTGACCAGGAAAAGCATCTTACGTGGCCCAGGAGATCTTATTCCCCCAGAAGTTTTGAAGATATTGGGGGCGGGTACACTCCTGACTGTAGCTCTAATGAGAACCTTACCTCCAGCGAGGAAGACTTCTCCTCAGGGCAATCCAGCCATGTCTCCCCCAGCCCTACCACTTACCGCATGTATCGGGATAAAAGTCGTTCTCCTTCCCAGAACTCCCAGCAGTCCTTTGACAGCAGCAGTCCTCCAACCCCCCAGTCTCAAAAACGGCACAGGCAGCAGCAGGTCATCGTGTCCGAGGCAACTATTGTGGGTGTACGAAAAACAGGACAGATCTGGCCAAGCGATGGAGATTTGCCTTCTGGGAGATGTCACCAGGACAGCCTCTTCCATGGGGATACAGGTGTGTACCAGCTTTTTGTTTGGTCTTAAATTTATGGAGCAGGAGTAGCATCATGGAACTGAGTGGGAAATGTTTTCTAGTTGAATCTCAAATGAGTTGTTCTAGGGGGGCAACTGTTTGATGTGAGAGGTCTTTCATTTGCAGTTGTCCTGTTCAAGGAAGGTCCCGCAGAAGCGTGTGGCAGGCTGCTTTTTAGCAATACAGCTTGGATTTGCAGCTATATTGGGAATCCTCCCAGGGCTGCGTCAAGCTCCTCTTGAGATGAGCAGTGAAGTCCCGCGTGAATCAGTTCTAAAAGTTTCAGTGTGAACATAGATGTAAAAAAGGGCCAGAACTGTTGGGGATTTACCGCCAGATCATTCCCTCCCTTGTGTCATTGCACTGAGGAGTAGTTAAGCAGTACCTCAGAGATAGTAGAGCGCCAACATGTAACAACCGGAGGGTTTTGCTGGAGCTTTTGCCAGTAATGGTGCAGCTCCTCGCGCAATCTTGTTTTTTCCTGTCTGTATTAACTGGGAGTGCTAGTTTCTTGTTCTGTCTCATGTCAGTCTTCAATTAGAGCTGATTGGAGGTGATGATTGTGCAACCCGGTGCGTGAAGCTTTCTGCTATCACTGAGTGAAGGAAGAACTTGGAATATCAGGAAGCCCTGAGGGAGAGCTGTTAGTTTAATTTCAACAGAGTAAAAATCTGTGTTTGGGGAAGAACAGGCAGTGTCCGAACCCGTTTGTATCTCAGTTGCTCAGGCATGCAGGTGTGTCTGTGAAGGCACAGTGAATTTATAGTTGATGGAAGAGGCAAACAGTAAGCTGTGTTTCAAATTTTTTTTGTTGAATGTGTGGAGAATCAGAGTCTATTCAGCAAGGCGCACGCTGTGGATAGTATCTTGTGCTAACACCTGTACTGTCGTATGCAGTAAATTAAAAACAATCGAGTCTAGGAATGAAAAAGCCCAGTATGATTGTTTCGACAGACTTCTGTCATTCTCTGTCTGTGATTTACCTCGGTGAGTTTCCTTTTGTCTCTTTGAATCTGGCCTCCTAGTAAGGAGTTAATGTGCCGTTGGTCAATGTGACTGAATTCCTGAAGTAGTAGGTGAATGGAGAGGCTTGACAGACATGCAATTTCTCAGGTTGTGCAAGCTCAGTGCTTTAATATGCAGAAGAACAACTTTACTAGAAGGAGCTGTGTGGTTTTTAGTTTCCCTGTTGATCGTTTTTGCCAGCAAGACTTTTTGATGCAACAATGGAGGGAGAACTCATCCCTGCCCCCCACACCATCCTCACATCCCATTGTCTTAAAGGAAGGCTGTCTGACTGTAGTGGGTGTTCTCCACACATGAACCTCAACACCCTGTCCTCACAGTGATTTGCTCCTTATCAGATTGTATATATAGACCTGCTTTCTATCCGGGACGACAGCATTCTTGTTGGGTTTTGTGCACATGTTTGTATCTTATGGGTAGCACTTGCAGTGCAGGGGAGAGGCTGGATCTTGTGCTGCTTTTAAACTGAGCTGCAGCCATCTGTCTCTGCTCTTGTTTACTGATGCTCTTTAGATAACTGGGAAGCCTCCTGCTAGTTGCAGTTTTTGCAGAAGGAAACAAAGGGGTAAAAATAACAGGTTGATAAAGCTCGAGGAGAAATTCAGCTTTCAGAAAGGCAATAGGTATTTTTTCTTTTCAATGATTTAGTTGTGATGCAGTGCTATAAAAAAAAAACCCAAAAAGAGCTGCTGGAAAGTTGGTGCAGTTACAATTCCTTGCTGCGCTGGAAAGCTGCATGCCTTGTTTCTAAGGATGACCACACGATTGGAAGCAAGGACAGAATGTAACTGATCCACCTTCTGCTTTCCTCAGCATAGGGGGTAGCATGGCAGGCTTAGCCCGGAACCTTCACCAGATGGCTAATCATTACTGTCTTGCACATTAGCTGGTGGCAACTTTTTACTTAACCAAAAGGCTTATGCCTTCAGAATCAGACTGTTTCTGATTAATTCCTACTGAGCATCATTGTATATGAGTTTTCTTTCTTTCCTGATTAGAAAGACTTTTGACCTGCAGTCAACTGGCAGAACCTCTTTTTCGTATAAGGAACAAAAGGCATGAGAGGTCACAGTGTGGTTAGCTGGCTGGCTACCATTCCCTGCTAGCAGGCTCTGATGCAGGCTCTTCTCTATCACCACATGGTATGAAAGCAGTTCACAGATCCAGACAGCTTTTCCTGCACCTGTGGTTCAGTCACAGTTTCTGCCAAGCTTCACTGAAGTTTTGTTTGAAAAGAGAGTGCAAGTTTTAATCACAGCAGGTTCTGGCCAGCCTTAATGTTAATTAGCATCAACTGGGGTCTGTTCAATAGTGTTTGGCTCCTTTGTGCACACAGATTTTCATGTGCTTGCTGGCTTTGCTTTGCCTGACTCTGGCCATAGTAGCGCCGACTGTGGTGTGGGCAGGTGCGATGTGAGCATTCTGACTGGGACTGCCTTCCCAGCGCATCCCAAGCTTGGCCAGCCGCACGTGCTGTTGTGTCCAGGTTCTTTCCTGAGCTCACAGCCGAGTGGTAATCTCCTACTTCTGCATTACAAAAAAGGACTAGAAGGGGATCACCTGACTCTTGAGTGAATGGGATCCAAGCCAAAATTGGAATCTAGGTTCTCAAAAACATTAAATCAGACTGAGGTAGTAGGGTTTCATTTTTCTTCCCAGGGAGCAGAATGAGAGCTTCAGGGCTGAGATTTGGTAATAACTGTATTTTTCTATTAAAAGTTTTTAATGGAGCCAGGCAAAGATATTTGTGTTGGGATTAATTATGTATCACAAGTTTCCTGTAGTGGGAACAGAAAACTAAATTAGTGTCTTAACTTTGCGTTGAACTCGAATATTTTTACTCTGATTCTGCACAAGGAGCAAAGAGTTAAAAATTCTTGTCTACTGTTAAACTTTAATTGCTGAGACAGACCCTGGAGAAGTCACCCCCTGTTGTACATTTCCACATGTAACCAAGGTGGTGGCTGCGTTGTAGGGCAGTGATGACGCCTTGTACTGGCCTTACGTGGGTCAAGTGGGTTTTAACTAACGATAGTTTGTTAATTGAGGAGCGTGTTGGAGCTGTTGCTTGGCTTCATCGCTTGCTTCGTAAAATCAGCGTGTGATTTCTCTTAGTTCTGTGTGTGCAGTCGTTTTATCTGTCCGCACAACAGCGTGGGTACTCTACCCCGGGGCCCACATAGATAATATTTACCTGCAGAACTGCTTCCTGAAATGGGTCCCAGTTGTGACTTCACCTGAGAGGACTTGGTAGTCCTCTCCAGAGAGCTCTGCTGGCCTCACACTCTCTACAGCCACGGTGCTGTTGGTCACTTTGGAGAGAATGTGTAACTTAATTCCATTGGGAGTCAAGTTTTATTTCTCTTCTAAGTGTGGGAGTGCTGCATGTCCCTTTTTGAAGGGCATCGAACATTATTTCCTCTGTCTACATCCAACTCACTAAAAATACAGAGTGCTGGATGTGCTTGTGTGAACTACAAGACGCACAACCTCTGTTAGCTGAGCGGAATGCCCTCTTGCAGCACACGCCTACTCAGGGGTGTAGTTTTCTGTCTTGCATGCCTGACCAGGTGGGTTAGCATCTGCATTTCCAGCATTTAAGGTAATGCTTGATGCTACTTAACTCTGAAGCCCCAAGAGACGTGTGATGCGTTGTCACGGAAGGATGTTGGTCTGTTCCAGTTTCTGCAAAGGTCCGTTCTGGAGTTGCTTGCAGGTGCTGAGATCTTGAACGAGTTTCTTCATTCTGCACTTCTCCCACCCACTGTTGTATTCCATGGATTTTACAGGATGTAGCCTGAGAAGTGCTTTGCAATGTTTTAGTGGTACAGAGACGAGTCACGAGGGAGCATGATGGTGCTACTGCTGCTGTTCAGAAACACAACTTTTCTTTGAGCAGCTGAGACAGACTCTAGTCCACTGCATGGCCTCATTTTCCTTCTGAAGGTCTTGAATGCAGGAACTTCTATAACGTGCAGCTTACTTACTAATTTTAAGGGCCTGGTCACAGGTCCTGCTGTCAGTCTGACTTAGGTTGAGTCACAAATGAGGTTTCAGTTTTCTGACACCTTGCTTGGTTCATTTTGCTATTGTTTTTAAACATGTTTTAATTGTTTGCTGTGAGGATCAGTGGATTTTCTTGATGACAAGATGCTGTTTAAATGCCTCCCCTCTCCCTCCCTTTCTTTACAGTAGATTTTGAGATTATCAAGCTGCTTGTGCTGCCACTCCCTGCTTCTTGGTCTGGGGAAGAGAAGAGCTCTCTCCTTCTCCTTCTCTGCCAGATTTCTTTCCCTCCAGCTGAATTTAGATGAATCAATAGGGCTTCTGCTTTATGTCCCATCCCCAGTGATTGTAGTGGACTCTTCAGTCCTGCTTGTTTGCTTTGTTCCTTCTTCCACAGTCAGTTGCTAACCTTTACCTCAGGCCAACCACAAGTAGTGGTGTGCAGATTGATCCTATTTTGATTTTTCTAAGGTTCACCGTAGATCTTGGAGTTTCTCTCACTGAATCTTCAAGTTGTTCTGCAATCACAAAGCACTTACCTTTGAAATGATGATGTAAACCATCCCAGGTAGTACTTGACTGATACTGGCAAGCCCTGAGGAGTGCTGCTGCCACTTGATCTGTCTGTATAAAGCTCATTTTTATCATAGAATCATAGAATTATGGAGATATCAAAATGGAACTGGCTCTTCTGTGGGGAAAGTATGAATTCTACCACTAGTGAGTTAGGCAGAAAGCTGCCCGTCATCTCTGCACAGTTACTGTCTGGCAGTAGAGAGGAGCCCAGTTAGTGAAGCTGCCCTAACTGTGGGAGGGCCTGTCAGGCAGGCAGTGACCTGTGCATGTGGCTGAGCAGGTGAAGCACAGGACCAGTACAGTCAAAATTTGGGAGTGTGTAGGACCTCAAAGCCTTGGGACCAAGCTGCAGCAGAGCCATGTGGCATGCGGCATCCACAGTGTGGTGACTGGAATGCTCTTCTGTGTGCCAGAGCAGTTGGACTGAGGTGATTTCACAGAGCTGGGGGCTGGAGCCCTGAAACATTGCAGGGAATGGCACGCAATAAGATGGTAATGCCTTTCATTTGAGCAGGAAATGCGTAGGCAAGTGGAACCACAATATTAAGCCTGTGGCTCAGCGAGCTCCTCCTGTGAACCTTGCTGACTGCTCAGCATACTGAACGAGCACTGGTTTATGGCCAAAGCAGTTGAACTGACAGAGGTGTCTGACCAGCATCCATCCTGCTTCAGAGCTGTCAGCATCTGTCCAAGTGGTTTCAGAGAAAAAACACAGAGGTGGTTGTTTTGTGGAAAATGTTGATCCTGCCTTGAGAAGTGGCAGGGGGAGTTAGGAGCATCCATAGGTTTCCTGCCTGCCCTAGTGCACTACCTCGTCTGAGATGGAGGCTGCTTTATAGGAGGCTGAAGGCAAAAGAAGAGAAAGGAGGAGCAGAAAAAAAGACATGTCTTGATGTAGAAATCTTTTCAGCTGTTTTCATCTTGCAGAACCAACATAAGTAAAGAGCTGATGATAGGGATGAGCATCGTAGAACTGACTTTGCTTTGCATCAAGTGAAGGAACTGCTCTGGTAGAGTGAAACTAATTGGTGTGTGGAGGAATAGGCAAACATGGCAAGAATAAGAGTCTGTTGTCAGAGTGGTGTAAGCACTACCCATGCCTTATGTAAGGATTGGCTTGTGTATGCAGGCGATGGACTGCAAAGCAGTGGAAAATACATTGGGGATGAGGTGCTTTTGTGTCTGCTGTTTTCACATTTCTAGCAAAGCAGTTGCACAAGTTTATGGCTTAAAAGATTTTCACTGCTTGGTATAAAAGTACAGACTGTCAGAGGTGCAAACCTGGCACACTTTACTTTGATTCACATGCTTTCTTTGAGAATTAGATGATGATGATTAATATTAGATGAATGGAACCACCCAGGAAAGGTGACAGAGCAACTGGTCCCACGAATTAGTAAACCCCTTCATCTAATGTCTCAGGTTTGGGTGTTTGGATGTAATGCTAGGTGCTGTGTTCAGTCACTCCTCCATTGACAACTTGCATTTCGCTGCCACCAGAAAGTCTCCCTGAGGTGTAAGCAAAAAGGAGCTGAGTGTAATAACCTACAGACATAGAATCATTAGGGACTGGAAGGGACCTCGAAAGATCATCCAGTCCAATCCCCCTGCAACAGCAGGATCACCTAGACCAAGTCAGACAGGAACACATCCAGGCAGGTTTTAAACCTCAGTCACCCTCACTGTGAATAAGTTCCTTCTCTTATTTATGTCCTGAGGAACAGACCTGGGAGGGGGGAAAAAAATAAAGTTCGCTTAGACAATTTGCAGAACCTTCAAGTGCAGGTTAGGAAATGCTTTCTTGAACACTGGGCAGCACACTGTAGCTACTGATGTTGGTTCTTAAAAGAAGTGTGGGGGAAGGGAGGGTGATTTCTAGTCCAAGTTTGGCTTTGCTGGCTCGCTGAAAGATGGGCCAGCAGACACCTGTGAAGGTTTGGGTACCAGTAACAGCCTGGAAACAGGGCTCTATCCTCCAGTGCTAGTATGTTTAGCAGTTTGCCTTCTAATGCCCAACTTCTTGGGGATACATAGTTATTTTGCAGTGGCAAGAGGACCTGTATTTCAGCTTGAAGGAATTTTGGAGGTCAGTCCATGAAGGTTAATGAGGTGAGACTTGGCAAGCTGTTTGAGGAGAATTGCTCCGTTTCAATTACCATCGGGAAGCAAGTTGCTGTTCATGAAAATCAGGCTGCTGATTGGAGGTGCAGCTTATCTGGAGCTTGCTTTTCCCCAGAGAAACCAAGACTAGCAGGGTTGGTTTTTGTCCCTGCTGTCTCCTCTATGATTCGTTCTGCCTAGTCAGATAAGCACAGAAAGAATAATAAGGACTCGATCCTGTTCTTCCCCTGGTGAAATATTGTGGACTTCCGTCAGCTTTTTCTGGCACACAGAGGGAAAGAAATGTTGTTCTGGTACAGGCTGAACGGCAGCTCTGTGCAGATCGAAGGGTAGGACAGCAAGTGACAACAGAAACGCTGGTGTGGATTATTTTGGGTGAGCTGCTGTGCTGGTTTGAGGGCCAAAGGCTGGACCCTCTAGGACAGATAATTAGACAGATATTTGTTGGAACAAAGTACTTGCAAAACAACCAGTGGAGTGTCTTGGTTACAAAGCAGGTTTTGGCTAGCTGGCCAAATAAAGTGGATTGTTTTCCTGGCTGCATATTCAGGTTGCATGTGATGTGACATTAACCATAAACTATACGTGAATCCTTGAGTCCTGGCCTGGGTCACCACAGAGGCTGTTCTACAAATCTGTAACTTCTCTGAACTTGTTTTGAGTTGTACTGTTGTGTTTTAAACAGTGAAACCACCCTGCGTAGGAGCAACGTGGTGTATTTCTGCTGCGCAACCCAAATGCAGCTGAAAAGTCTTCCTCTGACTAAAACACAAAAGCATGTCTCGCTCTTGTCTCCTTCCCAGCTGCAAAAATGGTATCTCTCAGACCCTTTCTTAACCAGGTTACGGCTGCTGTAGTAATCAGATTATTGCAAATGCAATTGGAATCTCTGTTTCAGAGAAAGCTCTGCCCAAATGTGGCAGCTGGAGCTGATTTAGTGGCTCTGTGAATACACGAGGAGTACGTGTGTGAGAATCCACAGTGACTGCCCGTTAGGAGGAGTGAGCTCGGGAAGTTCAGTTTGTGGGTTAATACTCCTGAACTGTGCCTGTCTGTAGTGCAGGCCTGTTGCCTAGGTGTGATCTTGTCCTGTTATTTCACCAATCCTTGCTGCCTCTGAGTTGTTTGGAGTTTTCTGTGTGTTGCAGAGGGAGGAATGGTTTTCTAGGGAGAATAAATTGACTGCAACCTTCTTTCTTTTAAAAAATAACCCCATCTTCTGGGTTTTTGTGCACAGATGAGGTGTCACCCAAGTATCCAACAGCCAAAACTACTTTCAGGTTGGTCTGTGAAAACAGGGTAGTAACAACAGTAGCAGGCTGCTGAGGCTCACCCAGTAGTATCTGAAATCTAGGAGGACAGCTTTTGTGATGGTTAACAGTGAGCAGCTTGTGTGCTTCGACCTGGCAGCTCCTCCGTGCTTGTGACCTGGCCTTGATGTGTGAAGTGCACTCTGCTGCCTTGGCTCACTCTGTCAGTTTACTTCTTCCTAAGGACATGAGAGTGTTCTGCGCTCAACACTGAAACGCAGCTACTCCTCTGATGGGCTGTGTGCCAGCTATTATTATGTTACCAGAAATTATATACTCCCTTGGCTGCAAAGTTAGGTGAGGAGTGCCCATTTGAGTCTCGAATATGGATGAGTCTGGGACACACTCTTGGGAAACCAAAACAAAGCCAAACACAAAAACACCCCTCTGTTTTGGTCACATCTATGTGCTCTTTCAGAATGGGCCAGCAGCTTCCTGGAGTCATCTGTTCCGAAGCAAAGTATCTCAGTCCCTGGAACATCAGGATTCAAACATGCGCGAGCTGCTAAAGGGTAGATGTGATTGGGGTGTTGTCGCTGGGGAGGTGTAACGCGCAAACACTGGGACCGTATCTGCTGCAGTCTGTGATTACATTGCATGCCCAAGGAGACAGTAATGGCCTGTCTGGGCTCACGGCTTCCCCAAAGGGATTGGATTATGGTGCTTAGAATGAGCCAAGGCACAAAGAAGCAGGTTTCTTTGACTGTTACCATCCATTTGCTTCAGTTCCTAGTGATTCTCTCAGTTACTTTTTATAATGGTCACCACTGACATTATTGTGTGAAGTTTCAGAAGATAACATACTGAGAAAGAGAGCTGATCATGGTTGGAAGCCTTCTGTGTGTTCCCCTCCACCCTTACACTTCACCTCCTCTGCAGACTGACTCCTTTGTTTGAATCCTTCTAGGCTGAATGGTTGAGTGGAAGTTCCCCTCCCCGGGTGTCTTGTATGCTTTGGGTTTGCATTCCCCTGAGCTGGCGATTGCTGGACCTCTTGGTCTGACAGGGATGAAATCACTGTCATCACTCTAAGTAGTACCTCATTCTGGCAGGTTCTGCTCTTGTATTTGAGGAGATCGTGGTATTTGAGTGAACGTATTTGTCTTTGCTGATTGTACTAATTGCTTGGATTTGTGGATTAGCCGGCAGAGAACATCCTGTTGTAAATTCCTCTTGCAGGTCTTCTGTGTACACCTGATTGTGGTGGAAACCAAGCCCAGTGCTCAGCCATGATCAAAGGTGCTTTGTGTAGGTGGTGTGCAGCTTGCACCACACCAGTGACCAGTGAAAAGGGGCACAGCTTGCAGTCTCTTGCTTGGGTTACTTTTCTTGTCTTTTGTTAAGAACTCACCAGCTTTTAAAATCAGAATTTCAAAAAGGAAAAAAAACCTGACAAGCTTTAGCCTTGATGGAAATACATTCTTCAAGCATGGAATTGACACCTCTAGTCTAATATTGATCATCTGCGGATCTTGATACGGGTAGATGAGTATCAGGAAGAGAACGTGCTGTAGTCAAGTCCAGAGAATTATCTCAGAGGTGCTCTTGGCTTCCTAACTTGCTGGAACAAGGATCTCTCAGTTCACAGAAGCCAGGTCCTCTAAGGCCTTCAAGAGCTGCTTTAAATATGTTGGAAATTGAATGCACTGACTGTAATGAGACCCAGAGGCAGGTGTTAGATGCTCATCATGCTGTTCTGTTAGTATCTGGTCAGATGGAGGGGGTCTGGAGTAGGAGAAAGGGGACCGTGTTCAGTCTGATGGTCCTCATTCTCTTTTCTGATGATGGCGATCGAGAAAATTCCCAGGTTTGCCTTTGTGTTCCATGTGGAGCGTTGCACTCCAGGCCTGGCTGCCTCCTTGAATTGATCCATACTGAATGACAGTAATGAGAGGCTGATTGCAATTTCGTGATTGTTTACATGGTCTGATGCTCTTGTCATTCAGATGAGTTCTGCCTCATGTGAATGCCGGAGCTCTCCTCTCTTATGAATTGAGATCAGGGTGCATTGAAGAAAACTGTTTTCCGCTTTCCTGTGTTCCTGAGTGATGTTTAAACACACAGAATGCAAACCTGTCACCGCAGCCGTTCAGGTTTGGAGAGGCACTTCCTCAATTGGATTTGCTGAGTATCTTGAAGGTTCTCCTAAGCACAGCTGAGCAGTTACACAACCCCATGAGACTTTCCTGTTGCAGTTGTCAAGAAACCACACTGCTTTGTGTAGAATATGTATGTAGGGTTCATTCATCACTTCGACCCCTTCTAATCCAAATTGATTTTGCAGCCTTTGTATGCTCTGAGAGAAACGAGTTTACTTTGACCATCAGTTTACTAGTATCAAGTTAAGGTTTGGAGCTACTGCAGTGCTGGTTACCATGAGACTGTTTCAGAAACTTCAGATTGATGCCGGTCCCTCTTTGCTTCAGAATCAGGCAAGAGACAACTACCAGTTGACCCTCTTGCCAGGGGTAGGGAGTGAGCAGCACCCTGGAACAGCCATAGCATCTGCAAGTCTCAGGAGCAGACAGTATTAAGGTGTAGTGACATCTAGGAAAATGTGGGGTCTCATGGTCTCCACGTCACAGTGAGTGGAACATCTCAGCCAATCTCATCTCAGCAGAGTCTTAGCAAATTGTTGATTAGATAGGGGGTTTTTAAAAGTATATATGGAGAGAAAAATGTTCTCTTATGTATTTAGAGTTTCTTGGACAATAGAAGTAGGAGACAACATTTCATCTGGGTGATTGCACCAACCTGAAGATCTGCTACACCACGGTGTGATCTTTGCTGTTTGAATGTGACCGTCATGTTTGTGTTCAGCAAACGTGCCCTAGCCCTGACCTTGACTACTCCAAATTTATTCAGGCTTGAGCACTGACCTATACGTAATTTGTTGTGGTCTCACCGTCTGGTCAAGCTAAACTAAGCACTACTGTGATCTAATCTCTGTTTTGTGCTCGATATGCAACTGTAATAAAGCTTGTGCTACAGAGAAAGGCTCTTTGCATGGTTAGTGTTGTCCTCTGTCTCTGTACATGTGTGAAACCTCAGTATCTCTACTTAAAGTAGGGAAGCAACCTTGATTAGATGTTATGGAAATGTGTTCTGAATATATGTGTGCACCGGATAAATCTGAAGAACTTTTGAACTTGAATCCCTTAACCTGTGTTTAGATGTTTCAGACTGGTTCCAGTGTGTGCGCAAACGTGCTCTGCTGCAGAGATTCGAGGACCCTTACGGAGTTCCATCTAAGCTCTGTGTCAAACTTTTTCTTTTAATGATGAAAACAGCTGCTTGGGGAAATGTTCTGATGCTAAAACTGTTTTTCCCATTAATGGGCACTTGCTATGAAGGGCTGATGCACACTGCAGACAGGCTCCTGCAATAGTATCTGATAGCTGGGTGTTTTGTGTTTGTGCTTTTTACATCTTAAAGGAACCAGTCATTTGCAGGTTGTTTGTCTGGGCTGGTTGTTTTTTTTCTTCCAAACACACATAAAGAATCCAAAGTGAGCTTTCAAAGGAACACAGGCTTAGCTTTATAACAAGCTTTTTTCTTTGATATAGCACCTTGCATACATAAAATTCCAAGTGTTCTAACGAGCAAGTATGCAGCTCAGTCTGTTGAGATGTTGAATTTTGGTGGACCTACTGTCCTGGAATGCAGTCGGGTGCATTTCTCCTGGACCACATTACTTATAGCTAGAAATCGGGTTCATTTCCTCTCTATGTATGTATGTGATTAGGACTGAGTTTATAGCCATTATAAAGCCTTAAAGGAAAACACTGTAGAAAAGGAAAAAAACCCACAAGACATAACAAAATAAAAGGAATTTTGTTGCTGGAGGCTTGGCCTTTCATGGGTTTCTACAATTCATGTACTTTCTTCCACTGCTTCTTTATTTCTTTTTAATTCTCTCCTATTAACTCATTCTGTTTCCCCTCAAAATAATGAAGTTACAAATCTGGGTTGCATTTGCCTGCTGATGACTCTGGCTGGTTCTGCTTCTGTGCTGGTCTCTGCTTTTTCCACTTTTTCCTCGTGCTTATTTAACATTTGAAGCAGGGGCTGCCCTGACTTACAACATGTATTCAGGTGTTTTCTGCCCCTGGAGGCTAAGTCTTCATTTAAATTGGCACTGGTGATAGTGCTTCAGGTTGTGGCATGCTGCGCTGTGGCTTGTGCCGACAACTGTTCAGTTGTAGGTTCACGCTGAGAGCTGATCGGGGAATTTATCTCAATTGTTTTGTGGCTTGGTGTTGGGTTTGTGTTTTGTTTTGCTCTTTTCCAAGTCAAACTCAAATCAAAATCACAGAACTCCCAAAACCAAGCCACAGCACCCACCCTGCCACATCCAGCCTCCCCACAAATGTTTGTGTTGGAGCAGCCCTGGACTGGCTGGAAGGGAGAGAGTATAACGCTCTGAAAGACAATGTAATCTTAAACCCCCAGCCTCTTGGGGTTCTGAAGTTGTTAATTCCAATAACAATGGGAACATTAATGCCGAGAAGTCATGTTTAGCAACTTCACTTCTGATTAGCCACCAAAGGGCTGTTTATTTCAAATAGTCTGTTTTGTAGAAAGAGTACAATGCTAGGACTGGAAGTGATGAAAAGGCAAACTTACAGTGGGTGTTGTTTGTGAGACAGACCAGGTAACGCTCCAGTCCCTGTGAGTGACTCCCCTTTCAGTTGCCTGTGTAAGGTCTTCAGGTTTTTCATTACTGCATCAGCAAATACATTGACTGCTTGTGGCCAGAAGAGAGAATCCACCATTATTCCCTCATCTTAAGACTAAAAAAATAGTCTCTAGCTTCTGCTAAAGGATTTCTTGGGACCTAAGTCATGTGGAAGGAGTGTCAGGCCAGCAGAGCTCTCAAAGGAGAGTGCATCATAAGTTGCATTTGGCTTTTCAGGAGTGCGTGAGTGTTTGTGTGCTGAGGTTTCACACTGTGTTTTACGATGCAATTACTGTCATGGCCCTCTGCAGTCTACATCTTGCAGCTGCATAGCGTGTGAATATTTTCTCCTGATGAGTGTTTTTGGGAAGGTCTAGAGCTTATTGCGAGGTGTCTGTAAGCCCTTCTGTTTTGAAACATGAAGGGTCACTGTCCAGGCCCGAGAGTGCAGCTAAGACTTGTGTCAATCCGCGTTTGCTTAAAGTGCTTGGTTTAGATCAAGGAGGGGGTAAGGGTCATCAGGAGAAAACATTTGTGTTAAAACATCTCTATTATCTATAAAGAAAGCAGACAATAAAATCTGTTAGGCTGTTTACTTGACTTCCAGATAACACTTCTATTTTTGCTTGCAAGTGTTGGCTCTGCGCAGGTTTGTGAGCTCTTCTGCTTGAACCCTGATGAATTCCTGCCTGTAGAGCACCCAGGTGCTGGATTTCTGGCTTCCAGCTTCTTTTTCTGTTCCTGATCAGTCCACAAACATGGAAAAAGAAATGCCCCACCCAGCTGACTCACTGTGCCCTGAGCACTCCCTGTATTCCTGAAATAGGATTAATATCTGAGGCAGTTGGAACGACTCCACAGAGTTGGGTCTGGTTCTCTTCTGCCCAACATCTTTTTAAACAGCTGGTTTCCTTGAGGTTCATGGATATTGTCTATGTTCTCTACCAGGCTCAGGTAGAGACATGTTATCTCGTAGTCATTTAAAGGGCTTCTGCAACAAATGCAACTGTTGTAGAAGCCAACTAGTATGTAGAATAATCCTTCTAACAGGTTTATTCTGATAGTCTATTGTCTGTTTAAGTGGATTTAACTTCATCGTTAAATATGTTCTTCAGGATGGTTCCAGTTGGAACCTGCTGCCGTCCTGTTCTGCTGTACCTCTGTGTCCATACTGTGTGCCTGGGACATGTCAGGGACTGCTGTGGACAGTGGGGAGAGGCTGCTATTTATAGGGAAAAGCAGGAATAGCAAGTCACTTAATGCTGTTTAACATCATGCTGTCTACAGCTTGGTCACTTGGATAATAGTCTAGTTGCTCTGGAAGAACTCAGAAGTTGTAGTTTCCCTGTTACAAGGGCAAACTCATGTTCTTTTGCCTGTTCTTCTCACCCTTACACAGTACCTAGCAGTTGTCTAGTGGCTCACCCCAGGGGCAGCCGTGCTACTGTTTGTGTCCCTTTAGCTTGTTTTGCTTTGGGATCAAAAGACTGCACGAAGGCAAATGGCACTTATGAATTCCTGGTTTTAAAAATACACCAAGCGATGCACTTTTTTCTCGGTGAGTGAAGCAAACAGCAGGCTGCTCCTTCCCGTCAGCGCGCTGTTGTAATGTCACAGGTCTTGAGGTCTTGCAAACAAGTGCATCCTGCAAAGGGTCCTATTTGGCAGTGAAATAGTCAGCAAAATGCCAGGAAGAGAACTTACAACCTTGAGCACAGCCCTTTGGAATGTACCAGGTTCCTGATAAGGCCAAGATTGGGTGGGTGAATGTTTTTCAGAGAAGCAGGCCTGTCCACATGAATAGTGTTTAATATGTTGGGAGCCCTGTCTCAAAACAAAAGCAGGGATTTTTTTCAGAGTGTATTGAAACCCTGAGTGACTCTGATGTCATAACTTCTCCAGTGAAGTGATCCTGCTGTGGCAGGGGGATTGGACTAGATGATCTTTTGGGGTCCCTTCCAATCCCTAACAATTCTATGAAATAAAGTTTTAATTATATTGAAATCGGTGTGAAACTTGTCAGTTAATTACCTTAAAGAATAACTTGTTCTAATCTTGCAAGGTACTGGTTTGGAGGTTGGCTTAAAGCAGTGAATGTTTGTTGTCTGCGACTGTCTGGGGAGTGGGGAGGAGAAAACTCAGTCGAAGATTCTCTGTACAAAAGAGAGAGGAAATGCACACTGTCACAACTGCTTTATCCTTTCCAAACCTTCTCTTGCACTATTGTAGTGATATGAGTTGATCTGCTCTCAGGATCTGCAGGTGTTTTGGAATAGCCTATTTGTCCATGGTACCTGAGGCTCTATTGAAGTGTTTAAGATCATTTCCACATGGTAGGTCTTTTGTTCTTACTTCTAGAATTTAACCTTTAAGACAGTCTTTGTATAAATCTCCTCTGTGAAGTGAGGTGGTATTGTTGATGGTAAGATTTATCCTGGCCCACATCTCTCTGTGGTAGTTTGATAAGTATGGTTTAACTTTTGTGTTCACCAGTTCCACTGGAGCCTGGCAGCGGATGGAGCCTAAATGGAAAAGTTAGCTAAATCCACACAACCATCTTGTCTTTCCAGTGTTGCTGCTTTCTGATGCTTATTCCACAGTTACTTGAACAATAAGAATACTGGTGACCATGGCTTATTCTATGTCACAACCAAACAGCTGTGTTTTTAGTGCTAACACATTTAAATGGACTGAAGCTATAAAGTAGTTTGTATTTTATTACCGCACTGCTTACTAGGAGCTCTTCTGTCTTTGTCTTTCACTCTAAGTGCTTCTGTGGCACCTAGCACAGTAGAATCCACAGGGTTGTCTTTTGTTCACTTACTGCAGTGGAAGTGACGATTCTGTTCCCCATAAGTGTTCTTAATTGAACGATACTCTGCAATACAGAAGCAGAAATTGCATCCTCCTCCTGAGTTTGCTTAAGAAATCAACCCAGCCTCTAGCTGCCAAGAGGAATTATAATATTTGAGTTTCTCCATCCTACAGGATTGACTTCTAGACCATTGGCTCTTCCTGTTTACATTTTCCCGAAGGCAGGATTGTAAGTTGGGGTGTTTTGGGAGGCGTGTTGGTGCATGGTTTATTGGTGGTTCATTTTTCAGTGTGGTAGTGGTGGTTCTTAACTTGCTGGAAAGGTGCATTTACATAAAGGTCAGTTGTGCTTCAGATTGACTTTCTAACCAGTAAGTTCCTGCCCAGCAGTACTCTTCCTAAAATATACACTCTTTCAGGTAGGTCTCTAACTTTCTCTAGCAAGATGAATTGAGAAAAGCTGGTGTACATGCTCCGCAAAGGAACGCAGCTGGATTGACACTCGTGAAGCTGAGACACTTGAAATCTCTTCCTTGCAGCACCTTTGCTCAGTTTTACCTCTGTCAGGTGGTCTGTTTATGCTCTCTGTACCTGATATTGTTTTGGATACTTTCCTTACTATTATTATTTCTAAACCTCCTTTACTGGATGCTCTGTTGGCTCTACCTCTTGAGGAGGACTTAAGATTTTAAAGTTGCTAATGCTTTGAATCAGTATCTCCCTAAACCACTGTCGGTGGTACTGTTGAAAAGAAAAAGAAATAGCCAGTCCTCATGGGACATGTTGTCTCAGTGGAGCAGTCCCTGCACAGTTCTCTTGACTTTTCTCTGAAGAATCCTGCAGTGTTGAGCTTTCCTGCACATTCATCCTGTTACTTTTAATCGCTGCACTACGCGCTGAGGTACAGCATCAGTGTGATAGACTTACACAGTGACACAGTTGGTCTGAGAGGACTAGACTGCTCTTTGTTACTAGTGCTAGTAGGATTTCCTGGCCATCCTAATGCAGCTGAAGGGAGAACTTCATTTCTGCCTTGGGAAATTGCTTTTATCTTCAGGGTTATCTCTCTTGCCCAGCTGCTGATATTATTGAGCCTTGGATCTCCCGATGCTTTACTATGACTTGAGGTGCCTTTTTTTCTTAACCACTGAGTTACATGGATTTTTGCAGTCCTACAAAGTTAAAGTTACTCCTGCCCCCAGCCTGGGAGCAGAAATGCATCTTCCCTAGGAGTGGCTGCAGTCTTCTCAGATGCTGATTTCTTTCCCTCTTTGTTAACAGTTTTTGATTGTGATGGTTTTCTCCCCTCTCAGTTTCCTTTACCATTCCGGCTTCCTGGTCTCCTGTCTGTGCCTGCCACTCATGGTTCAGTTTCACGTGTGATTAGTTTCCTCTTTGGTGTTGATCTCTCTGTCCCGAGTCTAAATAAACCTTAATTGCTCTCTGATACCTGGGCGTCTCTGTGCCTGATTTGGTGCTGCACAAACCCACACAACATTAGACTAGCCTGGCTGTAGAACCAGACACACACTCAGCTGAATTCAAATACCAAATGTATTTGTTCACTGAGTCTTTGTGTCTCCATCTCAGTGTTTTGTTTTTCAGTTGTTCCCTTCATTCTCCAGCCAGCATCTGCTGCTGGTGCAGTGCACTGTCTCCTTTGAGGCAGCCCAGCAATGTGACTGGAAGCGAGGGACCAGGGTGGGAAGGTTTTGTACCTGTAGCAGCAGCCTTGGGCAAGCTGGACATCCTGTGACTAGAAGCCTGTGGACTGTTGAAGGGGACTAATGGACTCAGCAGGGATGTGTTCCCGGTGAGGGTGACAGAGCACTGAAACAGGCTGCTCAGGGAGGTTGTGGAGTCTCCTTCTCTGGAGACGTTTAAAACCCACCTGGATGTGCTCCTGTGCGACTTGATCTAGGGGATCCTTCTGTGGCGGGGGGATTGGACTAGATGATCTTTCAAGGTCCCTTCCAGTCCCTAATGTTCTGTGATTCTGTGTCTAGCCCTGCTTCTGCTGAAATTGTTTATCCTTCATGGAGAGCGCACATGTTTGAGAGTCTCTGATGACTGGTGGGACCAGGGCTATAGTAAAGAACAACGTATGAGGAGTGACTAGACAGCCTGAGATTCCCGAGTAAGTGTTTAAAACCTTAAAACTACTCTTTATCTGCTTAAAGCCAGGTGTGTTTCCATTAACCTTTGGTACCCCGTGTGTTTTTTGTCCCCTGGGGTCCCTATACTGGTGTAAGCTGCAGAAGAGCTGCAGCTGTACTGAAGAGCATTTGGTTGTAGGAACTTTACCGCATCTGAGTTGGACAACAAGTGCAATGTTCATGAAGGGCTACACATCCCTGCCAGGGAATGCGTAAGCAAGGGCTTACGGGAAGGGCAGCAGTTCTGTGGGCTGTTGTAGCCTTCTAAATTGTTGGCTGTGCTTTTCATTTTTCTCCTTTTTTTTCCTAACTACATTATCCTGAAAATTTGGCACCTAGTTCTGAGGTGGTGGGAAACAGTGTCTGCAAATCAACAGTGTAACTAGAAAGAGTATCTGGATTATACTGCTCTGCTTTCATCTCTAAAAACTGCTCTGGCACCATTTCTGGCTGTGGAATACAGGCAGGGGGTTTTCAGAACAAGTCATTCGTGCTCCAAAATGAACCAGCCAGGGGGAGGAGAGGTAGATGTCACGAATGACGGTGAGTAAGTTGCCTGTCAGATCCACCATGAAATGTTTGAACTGTCAAAGCTGTCAGGACCGGGTTTATGCTGGGGGATGAGCCACATTTACATAATATCTTGGAAGGTGTGTGAGAGAGGTGAGGTTGGGGGGCGAAGAGGTGACATTTAATCCCTTGCTTGCTGAACCATAAAGGTTTGCTTTGTGTGGCTCTGCCTCTCTGCGCTGCCCTCCTGCTCTGATGGCTGTGCTGAGTGACAGATGGAGGCAGAGCAGTGAAAACAGGAAACGCTCCCTCAGAAATAACTGGTGGGAAAGTGAAGAACCTGTAAACAAAGGCAGCCCTGCTGCCATGGGGCAGCCCCACTGGGCAGTTCAGGGCCTGTCAAGGAGGAGGAGCTGCTGCTCTCTGAGGTTACTATGGGGCCATCTTGAACTCCTGATAGGGAGAGGAGGATCTAGAGGTGCTCCACCCTGAAGTGGTTTTGTTGTTTGTTTTGGTCATGCTGCTTTTTTCAAAAGAGGGTTTAAAACCACTTGTCTTGCCTTGATTAGAGGCTGAGTTTTGGATGGGAGCTCTCTTAAATTAACGTATTATTTATAAGCTGCAGAGCCTCACAGTTTTCTGTGGCTGTGAGAAGAGAGCTTTGCTTCTGATTTGTCATTCAGTCATCTGAGAGCAGAAGGGGTGGAGGAGAGATGGCTGCATTAGCTCTCTGTGCGTAGGGAGAGACATTTAGAGCAGTTAGAGGCTGCTCAACAGGAGCTGCTTTACCTCAGATTACTTTTCTCACTTTGCTACCTCTGCACCCTGCTCACTGATTGCTACTACATAACTGGGAGCCTTCCATCCTCTTTTATGTTCACACCAGCAGAGTTAGTGTGTGGGAGAATGGCTAGAAGGAGTTATGATGGACACAACAAAAGCCTTTCTTGTGGAAGTGGAGTGTTTTAGGAGGAACTGCATTGCTGGTTGTTAAGGTTGCTTGCTCAGGATTGCCACAGAACTCGGTAACGATGCCACACAGAGACAGCCTTCCAGCTCAGCGGGTTTCTCTTGTAATTCCTTTCATGTCATAGCTTTCAGGGGATGTTGGATGGGGTGTCTTCAGTGAGAAACTTGAGGTTGAATGCAAAGGAAGAGCCAGAAAGGGGATCTCTAGGTCCCTCCTTAGGCCATCTGTGAATAGCAGCTGCTCAGATGAGTAGCTACCGGAGCAGTGGAACCTACTTACATAGAGCTGGTAAACGTGATTCTTCTAAAACGTGCTCCAGCCCAGCCTTCCTCAGCTCCTATCTGCTGATCACTCTGCTGGGGGTAACAGCAGAATCCTCGATCCACTGCTCAGTAAAGGGGGACAATCACTTCCCTACTCCTGCTGGCTACACTGTTTGTGATGCAAGCCAGGATGCCGCTAGCCTTGTGAGGGTCCGTGCGAAAAACAACTGGAAGAGCAGCTGCCAGCATTTAGAAATGAGGGTGCTATCAGAGCTGAGTGTTAACCGAGTTCCACCGTGTGGTCTGTCTCTGTCTTTAGCTCAAAAACTGCAGGGTGGACCAGTGGCTGAGTGTGGGAACATCTGCACTGGAGTTAAACCGCTTCCTTGAGTCTTAGAGAGACAGCGTGTGTGTAACCAGGGGAAGATGCAAAAGACCTCTGAGAAGGGAACGACTGAATGTGGTGAATGTTACCTGAGCAAGTTGTAGTGATTCTCCAGTGGTCCCTCCCATGCCAGTTTTGCGTAATGCTTTCCTTTGAGGACTCGACTTGGAGGACTGGGCTCACATAGCTTTTCCTGCTGCTTACATTTGCTTGCTGCTGCCACTACCCTCCTAGCTTGATGCCTTCAGTTCCAGCTGGGGTCTGCTGAGAGCTTTCACCTGTTCAGCTGCTGCTCCCCCTCTGTGGCTTTGTAACTTGCCACTTGGCCTGATCCACCTGTTGCCTGTGGTATGTGAGCCTGCTGCACACCCCATTGTGGTATCTGCTTGCTGGCCGTGGGGCAGGACTGAGACCTTCCAGTAGCGAGCCAGTGCTCACACAGCACTCGGTGGCACTCTTGGTTTGTTCCACTTGTTGGTCGCTAAAGGCTGGTGGATGGAAACTATCCTGTGCCTGACTGAGATGTTTTACCCTCTCCTGACCTTCTTTTCTCCCCTCCTTACCCCAGGAAGGCTGCAGGCAGGCAAAGCTGTACTGTGCTTCTCTTGTTCTTTTTTACATTCACCAGCCTTAGGTTGACTTGAAATTTCCTCAACAGTAAATAGTAGCCCTTGGAATAAATAGCTGCAGGCTGAAAGGAAGGAGAGGATTGTACAGGAGCATTTCGTGCTTGTTCTGTTGCCTCCCCCGTTTTCCTGAGTCCCTTTTTCCATGCTTGCTGATGCTCTCTCCCCTCGGTGTGTTAGAGGGGAGAAGACTCTCCTCCCAGCCCCCACACCTCTCCCTGCAGCTGCCAGATGAGAGGCACAAAAGCTGCCTGTCTGCCTGTGTCTGGGCACAGCTGATGGCTCAGCAGTGCTGTAGAAACTTCTGCTCTGCTACAGGTGCTGAGAAGTGCAGAGAGAGGGCTGGTGGCATCAGCACTCTGGTGCTTGTTTTCTTGGGATCTGGGGGGGAATTCCTGAATTTCATCTGTTACAGTGAGGAGCAGCAGGAGGGCTTCCTCTGACCACATACTCACTGTGACACCTTGGGATCTTCAGCCCTTTTATGCCTAGTTTAGCAAGATGAAATGTCCTCTGCCAGCTACACGTATCTGCTCATGACAGAGCTGCTGATTGGTTTTAGAGTCCGAGTAGCTTTGTCAAGGTGGTTGCTTGCGCATGTCTGGAACAAGGGTTGTTTCTTTTTTAAGGAGGGGATTATGAGGTGTGGCTTGGGTTTTTTTCACACGTTCTCTGCATAGTCTCTGGTACCCTGTTGTTCATAAATATTCATCACCTTCAAAGGGGTGAAGGTAGCTCTGAGCCTTTCTGAAGACAAGTCCCCTAGAAATACACATAACTTTAACTACATGTTCTGACCACCACCACTGTGAGTTCTTCCACCCAAGAAAGTCTGTTTCCTCCTAGGCAGAAAATGTCTCAAAGGCTGCGCGTTCAGCTCTGATGAACAGCCGCTTGGATCAGTCTGGAATCTGCTGTGAACCGACGTGTGCCGGCAGACTTTGTTCTTCCATATTTGTTTTCGATAGGCTAAGCGGGAGGGTGGTGAGAAGAAGTAGGAGGAGTGTGGAAGACAGGAGACTATTTTTGATTGTGATGGGGAGCGGAGAAGTCCTTTGTGTAAAGGCTGGGGTAAAGGAGCAGCGATTTTTGATACTAGAAAGACTTTGTGCTCTAGTTTGGGTACTGCAGGCTTTGCTGTCCTCTGTTAGAAAGGAGTCAGCTAAGGACACAGGCAAGTGAGAAGGAATTTTCTGCTGGTGTTTTAAGAAGAAAGCTGTCACCTTATTACATAAAGGCAGCTTAGGTTTATAAAGCTGGAAAAAATTACTGCTTGGGAAGGCATTCGGTGAGAGCTCTGAAGTTGAAACAAAACTGAAATTCTCTTTTCTTCTTTGCTCTTGCTGATAAGCTTCGTGCGTTGTCTGGCAAGAGATTCCTGATGGGCGCAAGCAGGATGGTGGTTGGCTGTCCTCTTCCGCACACTCGCGTCTGGGACTTGCCTACATCCCAGCTCGTGCTGCTCAACGTGACGCTTCACGTCTGTTACTACAGTTTCTGGATTTCCTTTAGTTTTGTTCCTATTGCCCTGGCCAAACCTGAGGTGGATTTTGCGTTGGCTTGTTTCTGTCCTTCAGTTTAGTGGAGGCCACACCCTGAGTTCAAGCCCCAGCACACTTCACATTCCTAGTTCTGTAACTGCTGAATGACTGGCCAGAAAGAGCCAATAAATTTGTCTTGGGGAGTGTGGTTGTTCTGCCTGTGCTTAAGGAAGCTGGGAGTGTGCCACGGCCTCAAAAATCTCTGTGTGTCGCATCTGAAATCTTAAAGAAGGGGGTTCAAAGCTCTGCCTGGCATAATTGTTCTCCTGTGCAGCAAGTGACAGAACTGGAGGAAGTGGCCCCGAGTTGCACCGGGGAGGTTCCGACTGGGTATTAGGAAGGAATTCTTTACTGAAGAGGTTATCAGACTCTGAAGGAGGCTGCTCAGGGAGGTGGTGGAATCACCTTCCCTGGAGATATTTTAAAGACTTGTAGATGTAGAGCTGAGGGACACGATTTGGTAGTGACCTGGCAGTGCTGGGTCGATGGCTGGAGCTGCTCATCTTAGTTTCTTCCAACCAAAATAATCCTGTGATATTTGAAGCACTGTCTGGGTGATTTACAAAACCCTGTTTCAAGACCCACATATTGATGTGTGCAGGTGACTGTAACAGAAATAAACTGCTTTTTGCTCAAATGAAGGTGGTCTGCAGAGTATGACACTGCTTATTTGATCCCAGAACGCTTCAAAGCTGAATTGTTACGATGGAATTGTGATGTTCCTTGACGTGATGATGATGGTTGTTTAGGGACACCCATTTCATGGGAGACTTGCCTCTTTTAGCTACAGAACTGGATGGTTAAATTAAAATTAATGGAACAGCTTGATGGAAAACCTGTGGGGTTTCGTTTACTTTTCTGTAGCATTGACTAGATGATCTTTTGCGGTCCCTTCCAATCCCTAATGATTCTATGGTTTCTTTGCCAGTCCAGCCAAGGACACACCTGAATCAAGGTCAGGACTTGTACTGAAGCTGAAAACCTGCATGGGCAGAGTGATTTATGAAATCAATTGCTTAGAGAAGGTCTCAGTAACGTTATTTGTCTCTGAGCAAGTGACCAGACTCCTTGTGCAGGTCTAGCAGAGTGATGGTCCCACAGCACTGTCCATTCCACTGGAGTGGTAGGCTGTGACCTCTCCTCCCAGGAGTCACTCCCTTCTGCCTTTTGGTGTCCACTCCTCTCTGGGAATGTGGTTCTGTCACAGGTTAGACCTGTGGCTGTAGAAATACCTACAGAATGTCTTGCGTGTTGGAGAACCAGCACATAAAGCGTGTCATGTTGCTGGGTTTAATTCCTGCAGTGGTTTGCAGCTTGTGAATATTTGTGAATCTGCCATCAAGCCAGTTCTTCATTTGAACTGGCACCCATTCTTTGTGGTCTTTATTGCCTCTGGGGAACTGTCTTTGTAGAACTGTCTTGGCTGCCCTTGCGCTCTGTCAATGTCTGCTTAAAGAGGCTCCTTGTCCCTTCGTTCTGATGCCCTTGCTGTCACTGTAAGGTGATGCAGAGGGAAAGGTTTTTATCACTGCAGCCATCCAGAGGTAGCTGGTTCTTCTGGTGGTGAAAAACTACTTCATGCTCTCCAGGAGGCTAATGTCTTAAGAACTTGTTGAGTAACTGTTATGATTGCAGCTGTAATAAGCTGTAATTGGAGACAAACACACGTACAGGCTGGTGGCTGACACCGTTTCTGTGCATGCCTGATGTCCTTAGCTGTGTGCTGGGTAGCTGTTGTGGTCTGGTCTGGCTCTTCTCCAGGAAATCTAGCTTTACAAGGTTCTGAAAGCAAGAGCAGTGCCCTCCTTTATAAATGTTGTAAAAGACAGTTCTGCTGTTACTGTTCGCTGTGCGTTTGTTGTCTGGTGTTTCTACAGAGTGTGTGGGTTGGGGTCTTTTGGGGGGGTTTATTTGGGGGTTTTTTTGTATCAGCATGCTGAGAGCTTTGTGGTTTGGGGGAAGCCTTTTCTTCTCTGGTGCAGCACGTACAGAGCGAGTTTCTTCCGCATTCATGTTTCAGCAAAAGATCCTCCATGTGGTTACAGAATCACAGAACATTAGGGACTGGAAGGGACCGCGAAAGATCATCTAGTCCAATTCTAGTCCAATCCCCCTGCCACAGCAGGATCATCTAGACCAAGTGACACAGGAACACATCCAGGGGGGTCTTAAACGTCTCCAGAGAAGAGACCTCACAACCCTTCTGGGGCAGCCTGTTCCAGTGCCCTGTCACCCTCACTGGGAGGAAGTTCCTTCTCATATTGATGCCTCCTGTGTTCCAGCTTACACCCGTTGCCCTTGTCCTATCACTAGATGACATTGAGAAGAGCCTGGCTCCATCCTCCTGATACCCACCCTTCATTGACACACCAGTGTTTTTGCATCTGGTTATGTCTGTACACGTGTAATGGAGATGTGTTGGGTCAGCGGAAGAGCTCTGTACCTGTAAGACTTTGGGATCGCAGAACTTTTTCTACTTGCTAAGTGTGTAAGACTTGTGTGGATTGGTTAGGTCACTCGGAGCACCTCATCTTCCTCTGCCATGACTACCCAGGAAAACATGACGAAGGCAGAAGTTCTCTTTATTCAGGGAAGGATCTGTGCAAAGGCACAGCAAAGATACAGCTTCTCTTCCAGAGTCGGCGTAAGGAGGCAAGGGCTCCTGCAGAGCTTCACGCAGGCCCTAATTTCCCTAAATATTTAATTACATGGTGTAGGTTGCCTGCTGATGTGCATCTGGTGTGATCTCCCTTATCTGCGCGTGCTGCACAGAGCGTGCTGCTTGTGCTGCCCCTGAGCGTGCTGTGTGCCTTGTCAAATCGAAACCAGTTCTCAGTGACTTGCCCCAGGGTTACTCCTGTTCCTCACTGACGGGCACTTTTCTGCTTCTTTTAATTGACTGGGGGTTTTTTGTTGTATTTTACATAAAATACCGTGTCATTTTTTAATTGCCAGGCAGTCTTGGAGCACGCTGCCGGAGGGACACTGGTTAAAGAAATATTTGGATTTGTTTTGTCTAAGTGCTTTATTTTACAGAAACTTCAGAAAGAATCAAAATAGGTCAAATGATCTGCAGTTCCTAGCTGTGCCTGCTCCTACAACACTGAGAGCATCTTGCGTTGTGTGTGTTTGTGTCTCTGGAGAACTGGGTTTGCTGTGTTTTAAATTGGATTATTCTGCAGATTGCTTTCTTGTCTGTTAAGGAGCAGGTGCTACAAAGCACTCGGCAGTTTGACTTCAGTGTTTCTTCTAACCAGACGTTGTGAAGTACAGTCCCACTGGCTTCAGCAGAAAGAACTTTCTCAAATGCATTACAACATCTTTTTTAGTAACAGTCTCTTTCATGTTGCTGCACCCACAAATATCTCAAACTTTTCATTGAGGTGGGGATGGAAAAACCCCACCAGTTACTGGGGGAGAGACTACATGCGTAAATTCTTAAGCCTGCAGGAAATATTTCAGATGCAGGGATCACCTTGGGAGTTCAGAGTAGAAATGTCTCTGAAATGTAGACTTTCTGCTGAAGATGAGTGCTGACGTGCAGTCATGTAGGATTTGACTTAACAGGAGAAACCAGCTTGGAAGTGGTAGCACGGAAAACTCCGCAGTGAGTACTAGGCAGCGTTTAGATGAACGGAGCACATTCTTCCAGTGTGGAAACGGCGTCTCAGCTGTTTGACTAAGAATTTCCAAATGTTTGATAGTGCAGACTTGTTTTCCTGCATCTCATTTCTGAGACCCTGTTTCATCGGAAGCCTGATGATGAGCCTCCAGTTTTGTAAAGGGCAGTTGCCGTGCTGAGAGCTGTCCTTAGGAATGTGGCAACACCTTAAAAACAGCGGAGAATGCAGCGCGTGAGCAGAGACGGGAAGCGCAGTTGCTGACACGAGTCTAGGAATTCAGCTACGTTACGCTCGTGTGTTTCTCAAAATACTGCTGGTTTTTATTCTGGGGGGAAGGCTTTTCTCTAGCAACTTCTGCAGGGCAGACATGGGTACAGGAAATAAAAGCAAATTTTAAGTGTGTCTGTCCCGTTGTAGCTTGAGGTGGTAAGAAATCAAGGCTTTACCCTGCCGTGCTGTTTGGGCGCAGTTTCTCTGCCTGTGGGCAGCAGCACAAGAAGCTAAGGTGCACTAAGTAGCGTTTCACAACCTTCTTCAATCATACCATTGTATTTTTGGAAAAAGTAAGAGGCAGGCCTTTGGAATTTCCTGGTGTGGATGTACTAGAACTACAGTGTGTTTTTAAATCCTTCCCCTCTTCTTTTTTCTTTTTGCTCTGTGACACTTCAGTGTTGCTGCCCCTGCATCTTTGCAAAGGATGAGATGGCAAAGCTTCCTCATCCTCTAGACTCTGGTCCTTTACGTTAGAATTGATGTTGCTGAAGGCTGGATTAGAAAGCTTTGCTGGTACGTGTAGCTGGGCAAAGAATGGTTTTGTACATCAGCTCTTTGCCCTCAGTTTTGCTAGGGAGGAGAACTGCTTTTCTTTCTTGCAGAATTATAGTCATTTGGTTACTTCCTGAGCCTAAAATAATGATCCCTGTGCTTCAACTTTGTTAGTAAGCTGAGGCACCGAAGCAGCGTTTGCCTCTTCCACTTCTCAGCATGCCAGGTTTGCAGGTGAACCTTGCTTGTGTTCTGCTGGGAGAGGCCAGGTGGAAAATAATGAAAGCCCTCTGCTTATCTGTGGTCAGCACTGGCTGAAAGGGAGGGCTTATCTCTCCTCCCCATGTGTCCTAGAGGAGGCCAGGCTGGAGCAGGGAATCCACTTCTTAACAACAGGAAAACCCAGAATTTGACTTAAAGCGGTTGATGGATTGGGGAAAACAAAAAGAAGACACCAAATAATTGGGATTTATGTCAGGTGGCTGAAGCTGTTTGTGGTTTGCTGAGGTATGGCAGTGACTCAGCTGCCTCCCTACTGCAAATTCAGAGCTCTTGGAACAGTGGAAGCTACTCAGGCTCAAACAACAGAGCAGTTATGTGTGATGGAGGTCAAAAAGCATCATCCTATAGAAGTACTTGTGTGTATTTACTGAAATGTCATTCTGTAGAAGGGTGCGTAGCATGTTTCAGCTCAGAGTAGGCAGTGAGTCTCTGCGTTGTCTTTCTCCAGCCTGTGTCTGTGAGCAGAGGGGTGATGGTGGGATATATACAGGAGCTGGCTTGATTTAAGCTTCCTTGTGTTGCAAAACCTTGACAGCAGATGTCATATTGTGTTCCAGAGCATGATTTTAAGAGGAGCATGTGAGAGAGAGGGATGTCCTCATATCATGACCTTCCTACCCGTAAACTCTCAAAATAATAACAACGCGTAAGTGAACGAGGTGCCAAGTCCATTACTGGGTAAGCTTGTCCAAAGGCTAGCTGCTGGGGCTGGCATTCACAAAATCAGAGCTGAAGGAACCACTCAGGCGGCTCTTCACGGTTTTTCCTCTGTGCCCTTGTAGATGCCTTCTTTCAAGATTGGTAGGGACGGTAAAAGCACAGCCTCCAGAGGAGCTTGATTGCAAACTGGTGCAGCGCAGTTTGGTGAAGATGGGGGGGTGTTGGATGTATGTAATTCTGAAATTCCACTGGTTTGTGTGGTGATGTGTTTGACTTGTTTCTATAGTAACTTCAAGGTGCCTAGTTTTTCTTCTTTCAGAAAGCTGTTCCTGAGTGATGCTTAGGAATTCCCCCTAACGCAGTGGAATACTTAGCTCTGTAGACTGTTGAACCCTCAATGCTATGAAAGCTGACTCGTTGTGCGTGTACTTTCTGGCACGTGGCTGGCCTAAGAAAAGTTGAGTTGATACCTGTGATTACTGACCTTAGCCCAAAGATCTCTTAATATATTGAGTTTTTAGCTTCTACTTTAATGTATAAGCATATTATTATCTCAATTTAAAAACAGAGCCCGTCAAGGTGTTTCTAGGTGGTTTTGGTATTTGGAACAGGCTGCTCAGGGAAGTGGTGGAGTTGCTGTCCCTGGAAGTGTTCAAAAACACTTGAAAACAAGGTTTAGTGGGCTTGGTGGCGTTGGGTTGAGGTTGGACTTGATGATCTTGGAGGTCTCTTCCAACCTTAATGATTCTGTGATTCTAATCTGGTTCATTCTAGAGTCTTGGATGTTCACTTGCAGAACAAAATACCGATCTCCTTAGCTCTTGTCTTTCGGTCCCATGTCCTGTCAGTAGTGAATAACAAACTTAGCACGTCTGTGCGTTTTAGAAAGATGATAAGCAATGGAAAAACTTGGATGTTGGACAGACAGACACCTTGCTAAAATACTGGGGCACATCCCTGTTACATGAAAGGAATTGCTGTCCCAGATAGTTAAATACCAAGGGATTGGACATGCAGCAGGATTTTGTGCCTTATATCTTCTTAGTGACGATGGGCCCATGCTGTCAAACCTTGGGGAACTTCCCTAGATGCTTTTGAAGTGGTCGCTGTGAATCACTGTCTTTTTTTTATTTTTAATCTCTGTCCTTAAGCAAGATACAGAGAAGTGCAAGTTCATTGTGACACTTTGTGTGAATAATGTCCTGTACAAGTGGCACAAGGAGTAGTCATAGGTTTTGCCAGTTTCCAGAGCACTCTGGTTGAATCCAGAGAGCAGTGGTATTATGAGCAATTGCACTTAAGTTACTGGGATACTCCTAATTTCCAGCAGTCCTGGAGGCGTGGAAGGTGCTTTCTGCCTTGGATTTTCTGCATGCCAGGACTTCCGTTCTCCAGCTGTCACTCTGAGAAGCCACCTTCCCTTTGCCATCCTGTCTCTTTGGACTGAATTCTCTTTGTCACCAGCTCTCCTACTCTTCTTTTGCTCCTCCAATTTTTGTCGCTACTCTTGCGGACAGAAGGATACCTAAATTAAGCTTTAGTCCTCCTCATTTGCAGCTGTAGCTCCCTCAATGCCAAGCCTCTTCCCGGTAAGTTAGTTTTATCCTTTGTGGTGGGATTTTGATATAATTCTTGTGTTACCAGAATCACCCATTAACTGTTGCCAGAAGAGGCATTGATTCACGTGCATGTGTGATCTGTTACACAGCTGACACGGAATGTGTTCCCCATGTAAGGAGAAAAATAAGGCTTCAGTTCTACTAATGCAGAAAAAAAAATCTCAGTAGCCAGGAATTTCTGACACTGTGGATAGAATACTGAAGGAGCAGTCAGCAATTAATAATAATTAATAATGTCTTTGGAAACTTTTTTTGTCTAGGTGATCCTGCTGTGTTAGGGGGATTGGACTAGATGATCTTTCGAGGTTCCTTCCAATCCCTAATGATTCTATGATTATATGAATTACTGGGGTCGTTTGCCTGCTCAGAAGAAAGTTTGAGTTTGTTTGAAACAACTGCTTTTCTGTAACTTGTGTTTCACACTTCTTCGGTCTTCCAGTCTGTCTGATCAGCACTGTGGGCTGCCTGTACTCCATTTCTTGCAAGTAATGACATCCCAAGATGTACCACTTCTACCCGTATGTGACCTCTGCTCATCACTTACCAAGAGCCTTGCTCTGCAGGATCACTCTCGCAGGCTCTGCTGTTTAAAGAAAGTCGGTTTTTGGCGTTGGATGCTGTCATGTACGGTGCTTGTCTTACGAGGCCTGAGAGCAGAGGGAAAGCCTACGAACAGGGAAGCACAGAATCATAGAATCATTAGGGATTGGAAGAGACCTCGAAAGATCATCTAGTCCAATCCCCCTGCCACAGCAGGATCACCCAGACCAAGTCATACAAGCAGGTTGGGCTTAACCTGTGGTTGTGTTGTAAATAACTCAATACCTAGAATGAGTAGCTGTAGTAGTGCATTGTGCTAGCTTTTAGTTACACACAGTGAAACTAAATGGGAACCTGTCAGCATTTAAGAGAGACTAAGAAGAAAGGGCTTGTCCAAGATGGTTTCCTCCTTCCTTCATATCAAACTCAATGGGCAGTGGAGAAGGAGAGGTTTAAAATACCCAACAGCTAAATGGAGAGTAACTCCTCACATAAATACTTGTGTTCATGGCTTCTTTTTTTTCCTCTTTTCTTGCTTCCCTTCAGTTTTCCTTTTGTCCACAGTATCTGGCCCTGTCAGTTGAGCTGGTTTTGGTAGGTTCAAAATGGGCATGTGGTGGTTTGAGGCTAGGCACGAAACCACAAAACTATCTGAACTGATTGCATAGTGCCTCAAGCTTCCTGGCTCATGATGCAGCCTTACCCTCCAGATATGAAGATGCTAATACGACCCACGCTGTTGTGTGCTTGGGTTTCTCAATCACTAATGTATGGGTAGTGTTCAGTAGGAAAAGTGGATTATGAACAGAATGCAAAGGAATTCACAGAATCACAGGACATTAGGGATTAGAAGGGACCTCAAAAGATCATCTAGTCCAATCCCCCGCCACAGCATTGACAACCTTTACTGGATGTGTCCTCTTCAAAGCTTCTTATGACGCTGCCTGGAGCAGCGAGCTGTGTCACAGGCCAGGTGTCCTGGCGTCTGTGCAGCTGTAGGGTTGTAGCATTGTTCTTGTTTTACAGAAGTGCTTGGGATGGTGAAATAGGAATAGTCACAATCAAAACGTTTTCCAGCCTTCACTTCTTGGCAGCCGTTGTAGACTGAGCAGGAGGTCTGAGGTTCTTGGAGGATTCTAGGGAAGAGATGGCTTCACATGCTGATCAGAGATAAGCAACGGGGAGAGACAAGTTTGTCTTATGTGGAGGGCAGACTAGAGAGAAGATGCTCCTACTGGGAGAAAGAGACATTCTCATTCTGGACTGTAAGTCTGAAAGGCGAGTCTGGGTTTAAGTAAGAATCTGTCTATCCAGAGGGAAGCTGGTTTTGCAATATGGTCATTCCAAGCTTTTGTTGAGAGTGTCAAAAGACGCCGGTCTTCAGAACGCGTAAACTGCAGTCCCCACAGCAGGGCATGGTGTGGACACCTTGCTGCCTTGTGCCAGGAGTATCTGCTGGTCACTGACATGCACCTGGTGAAGCCCAGCATTGATCCATGTCCTTGTGAGACTAGGGCATGAGTTGCCAAGATGGGATAGTTTGTCGTAAACACTAGTTCTACTTGTGCCACCTGCCTGCCCTGGAGTGGAGGAGGTGGTACCTCAGCTGCTGCCTTTAAGGGGTGCTCTGGAGTTCAGTGCTATTGGTGCTCTGCAAAGAGCTGTAGCCTTAGTGCTGTCATACGACAAGAGTCCTGTTGCAGTAACCTCTTTTCCTGACTCTTGAAGGCAGTTCATGCACAGTGAGTGCATGCTGGGTTGTTCTGCCTCTGTTACCCACTGTCTGTGTCATCTCCCAACACCTTCTGTTGGGAGAGGTGCCAGCCTCATGTAAAGATCCCCCTCCAAGAGTGGCTGATGGCCAGTAATCCCTTTAGAGATGTCTGTGCTACGACTGCTGTGCTCAGATCCTGCTGCTGCTAAATTTTGCATTTCACCCTTGGCTTTTTGCCAGCTCCCATGGGGAAGTTGGTTTCCAAGAAGCAGTTACAGAAAAGGAATAGTGGCTACTCTTTGCTAGGGACCCATCCATCAGTGTCTCTCCTTCGCCTGGGGG
This sequence comes from Rhinopomastus cyanomelas, assembly GCA_013400115.1. Lineage (NCBI taxonomy): Eukaryota > Metazoa > Chordata > Aves > Bucerotiformes > Rhinopomastidae > Rhinopomastus > Rhinopomastus cyanomelas. The sequence continues at coordinate 868,327 of VXBP01001971.1, read as the reverse complement.
AGGGAGGCAGCCGTGGAAGGTGGCTCACGTGTTAGGCTCAGAGCCCCATAACCAAGACGCAGTGGGAACACTTTGTGGCTCCCTTGTGTGAGCACTTCAAGTCCTGAGACTCTTGCTGCCCTAACTCCCGTGACCCTTTGTGCCTTTGAGGTAGAACAGCTGGTGTACATGGCGCCAAGCTAACTTCAGGTTCAGTTTAAGTTTAAATCCCCAGGCTGTGGGAGCGGGACCTGGCAGTAAGGTCCTGTAGCGCCTAGCCGAGAAGGAGCACAGTGACAAAGGTAGCAGCCAAGTCCCTTTGTCAGGGGTCCACTGGGCTTTTTTTCATTCCATTTGTCAACATCAGATGCTAATCATAGGTAGAGGAGAAACTCTCCCTAATCCTACAGCACAGTTGGACAGTGGGATCCTCATTCTCCTATTGAAGAGGAACGCAGTAATTGGAGGCAGGAGATCCCACCTGCTTGACATCAAACTGAGGATCAAGTCTTCAGTCCTGGAGAGGTAGTTGGTGGGTGTGAGATTTACACGGGCTTCACCTAGGAAGCTCTCACTGAGTTTAGCCATCAGCTTCGTGGGGGCTTTACATTGAAGTTCATCAATCTACATGGGTCACCCGTGCAGGTGCTTATGGAACTTGTTTTTTTCTTGGCTGTTACATGCAAAAGGAATGAGTTATGCTTGTTTTGTTTCTCTTCTCTCATTCCCATCTGTTAAAAACAAACCCATAAACAAAAAGGAGGTCCAATTATCATTTCTCATCTCCACCAGGCTGTCTTAAAAGGTGTCTTAAAAGACAGCTCGCCCTTTACAAAATGATCCTCTGGTACTGAGCTCCAGCCCGTTTATATTTTAGGACAGAGTTTACTTCTTACAGCTCCTTCTGTCTCCAGCCACTTGTGGTCCACAAGCCCTGTGTTGGTCATGTGAAACCATCAGCTTCAGTGGTTGTGGTGGTTAAGAGGAAGAAGGTGCCTGAGGACATTTGCCATCTCTTACGTGAGTTTTCTTCCTTTACCACATGATGTCATTCTGGGACATCTTTAACACCCACTGTTTCTAAAGTCTGTTGCTGCCTTTTAAGTCACCTTCCTACTTTTCTATTTTTTTTTTCTCTTTTTAATGTTTGTGGTTTTAGGAGGAAAAGTTAGTGTTTGGGACAGAAAAAGGACCTCTTGAGGGTGGTGGTGTTTGCGGTAATAATGTTCTGAGCAGGATTTCCATTGCCACATACAGCTTTTTGTAATAAAGTACGTGCCCATAGTGCTGGGTGGGTAGATTTTATGAACTGTGTGGTCTGTACTACGGCAAGCAGCGCTCTGAGGGAGTAAAACAAATCCCAGGTTAAAGCTTAACTTTGGGGGTTTTTTCCATCTATCTTCTCTTCTGCCCCAAGAACAGGGTTTGGCTAGGAATCAGCTCTTCCTCTTATGTGAATAGATCCCCTGCTTGGCACAACAAACAGTTCCCCAAATAGCAGCTTAGATGTAGTATTTCTGTCTTTCTGCTGTAGTAATTCCGACAGCAATCCTGTCCCGCCGATTCTTCTGTTATCTCAGGCTTACCAAAGTGCATGAGTCTGTCAGTCAGTGTCGTCGTTTCAAAATGCTGCTGAGAGCATTAGCCCGGGAAGCGCAGCAGTGTGCAGAGGTTTGGGAGAACACAGCTACTGTGCTGTTGAACAGTGTCTGCTCTGTGCAGCTTTCAGTCTAAAACGTCAGAACTTCTATTTCAGGCCTGTGGCAAATTGCTTGAAGCTTTTTAGGGCTGGACTGAGCATCAACACGACACGTCTTCCAAGTTTCTGTAAAGTCCTAGTAAAGCAGTATCTAAATACAGTGCTGAGATACAAGCGATCCTTTATTTTTCCCCAGTTGGGTTTTACTTGTTTCTGGTTGTGCATTTATTCCATTTTAAAAGGGTTAGGTTCTCCCTCAAGTTTTCACTCAAAATACTTAACTCCCTACAACCACGATGTGAAAGACGAGAAATTAAAACAAATACACTTCCTCTAGAAGGAACGAAGATGTGAAGCAGCCTTAGAGCAGCCAGCAGGCCACAGCTGCTCCTCATGGAGGAGCGCAGCAGCCCGCCATCCTTCTGGGTGTGTGCTCCGTCGCTGGCACGAAGCTGAGCCGCACGTACAATTTACTCGATTCAGAATCGGTGTCTGTGCCTGGCTGATATTTTTCCCATCCAAAATGGTCTAGTCAAGTCAGAAACTGTGGCTTGGATCCCCTTTCTCTGGAGGGGGGAGCACAACTGTGACAGTGTCTCTTGTTAAGCAGCTCATCCCCTCCCAGTAAGCAGTTTATCCCATCTAAGACTTTGCCAGCTTCAGGATGTGCCTCTGGACTGTGGAAGGGCTTTAAGTTGACACTGTCCATATATCAATTGTTTGGGGGTGGATGGGATGAAACCAGCTTCCAGTGTGATACAAATTGGTGTGGATTTGTATTTCCCCACTTCTGTTAACCTTGACTGAATGAGGCTAAAGGGTCATGTAGGTCTCTCTTATTTCCAACAGCAGTGTTTGTAATGCGTTTGGGCACAACTGCCCGTGCAAGGGGCCTTTGGAAGCTCCATGTCTTGAAGGTTTTGGATTTTGTGTCAAAAATTTGAGGTTTTTCTCTTCGCAGCTGTAGGACTGTAGATGACCTTCCTTAGGCATTGATGGTGTCCGACATGGTACACTGTGAACTCAGCCTCTCTGAGAGCTCTAACTGCACCTTTGTGCTGCTTGTTCTTCTGAGTGCATTCTGGTGCTGTGGTCTGTCACGTGAGAACTTACTAGCCCAGAACAAACATTATATGACTCCAGCTCCCTTCGTCTTATCTACGAGTTTCAAGGGGAAAGAAAAGGGCAGTTAATGGTGTGTGTTTGATGCAGGTAGGGAGCTCTGTTCAGCACCTTTAACACGGGAAACAACTAATGAGTTGAAGGTTTTTCTTAAAGGTTAATAAAATAATAGAATAGTTGATGAACTTTGAGTGTTACAAGCTCGCTAGGTCTTTGCCGAGCCCAACGCAGCATTGTAGATAAATTATTCCACTGCTGCACAAACTTTTTGCCTCCATAACATCAGAGGTGTTTCTAACATTTAGCATCTTTAATGAAAAGATGCAGACGTGTGTGACTGCCTCGCTGTGGGGATGAACGACACAGGAGTGTTGTTTCTTCTCCAGCCAGATGACAGGAAGACGCTGAGTTTGGGCAGCAGCTGTGTTCAGGAAAGGTTGTTGCTGGTGTAGGCAGAGCCATCTGCCGAGCAAGGCATTTAGCTTGGCTTGCTTGGTCTGGGCCAAGATGGTAAATCAATAGCTTTTGTTTTTCACAGCGTAAGCGGTAAGATGTCAATGGGTAGATTTACAGTGTAAACAGGAAGATGGTGGCTAGCTGTGTTGGCTTCTCAGTGTCCTAGCTGCTCTGGTGGGAAAACAAAACAACATGGGGATGTAAAAAGCCAAAGCAATTCATCTGTGAAAGGATGAGGATCTAGAAATGGGCTCTGTTATCAGACACGTTTACCGATTGGGGTTTATTTAATAGACTTTCATACCTCCTGCCACCTCAGTCTGAGCCTCCCCCCATCTCACAAAACTGTCAGCTCAGTTAAACTCTTGTTTTAACAGACGCTTTCCTCTCTGTGTGGCAGGACGTGGGGTCTGCTTTAGCTAAATACAGGAAATGGAACATACACATTGTGGATTGCTGTGTTTCTAACAGATCATGCTGTGGCAATTGGCTTTGTTTCTGTCAGTTTTCTGATCTCTTCTCTGGAGATTCCTTTTGCCAAATATTGAAGTGGCTGCAAAACTCTGAGAGCTGTGAAGAACAGAACAGTAAATAGTGTGCTGATGTGAGTGGAATTCTAATGCGTTCACCTGACAAGTGATACAGCCACACTAGGTATGGGAGAAGCAGCCCTCCCTCGCAGGTTGTAGAACAGCTTAGGTTTGAAGGGACCTCAGAGATCACCTAGTTCCAACACCCCCAGCCATGAGCAGGGACCAGGTTGCCCAGAACCCCATCCAACCTAGGTCTTGAACTCTTCAGATGGAGTAGCCACAGCCTCCCTGGGCAGCATATTCCACCCTCACAGCAAGGAAAGTCTTCCTAAGATCCGTCCTAAATCTCCTGTCTTTCAGCTTGAAACCATTCCCCATTGTCCTATCACTAGAGTCCCTTGTAAAATATTGTTAGTTCATGCAGTTTCTTTTCAGACTGTCAGCAGGGTTGGTTTAGGTTTTTTTTTAAGGAAGTCTGTAGTCTGAGCCCAGCAGTTGCATTTGCTCTGTGCTGTTACGCTGATGCTCTGTGTGTGGGGACCATCACTGAAATGGAACAGGAAACTGCTCTGAATTATAAAATAGCACTCGTGCCAGTTGTTTGTAGCTCCCTCAGCTCCTGTGGTGGCTTGCTGTGCTCCTTGCGAACGTTCTGTAACAGGACAGTCTGGAATGGACCTCGAAAGATCATCCAGTCCAATCCGCCTGCAACAGCAGGATCACCTAAACCAAGTCACACAGGAACCCGTCCAGTCGGGTCTTGAATATCTCCAGAGAAGGAGACTCTGCAACCCCCCTGGGCAGCCTGTTCCAGTGCTCTGTCACCCTCACCGTGAAAAAGTTCCTTCTCAGGTTGATGTGGAACCTCCTATGTTCCAGCTTACAACCATTGCCCCTTGTCCTATCACTACATGACACCGAGAACAGCCCAGTGCCATCGTCCTGACACCCACCCCTCAAATATTTGTAGACATTAATGAGGTCACCCCTCAGCCTCCTCTTCTCCAAGATAAACATGTAGGGGAAGCAGTACAAAAACCTAGAAACCAGCAGCAGGAGTGTCGGTGCTTTGGGAGTTCGCTTCTCTCTCGCTTGAATGGATGGTACCTGCTCAGTTTAGGACTGACCAGAAGTTCTGGTCCATACCTGCTAGCAGTCCATTTGCTGCCAGTCCTGTTGGCAACATAAGACTGCATGTGTGTGCGTGTGTGTGTTGTCTCACTGATGTTGTAGCTCTAGATGATGGCAGTTAAAACTTTTAAGTGCCTCAGAGGGTGTGTAGCAGCCAGCAGGGCATTGGCATTGTCAGCCAGTGTGAAGAAATGCTCAGGTCTCACCTGTGGTGGCTATGAGTAGCTTCCTTTCCTGGTGTTAGTTATGTACAGGGTGCTTGCAGTGTATCCTAACATTGGTAGCTGTGGAGAAACACTATCTGAAAGGCCACATCTTCTAAACCTGTAACCTGCTTTCCTCCTGATCACCATTACTGCCATCGCTTGTACTCCTCTGTCCAGTTTGTGGTGAGCAATGGTCATGCTTTGCTCCTGGTTATTTCAGCGCGGTTGAGATTGATCCAAGTGTCAGATGTCTTGGAGAGAGGGGAATTTACACCTCTGCTTGCCAGCCTCTGTGGAATGTGATCTGTCAAAGCCTGTCTGAATGCGGCATGTGGATGACAGCTTGGTCTGTGCTCCCTAGCTTGCAGCACTCTCTGGTTGCTGAGCTGCAGTTGGGGAAGTTCTGCTGGCTGGCCAAAGGGAAATCTTTAGGAGCTTGTATGCGACAGTGCAGTCCTGTCTGGGGAAAGATAAAGCCCCTGCATGGTCAAGTTAGATTCATGAGGTTTTTTTTCTCATGATGATGAGTCTCAGTAGCCTTAATGAGTGATTCTGTATGAGGATAGTCCAGGCTTCCCTCAGGTTCTCTAGAGTGGTCCCGGTAGACCTTCCATTCTCTAGAATGGTCTCAGTAGTCCCAGCTTTCACATCATGGCTGTGACACGGAACCCCACTCCGCCTGGGGATTAGATACGTGTGAATGTTAAGTCTGTCCCCTGGATGCAGTGATGCAAATCAGTGCACAGTGCAACAGCATGTCTTGGTAGCAGACAGATCAGACCTGTCCTCTAGTCTGTGCAGGAGCTCTTCATGGAGTAGGTGGGCAGATTAAAGGACTCTGGTGTTCTTTTTTAGATGTCTAGTGATCTGGGTTTGACACACCTAAAAGATTAAAAGTAGACTGCAAATAATTCATCTCCTAAAGACTTATGGGCGCTGTCTGCTACAAGGATAAAACTCGTCTGTGGTAGAGACAGAAGTTTCTTGGGTGCTGGTTGATGTCTATGGCCTGAGATCCCCCAGGGAAGGGAGTGTGCAGAGAACCACCAGATGTCTTTTGTGCTTCCATATTCCAGGTACATTGCGTTCTCTTCCTTCTATCTCAAAAATCAGATGCAGGTCTTGGTCGCTGTGTGTGTGCGTACACACGCACGCACAGAGCCTCACTCTTCAAAGAAAATGGAATATTGGGTAACATTTACCTGTGACGGATGTTTCTCAGCTCTTGAACATGCTGTAGGAAGATGAGCTGTTAGGAGGGAGAGGGGAGGATGCAACCCTGAAATGGATATGATGATTGCAGAGCAATCTGAGGAAGCTCTGGATTCCCAGCACTCCTTTTTTGGTTGCTGTGTAAGGTGCAGTTCTCATTTCAGTGCCTAGCTCTGTATTTAGAAACCTCCCTTCCTCAGGTACTGGTGCTCTGCCCTATTCCCTACAGGATGTTTCACATTTCACTGCAGATTGTTGCCATACAGCAGCTTTCAGAGCCCATTTCATGGCTGCCTGCAGCTCAGCTGCACTGTGTTGAGCTGCTTGGTTGACTCTGCCTTGGTTGCATGTGCTGCTGGCTGTTTCCTGTGGGTGGGCTGTGTGTGTATCTCACTGCGATCCCACTTCCGCAGCCTGTGCTCTCAAACAGCTTCTCTAGCAGTGGTAAGGAGCATCATCCTCTGTGGACACTTTTTCTTCCATCACGAGTGATGGGGTGCCCTGTAGGGCTCCATCAGTTGGCACTGATGTGCTTAGTGGAGAGACACGTTTTGAGGCCGTAGGCAACTTTTGTGACTTCCTGCCTTTCTGTTTTAAAGCTCACCCAATACTTTAAAACAGAATGGATTTGCTAACTAATGGGATTTTTTTATTGCAGAGTCAGGTGGTTTTCTATTTGAGTGGGGGCTTCAGGTTTCACTAAATGTCTTTACAGGTAGATGGTTTTACATAGAAAGGAGATAGAACATGAAAGAGACGGTTCAATCTGAATCTATTCAGCATCTTCACGGGAGCCTTTTCTTCCTCAACCTGAGAAGAATAGTCACGGGGATGTGACATCGCAAACATACCTATTTTTTCACTTTTGATGCTTGATCTTTGTTCTGAGAGAGGCTCTTGGTGTAGGTGACAGCATAATTATTGTTTGTGGGTCTCAGCTTTGTGCTGAAGCGTGCGAAGTACTGAGAGCACTGTTTCCCGGGTTTGGAGATGATGATTCAGAACGTGTCAAGGAAATAAGAAAGATGCTTAGTTTTACAAAGTTCAGCTCTTCTGTGTTTATATAAAGGCTGCTGCATTCCCTAGGCAACTGCATTTGCAGCCCATCCGCACTGGGTCCACATCGCTGATCCTTCTTCCAAGCAGCCCGGCCAGCACAGAGAAATCGAATGACATGACCGTTCTGTGTTGTTTATCACCAAGCAAACAGCAGTATCCAAAAACTGGAGCTGTTGTTGCTAAGGCAGATTAATAACTTAAAAATTACCCAAAACAAAAAAAAAGGTAAAGTGCTGTGTTCTGGTAATGTATCCCCAAACCAGGTGCGTTCGCATCCCAGGAATGGGCTGAGCTTCTGCCTAAAGGAAACTGGGGCAGTGTTTTACGAGTATGATGTTTGCAGTTGCAGTGTAAGCCTACCCGTGCCTGAACACCGTGGCCTGTGGCTCCTCTCTGTTTGGGTCTCTGTGCCGTGAACTCGATCAGAGAGCTGATCCAGCTTAGAAGGGAAGCGTCCAAGATATTTTCCTGTGAGCTGCCCCAGTTCTTCATCTGGACTGTGGACAACTGTGGGGTTGCAGAACAAAGGGGATAAGAGGGGAAAGGCCATGCAGTGGTTTATGGCACGGTGGGGGAAAGTCGAAACCCCTCACGCTGCCAAGACTGGCTGCAGTCAGAGGGTACGAACTGCCATCACTCTCTCCTGCTCTGCAGCTGCAAGAATGTTTTTGGAGCGAGCACAGATACCTTGTGCTCACCTTGGTACCACCTACTGTGAAGCCACAGTGATGTGGGGCTTTGGCAGGAGATACAGCTCCCTCCCGCTCTAGGATTCCAGCTTTATTTAAGCAGGCAGGTTGGAGCTGCTGGGGCTTCGCTGCTCTTTTAGCAGGATTAGCTGAGCACAGTGAGCTTGGAATCTTCTGTGTTCTGCTGTTAAGCCTCTCAAGCAGCTGTGGATGTTGTGATGCTATGAAAGTGTGACACAAGCGTTTGGACCATTGTGGGGCCCTGGATTAGATGAAGCTAATCTTTCATTTTCCTTAGAAGTTAATTTATTTTTCCCTTCTCCTTTCAAGTTACATCTGTGACTTGATTTCATATGCACAAAGAATGTGACACCCAGCAGGAAGGGTGTAGGCAGCAGGACAAGGGAATGGTGTTGCCTTGTTGTCTGAGTGCCAGTGAATTCATGACTAAATTTGTTAGTCCCGGATAGGTGACCAAGAGGAGCGGTTTAGAAGAGCGGAGGAACGGGAAAATAAAGAAGAGTAGATTTCAGAAAATCAAAATAAAAGGAGGCAAGAGGTTTTTAGCAAATTGTGTGAATTGGTGATGAGCTCCTGTAGCCCTAGGGAGTTCCTGGGACCTGAAGATGCTGCTAGTGCAGGAGGCGGCGTTGTAACAGCGTGTCAGAGGGCCAGTGGTACAAATAGCTACTCTTGGGAGCAACTCTCCTCTGTGGGATGGGATCTCTTACAGGCTACCCAAAGAGGAGGAGATAAGGGGCCTGCTGATGAGATGAGAGAAGCTTAGTGTGTGGAGTAGGGTCCTCAGTATCTCTCTCCAGTGCTCCCTTGATAACTACATGAGATCAGCATCCTTGTACCTTCTCTCTTTCCTTAGTCATCCCTGGTCAGTGATGTTCTGGTGTTTCATCTTTCTCTGGAGAGGTTTTGTTGGCTTGATTACTGATGACTTGCTGGCTGGCTGTAAAAGGAGGATAAGAACCCTCTTAGTGGCCACCGTGCCTGAGTCACTGGCTGAGAAACCGAGTGCTTTTGCTTTGGCCAGCTGCTGTCTCCCCCTGCCACCTCTGATAGCAGCGCCCAGAGCTACTGGAAGCAGCTGTGTGAGTGAGGAGCTCCTGGCTCTGATCTCTTTCCTCCCAGGTAAAGCCTGAGCAGCGTGTGCTGTGTTGTGCTGGGTCTAGGACATCTGAATAACCTAGTTTCCCTAGCAACAGTGGTTTCTTTCATCACGAAGATATGAGTCTACCTCTGTTATTAGTGTTAAGGCTAGCGTTGCGTGTATCTGGCTATGGAAATGCTTTGGTGCTGTTGGAAAAACTAAGAGAATAAAAGCAAGAAGGTCCTTCTGCCTTGGAGATAAATTAAAATTTCCATAGGTAGATTTCAGTGCTGTCAGCAGCAATGGAAAAATGAGGGATTATAACTACTTCTAAGCTTTTTAATATGTGAAGGATCCCTGGAGGACACAGAAATAATGTTCTTTAATTCTGTGTGGAGCTTTCTGTGCACAGATCTCATGGCAGTCTGTGACACTGGGACAGTCAATCCTTGCTGAGATGTGGGACTTCCATTTTTATATGGACTGGGAGACAAAACGATTCAAGGGTAGACCGAATCTTGCTGCAAAGCTAGGAGCAAACCTTCTCTTGAGCGCCAGTCCCACACCTGCCCTCTCCTGGAGTCTGAGATAGAGGTTCCCCTATGTGGTGGGAGACAGAACATGGTGTGGAAGGCACAAGTGTGAAGCAGTAGAAGAAGTGTTAGCAGTAGAAATGAAGTGAAAACACCGTGAATCACAGCAAGTCTTTATGCTGACGTGTTTTAGTCTACCTTCACTCCCCCATTAACAGAAGAAGAGCAAACTATGCATTTTGAAAGGGAGCACTGGCACTGAAAGAAGTATTCCTGCTTTAGTGGTCCTGTTACTGCCTGTGTGCAGGAGGTACTGGTTTGGGCAAGAGTAACTGGAAGAAACTTTTGAGAGGAAAAGAACTCTTGCTCAGTCAAAGGCATGAAGTGTAGTGAAGCACCCGGTACCGATGTTCCTCCTTGGGTAATGCCAGCATTAAAGTCTCAGTGATGCCTCGCAGGCTTCTTTGGTTAGAGAGGTGCACAAGGGACAGCTGCATGGAGATCAGTTACTTGTGCTCATCCACGGAAGTTACACGACGTTAGGTTGGTTGGTTTTGTTGTCATGGGGGTCAGTTTGCTTTTTTCCACATCGAATACATAGTGCAGAGGTGCAGGGAGATACATGTTCTCCTTCCTACATATAATTTGGTTTTCTGGAGTCAAAAAATCCTCTTAACCTTCTGGCCAAATGGAAGAGCATCCATCTTGTGCGTCAGGAGTTTCCTTGCATCTTTGGGTAATGCAAAGTCAGGGCCATGCAATCTTTGCACTGCGTTTGTTCAGCCAAAGAGCTTTTGAAACTTCCGGCATGAGATTTGTTTGTTTTGCAGGTGGTTTAGACGTTGCCCAGCCCTGGGACATCTAAAAACCTCTTTTGTGACTGAGCATCCTCATCTCAGCAGTTCCTTTTCTCAAGGCTCGGTTTACCAAATGAATAGGGTGTCTTCTTAATGGTTGCAAAGCTGTGAAAACCTCTAACATCCAGACAGAAGTCCATTCCAGAGGACATGTGCCACCTTTACCTGCCCTTCCCACCATTGCTGTGGTCTTGCACAATCTAATGGGTCTTTTGAGGAACTCTGGGAACTTGAGCACAAGGTAATAGTGCAGGCAGGTGACATAAAACTCATTGAGCTTGTTAAAATAACATTGCCATGGCCCTTCAGCAGCAGCCTGAAGCCCTTTGTACACAGCTGTTCTTTAGCTGGGTGGTATTTGCAGTGAGCCAAGACGGAGGCTCGTTCCTACAGTAGGTTTATTGTTGGATTTTCACTATATTGTTTGCGTAAATTCCCTGGACCAGCTTTCTCCCCTCAATAAGCCACAAGGATCAAGTTTTATTCCGTTCCACACAAAGTTCACATCCTTTACTGGAGTGAGTCACACTTTAACGGAGTTAACTGTGCGGGAGGAAAGTGGGCTTGAAAATGTTCCTCCTCCTCCTCGCTGCCTCAGTGATGGATAACAGGATTATTAGTATGCTTGGCAGCTGCTGCTTATTATTTCTGCAGAACCTGGGTATTGGTGAAAACAAGTTAAACTTGGTTCTGCTTGTGTTCGAGTGTGAATTTAATGCCTACCTTTAAACTTCTGAGACAAAAAAGCTGCTTTTTTTGTGGCTTTGTCTTCCAGAAGGCTCCCCTACTACTGTAAAAAGGGATCTAGTTTGTCTCCCTGGGGTTGTTTTTCAGTTTGGGGAGAGGAGTGGCATTCGGTGACTCCTAACTGAAAGAGGAGGAGGAGCTGGACCCCTCTGTGTTCAGCAGCCCGTGTGTGGCTGTCACTGTTGCACACAGGACACGGCAGGACAGTGACAGGTGAAAGTGCTTCATGTTCCCGCGTCACTTGTATGTAGGGTTGTCTCAAGCTTCTCTCGGGCCACATGTGTGTGATGTGGTACCACTGTACAGATGGCAAATGTTGGTCCTCTGTGTTACATGTGCAGAGAAGATCTTTCAAAGACCTTTCGACCTGTGGTGGAGGGAGCTGCTTAGGGTGTGACCTTAACAGAGATTTCCACAGAAACGGGCTCTGGATGCAGCTACTGAAAGTGTAGAACTGGTTTTAATACTCCCCTTTCCTGCATGGAGTAGTGGTTCATCTGACTCGTGATGGGCCCCTCAGTTCAAGAGGGATGTGGAGCTGCTGGAGGGAGTCCAGCGCAGAGCAGTGAGGATGATGAAGGAAGTGGAGCACCTCCCTGATGAGGAGAGGCTGAGGGAGCTGGGTCTCTTTATCTTGGACAAGAGGAGACTGAGGGGTGACCTCATAAATGTCTACAAATATGTGAGGGGTGGGTGTCAGGAGGATGGAGCCAGGGTCTTCTCAGTGTCATCTAGTGATAGGACAAGGGGCAATAGGTGTGAGCTGGAACATAGGAGGTTCCATATTTATATGGAACCAATGAGGGTGACAGAGCACTAGAACAGGCTGCCCAGGGGGGTTGTGTAGTCTCCTTCACTGGAGAAGTTTAAGACCCACCTGGATGTGTTCCTGTGTGACTTGGTCTAGGTGATCCTGCTGTGTTGTGGGGATTGGACTAGATGATCTTTTGCGGTCCCTTCCAATCCCTAATGATTCTATGATTCTATAGATACCACCATCTATTCTAACTTTTTTGTTAGATGTTTCCACTGAAATCTTTGGAGAGTGAGGTAGGTCAGAGGGAACAAGGTGGTGCAAGGTGGTGGGCAGTTCATTTCTTTAACGATATAGACTAAGAATTGAGGAGCATTTTGTTTTGGAAGTAGGACTTTTCACTTGACATGCAAGACCTTTCTTTCCTAGTCCCAGAGGTCTGGAAAGGGTTATGTTTCCCCCCTGAGCTGTATGTTATCTGCGTGTGCAGAACTGGCAGGAGCATCATCTGTTCTTGTTCTGCAGAAAACCAGGGTCTGTTCCCCAAACTCAGACTAACTTTTATGGAGCCTACAAAAGGCTTTAGCTTGATGGTAATACTTTTGGAGGAAAACTTGAGGGAGGGAGCTGCAATTAATTGAAGCCCAATGTTAGAAAGGGCTTTACTTTTTAGGACTTAGTGAAGGTTTGGTGACATGAGTTCCGGCTTATGCCTCCTCTTAATCTATGTTTAGCTATCACTGACTGGTTTTACTGTGGTGATGGTAATAGCTGGGAGGCAGGCAGTGCCATGGTTGACCAGCCTGTCTTCTGTCCTGCTTGATCTGATCAGACAGATTCTTCTCCTGTGTCTTGCAGACGCGTCGTTCAGTGGCACACCACCTGGCTATGCGTACGACGCAGACCGCGCTGAAGAACAGAGACGACATCATGATATGATGCCCTATATCGATGACTCACCATCATCCTCACCTCATCTCAGTTCCAAGAGTCGGGGCAGCCGAGACACCCTGTCTTCAGGGTCTCTGGAATCTACAAAATCAGTGAGTCCTTTTCTTCCTTTTTGGAGTCAGCAAAGCCTCGTAGGTTTGCAAGGGGGTAGACTGCTCTGACAGGAAGAAGAGGTAGCGACTAGCAGCGCTTAAGAACAGATTACCTGACATCATACAGTATCAGTCAGGTGCTGCTTTATTTCTCAAGCTAAAGTGAGGCTTCTGAGTGATGTTAAGCCTAAACTTGAGGTGTGCATACGATTGTTAAGCCTGTTTTTTCAGCCTTCCTAATTGCTGATGGGAAGAATTGATGATGAATCTCTATATGCCAGATATTTTGGAAAGGAACAAAGTTCTTTTATGTTTGGCTGGAACAAAGCATCCTCCATGATGATGTTTGTGCATAGGTATATGTGGCTTGGCATTGTTTTTACAAAGAAAATAAGAGGTGTGTTCAAGTTGGTTAAAGGCTTTGACAAAGCTGCTGGAGTGTAGGACCTGTTTCTTTTATGCTGTGAAGGTGGAGTTAAGGGCAATTAAAACTGCCAGCTCTGAAATGAGGTGACTTTGGGTGAGAGATGACCACTTACTTGACTATTTGACTATTCACTAAAAAGGTGTCTCTGTAGTCAGTTGTCATAGAAAAAGATCAGGAGGGACCACCTCTCCTGTGCTTGGATGGGGACCTCCAGGCTGTCTTGCTGTATTTTTGCTTCACTTTCTGTAGCATGGCTATAGCTTGGAACTTGTCTGTTATTGGTACAGTAGTCTTGGTGGAGAGTCTGCTGCTTGCCTTGCGAAATAACTGTTGACTCTGTGTGGTCACAGTCAGAAATATCTTAGTTTGGGCTTGAATTAAATCTCTCTGACTTTGAACCTTTGTTTAATCCTTGTGCTTCTTAGACCAAAGCGCATTTCAAGTCCAAGTTGTTGTTTCTTTGAGTGTCTTTGTCATTTGCAAACTTCTGGTTTCTCCATTCATAAGAATGCTTAATAGTACAAGGATGACTGTCACTTCCTTCTCACTGTGTCTCCAAGAAAGTACAGCCAAGCATCCTTCAATTCCCACATTGTAAATGACACTTGGAAACGCGTCATTTAAGCGGCTTAACGAACGCTTGCTTTATGTTGTTCTGTCCTGTTAACCAAGATGTCACGAGAGAAGATGGATATCTTACGGATATCAGCGTACGTGTAAATCAGCACCATCGCTTTTATCACTTCTATTTATCTTCCATCAAAACAATCTCAAGAGTCTGACAAGTTCCACAAACAATTGCTGCTTGTCATTCATTCTCCACATCCTTCTGCTGCTCCGTATTGGTTCGTTGCCTCACCGTATGCGTCCTTACTTTTTCTAGGACGAGCGTTAAATTAAGAAGCCTACACGAGACAGCGTTCTTGTTCTTTTTCTCTTCTGCGAAAATGGATTGTTAAGATCTCTTAAAGCATTACCAAGTACATACACTGTTGATATCTCTTAATCTTATTTGACTCTGAAGTATGGGACCTAGTTAGCTGCTTATGCCTCAGTCTCGTAAATCTGAGAGGCTTTTTTTAGTCTCCCGGGATGAGAATTCTTGTGATATCTAAGTGGCTTTTGAATGAGAAGAAAATGATCATTAATAAATCCAAAGGCTCCAAGAGTGTTATGTTTCTTAGGATGAAGGAAGTATTCCATGTCACTACATGTGGCCGAGATGTATCTTCAAAGAACCAGTTGTCATTCTGCCTGCAACTGGAGGCCTGGGAGAGACACTGCCTAATATTTAATCTTGTTTGTTACTTGTTTGAATGCCGCCTCGTAAGCACTTGGCAGTAATTAATTTACCTTAGTCATGATAGAAGGCTGCCTTGTGAAAAAACAAATTGCAGCAGAAGTGACTGCTCTCTGCTGTCTGACTGTAAGATGTTTTCTGGCTTCCAAAGGAAAGAGATATCCTGGTACAGATTTTTGTGAACCTCACGTGCTTCACGTGTCTGTAATTATTCTGCAGATGACAGTGACACTCTCGGCTGTGAGGTGACAAGGAGGAAGTCCCTGACAAGGAGGAAGAGACTAATTTGCATAAGACTGCAGTGTTTTCCAGACAAGTTAAACTTTGTCATCAGGAGCTGTTAGATGGCTTTTGCTGTTGTTGTGTTTTCAGCTGTAGTGGAAAAGTTGTCAGTAGCCAAATTAAGTGTCAAACACACTGTGCTGAGTCAAGCACATCAAATGCGTTGGATCAGAAGGACCAGGACGTGTTTCTTTTCCGTTTTCTTTTCCACTATGCTTGACTGGCAGAAAGCATTGCTTGGGTTGGTGTGTTTGCTTTTGTACTTGTCCCCTTACCCGTCTGTTTTCTTAGGTGCCTGCAATTACTTCTGAAACACATAGATTATCTTTATGCTAGAGTCCAGAAATTAACAGCTAACTGTGTGTGAGAACACCGCAGGGGTGCTGTGTGCACCACTTTGACAGACCATTAGCTTCTGAATGACATCACAATCTTGAGAAATTACTGTGATTATCCAGTCTTGCCCCTCGTCCCTGTAGCCTCGGCTGGAATCTTTATGATAACTTTCAGGCACACAATCACGTCCTCTTTTCTTCTGTGGGGCTCCTGCGTTGCTCAGTGTGTGTGGTGAGCGATACTCACTGGAGTCAGTGCTCTACCTCTGGAGCCACGTGTACACCTTGTTTACAGAACATGTCAGACTCTGCTCGGAGTCGAGTGTAGAAATACTCATTTCCTTTTGGCATGGCCAGTAACTCCAAATACAGTTGGAATGCTGCGCAGGTCTTAATTACCCCTGCAGTCTTCCTGTGAGATAAGAGGATGGTATGTTCACTCACCACAGGTAATCACGGCAGACAGAGTATAGGAAAAGCATCTGCTCATTTTGAGTGATTAATGTGAGATGCTTAATGTTCACCAAAACCATATTCAACTTTTAATGCAGTTTTCCTCATGGTTAAAGTAAAACCCTTTTAATTTCACTTGCAACCAGGAGTTAACAATGCTCCAGCCAGGCACCCAGGAAATGCCAAATATTGCACCCAACTATTTCTTAATTTCACTTTTATTTTACAAAATGTAGTATCACACAGACATCACAGCGTTCTGGTGTGATGTTTGTCTGCCTTATCCATGAGACCAGCCTGCCTCTTCGAGACTGGCTGACTCTGGACATTGAGGGTCTTTTGCTTTGAATTGTTTTGTGGGCTTGCCTTGGGCTTTTCTGTCACAGAATCATTAGGGACTGGAAGGGACCTCGAAAGATCATCTAGTCCAATCCCCCTGCCACAGCAGGATCACCTAGACCAAGTCACACACTGTCATGTGTTAACAGTCCATCTATATCCGTTACAGCAGCTATAACCTTGGATTGGATAACACGCTGAGGTTCTACCTTGTGTAGTCACCCACTATGAAGAAAGGGCTGAGTGGCAAAAGCAGTGTTTCTGTGTAAAAGAGAATGAAGGGTTATCTCCTGGACCACTTGTGGAGGGGTTTCATGTTGTTCCCTCAGTGCTTTAAGGTGACCAGTTCTCAGCACCATTTCTGTGTTCCAGGAAGTGAGGGCCACAGAACCTCCCACCACCTCCAGGTTTCTGATGTTTAACACATTGTCATCTGGGACTTGTTTCCCAGTCCTGTCTGCCAGCTGCAGTGTCACAGAACATTAGGGATTGGAAGGGACCTCGAGAAAGGGTCTAGTCCAATCCCCCTGCCAGAGCAGAACCACCTAGAGCAAGTCATACAGACTGCCCCCAGTTGCACCTCTTCCACATTCATATCCCCCCTGCCGTGGGTCCACTGCACAAACACCTGTTGCTATCCCAGAGGAGTGACAAGATGTGCACAGCCATTAGTTTTGCCCATGACCCAGGAAGGACATAATCACCGTGGGTGTTTGTCGTGTGATTCTCAGCATCCCCTGACTTGTCGTTCCTGCAGTGAGGAGGCCTTAACAATGTTTGTGTGGAGCAAGCCAGGTCGTACCCCCTCTTCTGGTTCTTCCGGAATCTCATGCTGAGCTATTGATGCGTGTTCTGCATACAGCTGAGGCTTTTGCCAAACTTCAGCTGTTCCTCTGAAGTGAGCTACGATGAAAGAGGAGGGAGGAAGGAGAAATAGGTTCCAGTAAGTTGTTTGTTTACCTGACTTAAGAGTTATTTAATTTTCCTGAATTTTCTGTAACAGTTGAGCTGTTGTGATTGAACTTTCAAAAAATCCTGGAAACCTGGCTTGGAAAATCTCAGCCCAAATGTTTGCCAGTAAGGCAGTGCTGGGAGCTACACAAAGTGTCAGACAGGGTCGGTAAGAGGTGGCAAAAATTCACTCCCCTGAAAAGAGAGCATGTGTCCCTTGTCCCCATAGAGCCCAGGTGAAAAGTGAAGATACCTCAAGAGAGTTAGTGATGGGCAGAGGGAGAACTTGCTGCAGCATTATCAGGGCACAGAAAGGTGTTGGGATGGTTGGAGGGTTAGTGACTGGCACCCTTCACTAGAGAAGGGATAACTGCCAAGAGTTTGGGGCAACTTACAGCTTAGAGGCTAAAGAGACAGTGGATGGGAAGCTTCAGTCACTATGATCCTGTTGCTGCAACTCGCCTGGGGGAAGACTGGAAATCAAAAAGGCCTTTCAAGGTGTGCTGGCTAGCAAAGCCAGGCTCAAGGTGGAGGTGGGTAGAGGGTGGCCAGTGGAACCAGTTTCACGTGCTGGTTCCACACCTCCATGAAATGAGGGGAATCGCTTTTCTAGAATGTGGAGGATTCGTCTTTTGCCAAAATAGATCATTCAGATTCGTCTGTTTGTCACACCTGAGGAGGGAAGACACCTAAAGCTGAGTGACTACCCCTTCCTTTCTGTTCTGTTTGGAGGGGAGACTGGCTGGTACTTGTTGATTTTCAGGTAGAATTTCTCTCTCCTTCCCTGCTGTGCAGTCTGTAGTTGACACAGCAATGGCAGCCGCTGCCAGTCTTGGCCATGACCAGGTGCTTTTGTTGTCGTTATCTGGCAGCTCTGCAGAAAGCAGGGCTGTGGCCGAGCAGGATGTGGACTTTTCTCTGGTCCCAAGGGGATCCAGAAAAACTGGCCTCTGAGGCCACATCAGTAAGGGGGCTTGTTGTTCTGCTTGGTACTGCTGGTGGTCGCTTATGCTTCCACCTCCAGCATTTCCAGATCCTTCTCCTTTCTTGCTCTCTGTACTTGGCCCTGTTTGTTTGTTGTTTCACTCTCACTTTCCCCTCACTACCCCAGGCACACGCAACTTTTCCTTTTTATTCTCCAGCTCTTTGCTCCTTAAGGGCTCTGCCCGGATGCACAGCCCTTCCCGAGCAGAGGTGACACACCAGAGCTGAGGTTATAAATAACGCTGGCTCCTCGCCCTGCTCCTTCCCTGCCCTGCTTGGAGCGTGATCGACCTGATTACAGAATTTACCCCATTTAATGTCACTGAGATGGCAGCGAGACACCTCTAGCCTGTTTAGCAGGAACTTTCAAATATATTTACACTTTAAAAATTGCAGTTAATAGTTTTTCCCAGGCTGACGGATTCTGAGCTGCTCTTAAGGGAAACCTCTCCTGCGAGCACGTTCAGTGCACACGAACACGCTGTACCAGAGGAAGGTCTGGGAGTTGAAGTGCCTTTTATACGCCCACTTCGAAACACTGATTCCCTTTCCAGAGCTCTGCTGGCAGCAACCACTTTGCAGAATCTCATGTGTTGTGGTTTCCAGATTCTTAATCTGAGTTCTTGTAGCATTTGCAGGAAAACAATTATTGCTGCTAATGTAAACAACCAGAAAGCCTCGCGTTCTTGAAACGGAGTCGGGAAGAGCTGAACCTGTCTCATCCTTGGAGCTGGTGAATCTCAGCCTTGCAGTAATTGCATTCAGCACGCAGTGCCAACCTGGTTAGTAAATAAAAGTACTTGGGCTGTCAAGCTGTAAACACATTCAAACCCGCCGTGGCTCGGGGCCAAGTGGATGAGCAAATGCTCTCTAATGTCTTCAGGGCTCCTAACCGCTCTGACTGGCCTTGCTTTAGGTCTCGAGATTGCGCTGAAGACTGTGACTCAATCTTTTGCTGTTTAAGACTTAGGGGTAGCAAGAAGGAGCACCCAGTTGAGAAGAACACCAGAACCTTGTAAGCATGAGGTATCTGTGAAACTTCTCTTTTGTTTTGGTTTTAGGTTGTTTTGTTTTTAAAGTCTAGTTAATGAGAACTGTGAGCAAAGCCGTGATTTCTGCCCTGCTCGTTCAGAGTTAGCTGGGTGCTGGGTCCTCACAGCTCCCATGGCAGACAGACAGGAATGCTCTGGCTGCTCAGAGACAGTCTTGTCTTATAGAATCATTAGCAATTGGAAGGGACCCTGAAAGATCGTCTGGTCCAATCCCCCTGCCACAAAGGTAGGTTTATTCTGAAATGTGAAGTACAGAGTTAGCCAAAAGATGGAGGAGCAGTGGAGAAAGGCTAGAAATGAGCGCTGACACCAAAGAGATAGGGATGGAGTCACAACATGAAATACTAGTCAGACTTGTGCAGGTGAAAACCTGGCTAACTAGGCTGAATAGGAAGCCTGGGGTGGACTGCTGACCACAGGGCACTCCCTGCACTGTGGTTAGTTTGCCAATACAAGGCTGCTCCCACATCCTGCTGGAGCGTCCCATCTGCACTTCAGTTAGTAGGTTTCTCTCTACATCAGCTAATGTGGCGTAGGAGATGTGGTACCAGGTCCTCTCCTTGCTGCAAGCAGCCCAAGGATTTCTGACTGCTTCCTTCTTGCTGGGGAAGGGGAAAGGAGTCCTTAGTCTTGGCAGGTCTCCCCGAGCCAGTGGGGAGCTTGATACCTGTGCCGTGGATGTTCCCTCTCAACTGCCCTTCTGCCTTCAGAGAGTTGTTCTTTGTTTCCCTTTTTTGTCAGATGGGGCAAAGCAGAATCACAGAATCCTTAAGGTTGGAAGAGCCCTCCAGTATCGTCAAGTCCAGCTGTCAGCCCAGCACCACTGTGCCCACTAACCCATGTTTTCAAGTGCCATCTCAACATGTTTTTTGAGCACCTCCATCTTCAAATGGAGATGTTTAAAACGGTTCAAGAAAATGTTTTTGGCACTGGGTGCGTCATGTCTCGGTGCCCTTTGAGGGGAAAGTGGAAGGACAGGCTCGTAGTATCTCTGCCTGCTGGTTGCTCTGTTTTGTTCAGGGTGAGCAGGCAAGCCTGTTCCGAGCTCTGTGAGTGAGGGATGTTCCAATACTAAATATCTTGCTTCTCCCTGATGCTGGCACCAGCTCCCAGTGAATTTCTTGGTCCTGGAATATGTTTCATAACAAGTATGACTTAAAAAGCACCCTGATGCCGAAAGAAGCACAGGGGCTGCTTTCCAGATGCTCATCAAGCAGCATGAGCTGCTGCTCCATGTAGCTCTGGATGACACTGCTCCCTTCTCAGCAGGGAGCCCTTGTCAGAGCAGCGGCTCTTGAGAGGACACGCAGAGCTCTGCACAATGCGAACAGCCGCGCCGTGGTGTCTGATTGATTCCTGACACAGCAGGAACAGCAGGAGTTCATCTTTTCTCGTATGAGAGATCTTTATGTAAATTGGAGGTAGCACACTGGAAACCTTGTACTGTGCCATGGGATCATCGGGTAAACTCCCCTGGGGGTTTCTTCAGCAACTGCTCTGCTGTAGCCTAAAGCACTCAGGCCCTGCCCCATCTAGCCCAGTCTGAAGCTGGAGTTTTGCAAGCATCGTGCTTGGAAAGCGCTGCTGTTAAAGAGGGTCGGGACAATACCGTGGGCTTTGTGAAGTGACCTTGTGGTAATGGCCAGGAAGGAAAGCTCCTAGCGTGTCCTGGGAGATGGCTCTCTCTGAAAGCACATCTCTTCTAGAGAGAGAGGAAATGAGCACTGAGGCTGAAAAGGCTGCCTCTGTCAGCTGACGGTGCCCAACAAGAACTGGCTGGTAAATCGAAGCTTTTATTTGTGAAGAGGAGGGCCGTTGTGCCGCTGCCGTGATGGGGAAGTTTGAGTCATTAAATAACTCATCATTGTGTGCTGCTCTCTGCAGATGTTACAAGCATCCCCAGCTGGTTTTTAAAGCCTCACCTCCTCCAAGACAACCTGCTAAGGATAATTACAGTGCTGTGTCAATATTGACCAGTTACCTCATCCTCAGCAGCGGGGACTTTGGAGCGCTGTTAGTTTTTCTCAATGCCTCTTTGTGAGGCTGCGTTTCCCTTTGGTAAGCAAGAGGAATTGTGTTTTTCTTGCACCAGGGCTGCTACATCCCTGCCTCTCCCGATGAAAGCAGTCTTTGTGCAGCACCTTGGGGCTGTCTGTCTTGATTCTGTGTGTGTACCATACCGTACAAAATGGGATGGACATCCAGGCGCTGCTGCGGCAGGAATCGTCAGGAAGGGTCATCCTGTCTCACGTTTCCATTAGAGCTGTGACTGGCAGTCACCCCAGTGCTCTGTGGATGAGCAGAATCTCTTGGAGCACGCACTTAACATATTGTCACTGATGCTGCTCCAAAATCTTCTGAACACCACTGCTAAATTGCAAAGGCCTAGCTGCTTCGAGATGCTCTTTCAAGATTTAAAAGGCACTGTGGTCCGTTTACTGAACCTCACTGGAGGGGGGGGATGCGAAGACAGGTTCTCCTTTCCCCGGATCACTTGACGTGTGTACGTGTTACTTGTTTTTGCAGAACAGCTTCCGTCTGCTGCTTTGGTTTAAGAGGTGATGGAGGTATTTGATACCTCACAAAAATTTTTATAAAGCACTTGTTGCTAAGTCTTTTGGGCTAGAGAACAGCTTGTGAAGTGGTATGAAAGTGTTAAAGAATCAGGGTGGTTATTGACGAGACTGAATCCAGAAATATCTGGGAGCATGCGGATCCATTTACTTCTTTCGGTGGTGTGTAGGTTGTGTGAGACTTGGAGTGTGATCGTTACTGTAGGCTTATCGCTACGTTCTCTCCTTGATAAACCTTGTAGAGTTCAAAACACAGAACCCCAAACTAAACTGAGCTTTTTTTGTCAGCTACAAGGCTTGATGTTCAGCCAGTAGATTGGAGCATGCTGCTGTTTGCAGATCCTGCTGCTGCTGAAATCAATAGCTGAAGGTTCCTCTGGAGATTACGATGAGTAGGATGGAGCCACAAACAGCTGACCCAGAGCCCTTGAAGAGTGTCTACCTTTTCAGCTCCAACTACTGACTGCTCTTAGAGACACGTAACAACATAAAAAGGCTGTGGGAATTATAAGCAGCCGTTTCTGTGAATGATGGAAATAGGATTCTCAAAAGGTGGTGGAGGAGGTTGTTTCTGATTATTTATAACCTTCATTGTTCGGCCTCAGCTTTTTCAGAGTTTATGGAGACATTCAATTTCGCTTTATCGGGTTAAACATTTTTCAAGTGATGGCTTTCAGAGGAAGGATAATGGAAATTCAACACAGTGGATTATTGCTTCTCTTAACACTTGATGTTAGTCTTCCCTTGATGTGTACATTTGCCCACAAATGGGCTTTTTTCTCCCTTTCTTCAGTGGCTTTGGTTAAGAACTCCTTCGTTATTGGAGCCCAATAAGAAAACCAGCGTGTGTGTTCCAAGCAGGGCTGATTATTCCATCCTTTAACTAAAAATAGATATTGTGCAAGCTGGCACTGGAAAATAATTTGGTGACTAGCAGAGAGTGGGAGAAAGAACAGCCATGTTAACAGCCGCATCGGGCTGTAAGCATCGTGTGCACATCTCCAGAGGTGGGGGGAGTGATCCCGGCTGCACAGGGAGATGTGGCTGTGGAGGAAGATCACAGGGAATCCTGATGGTAGGAGGGAGTGAGTTACACATAACCAGCGGCTCCCTAAGGTTTGTTTAGGAGGATGGCTAAAGCCAACACCTGTAAATAAACCAAGTAATAAAAATGTCTTGAACGTTTTTTGTTTGTGTGAAACAGGACACAGAGCAAAGGTGGGGATTTTGGTTGTGTTTTTTCTGTTGGAAAGTAAACCTGAAACCCCAAATGTGCTGGCTGGATGATGTGTTGTGATTTCCATCCTCATTCTTGGGTTTTTTTCCTTCCTCTCTCCCCTCTCTCCCCACAATCTTTTCCTTCTTCTGCACTCACTTGCAGAGTGAGCCAGACCTGGAGAAAGGCCTGGAGATGAGAAAATGGGTCCTGTCAGGAATCCTTGCCAGTGAGGAGACCTACCTGAGCCACCTGGAGGCTCTGCTGCTGGTAAGTGCTGGTGGTAGATGCCATTTCAAACACTGATACCTGAATTCTCCCTGCTGTTTCCGTCCAGAGCCTCCCAGAATTTCACATACTGTGAGCTGCAAGTTCCTGGGTGCAAATGTACCGATTACCCGCCTTGTCCAGTAGAGAGAGAGTCTTAAAGGACTGGATGTGGCACAACCAGAGAGTTGTTAGTGTGGCAGTGTCCAAGAGCTGCCTTTCAGTGTCCCATGCTAATGGTTAGACACATTGCTCTATGGTTGGACAGAGATAAAGGAAATGGAGCGCAAAGGGATTTTAATTGCGCCATTAATATTCTGGGGAAATCCTCCTACCCGGGGTGGCTGATCCCCACGGGAGAACTTGTTAATGTCTAGCTTTCAGGAGTTGTGTGCATGCAAATATCGCTTATTAATAGGATGAAAAACAGTTCTCTGGGGGGACGTGTTGTAACGTGGCAGGGGTGAACGCGCTTGGTTTGCATGATAACGACTTCCTTCTTCCCTCGTTTCAGCCTATGAAGCCTTTGAAAGCAGCTGCCACCACCTCTCAGCCTGTGCTGACTAGTCAACAGATTGAGACAATATTCTTCAAAGTGCCTGAGCTCTACGAGATCCACAAAGAATTCTATGATGGGCTCTTTCCCCGAGTGCAGCAGTGGAGTCACCAGCAACGTGTAGGGGACCTCTTCCAGAAGCTGGTGAGTCAGCTGCTGTCACCAAAGCTTCTGTTAGTTCTCACTTATCTCACAGGTGCTGGCACAGTGTCCTTCAGTGACTGTGCAGAGAGTGAAAGGATGAAAGCCCATACTTGGCTTAGATGAGAGGCTTGTAGCTTTGCTGCTGCAGTGCAGCGCCCACAGCAGAAGTGGCTGCTTCATTGCCTTTAATTAAGGACTCCAGCAAACTCTGCGACTAATATGAACAGAGTTTCACAGAAGTGAGGAATCTCCAGAGTGTCTGCAGTGTTGTCAGGCCATTTGCTTAGAAGAAGACAGGAGACTGGCAGTATTAAAAAGCACAGTTCTGGCACTGACATCTCGGTGTTTCTGTTGTAAATCCTGCTCTTTGTGCTATTTTGCACTGGTTTTCTCTGCTTGGTGGTCAGCACCTTTGGCTTTGCTCTTCTTCCATCCTGGCCTTGATATTCCCCTTGCTACTGTGCTCATGAAGACAACTTGCTGCTGAGAATTCTCCGAGCAACCCCAAGGAGATTCTCTGAATGCAGAACAGGGCAAAACCACCAAAACTGTACACAGTATGTTCCTGAGGCTGAGCTGGAGTTGCGGGGTTTCTGAGCCAGACGACAAATTGTTTGCATTCTAAGAGATTCCTGTGGCCCCTCGAGCCTCTCCCCTAGCATGTGCAGAGAGCAAAGGATTACAGGAGCTGTATTTTCCTTTCTAGAAAAGAATCTCTGCATTCCTGAGGTGCCTCTGATTCTCAGAGTAGGAGTGACATTCCAGGAGGGGTTTATTGGATGGGGACGGCCCTTTAGCAGGGTCACTGCATTGTTAGCAGCTGTGCAGCCCAGCACCGTCCTCATCCCCCATGGAAGATGGTGTTTTCTGCGCGTGCCAGCCGCTCAGCATCAAAATGCGGCAATCTGCTGCTCGCTGCCAGCATGTGTTAGCCAGGAGGGGTCAAGCTGGTGCCTTCGTGAGTAGTCCGTGGTATCCAACTTGAGCAACTGGTTTAAGAAGACAAAACCACCTGCTGTTGGTTGTGGAAACAATGACACGGAAGGCTGCTGAGAGTGGAAGCGTCACAAACTGTGTTGAAAGTGTAATGCAGCAATGAGGAGAGCACCAACTGAGGAAGACCTTAATGCGTCCTTTACTGCTGCTGGCTGTTGTGAAAGCTTTGACTCACCAGGCAGCTGCTTACACCTTTGTTTAAGGCCATTTCTTGCTGATGCTCATCACAGGTGCAGGAGTTCAGACCCTCTGGCTCTGCACTTTTACGTTCCCCTGATTTTTCAGCATTTGTGGTTTTGTTGGATTAGTATTGGAAGCAAAGGAGCAAATTGCCCTAGTGCAGAAAGCTTTGAGCTAGCTGAGCAATTTCAGTTTCTGGTGGTTTGGTACAGAATCTCTTTGCTGGCTGAGATGGAGCTCATAATTCTTGGCAGGCAGTGGGAAGCAGCTAGATGAGAGAGCGCTGAAAATCAGGCATTACAAGACATCTCTGCTGGATGTACATCCAGTCTCTTGGAGCAGACTGGTTACTCGTGGCAGTGTCATGCTATCTGATGTTAAATATCGGATTCCTTATTACCCTGAGGTCCCTGTAGACATTAATTTCCCTAAATATCACACAAAACTAAGCACTGTGGATTACAGGTACAGCATGCAAGGAGCCTGGGAATTTCATGTGGTCTGGCACAAAGGCATTTGCAGCATCATTGGCAGTTATTCTGCCTTCTTCCTATTGAAACTAAGGAAAAAGACACTAGGCACATGGGGGTGAAAGATGCTTCTCATTTTGGAGAAGTGTTTTGTATGTATTTGTTACAGTTATAAAGAAACCCCTTTTCACACCTGTTTTTAGAAGTGAAAGTGTGTTTCTCGGATATCGCCAGTAGCTTTCAGGAATGGAAAACTTTTCAACCAAAAGCTGCCTGTTTCTAGCCAAGTTTGTTTAATTCTCAGTGGGTTCTTTTTAATTGAAAAAGAAAGAGTTTAACTCAAACCAGCATGAAAACAGTGTGTAAACACTCTTGTTTTGATTGGAAGCTCAGGTTTTAATGAAAAAGATGTTTTCATGATAACATGTTTAGAGAGGGAAACAAAAGCTCAGAAAGACAGTTCAGGGGCAGCAGGAAATGAAAGAGCAGCAGAGGAATGGAAAAACTTTAAAGCTCTGCCATGCCAGCTGGCATCATCCAAACCTGAATTTGATGAGCCCTGCAAATGATCAGTGATTCTGACAGCAGCTTCTTCACAGAACTGTGCCCCAGTGACAAATACAGACTTCACTGTGTCCAGTTCTGGGCCCCTCAGTTCAAGAGGGATGTGGAGCTGCTGGAGGGAGTCCAGCGTAGGGCCATGAGGATGATGAAGGAAGTGGAGCATCTCCCGTATGCGGGGAGGCTGGGAGAGCTGGGTCTCTTGAGCTTGGAGAAGAGGAGACTGAGGGGTGACCTCATTAATGTCTATAAATGTGTGAAGGGTGGGTGTCAGGAGGATGGAGCCAGGGTCTTCTCAATGTCCTCTAGTGAGAGGACAAGGGTCAATGATTGTGAGCTGGAACATAGGAGGTTCCACATCAATATGAGAAGGAACTTCTTCCCAGTGAGGGTGACAGAGCACTGGAAGGGGCTGCCCAGGGATGTTGTGGAGTCTCCTTCACTGAACATGTTTAAGACCCACCTGGATGTGTTCCTGTGTGACTTGGTCTAGGTGATCCTGCTGTGTCAGGGGGATTGGACTAGATGATCTTTCGAGGTCCCTTCCAATCCCTAATGATTCTATGATTCTCTCTGTGCAGCTGCACCAGGTCACCCTTGGTGTAAGTTTCTTTCGGCTTTGGTCGTGGCTGTTACTTTGCCTGAGGGTTGAGATTGGTTCCGAATATTTCAGCAAGCCATGCCCTAGGAAATAACTCACTGTTCCTTAGCCTCCCTTAGCTAAAGGAATTTGTGCAGGGACTGCTGTCCTGAGAGTGGCTTTTTCTCTTCCATCATCTCCTGCACAAAACTCCATGGAGAACAGGGAACACAGTGATGATAAGAGAACAGGAGAGGGAAGGAGTATTGCCTTGGGACAGTTAAACTGCCTGTTGCACGTCTTGGGCAGAAGTGCCCGGGAAGCTGCTGAAACAACAAGGTGGGTGCAAGCCCTTGTGTCAACAACCATCTCTTTAATGATCCCTTGTGCAGCACTCCACACGTTGGCTCACTCCTGACCAGGCTCTTGCAAGCGAGTTCAAGCTGCTGAGGTGTTTACAGCACAGCCTGTGCAGCTCTGCAACACAAAAACAGCTCTGCAATCCAGACAAGCTTGGAAGCTGCCCAGGGATTTCCCAAGCTGGTTCTTACGTTCTCTGGCTACAATTCCTAAGGCAGGAAATGGGATCAGTGCTAAGACACAGTGATAATAGTGACTCAATTACTGGATTGTGAGACTTGGACCGTCTTCTTCTGGACAAGTTGCATATTCCTAATGCTGGACAAACTGTCAGGTTCCTCCCCAGTGCTGCAGTCACTGCCTTCCCAAGAGGTTGGATATCTCTTCTGTATTTTCAGCATTCTGCTGCTCTCATAATCATGTTTACTGATGCAGATATGGGCAAATATCTGGGTTTGATTTAGTGTGTCCACCTTGCAAAAACCTACAAGAAGCTTACTGGAGTCATGTTTGTGTTACTGGGCTGAATCATTCCTGTCTGATTCGTGTTTCGTGGCAAATGGCCAGCACCTCCAGTTACATCAATGAGCTAAAATACTGATAGAAACGAATCTGTCAGTTCAGAAGGGAGAACTAGGTGGCAGTACTGACACCATAAAATCCAGCAACATCAAGAACCATCAGACTCCGTTTAACTTTTCGAAGGCAGCATCGTTTATTTACAGTGTTGGATGCACACTGATCGCTCCACCTGTTGCTCCTACTGCCTACAGCAACTGCACAACTTTTGTACGTGCATCCCATTTCTAATACTTGTGTAGTCACTGTGTGAACCCCGAAGAACTCACAAGGTCCTTTTACGGTCTTCTGGAAGGTCTCTGGTGGCCTGTAGTGGGATCTGATGATTGTTTATTTGAGGGGTGGATTTCCCATGAACTTCCAGGTGTCTTCTCTGAATGTGGTCAGGAGTTAGATCCCAATTCTATTCAATGTCTGTACTCATGACCTGGAGTCCACCCTTAGTAAATTTGAGGATGACACCAAGTTGTGGAGGGAGTGTCGATCTGAAGTGGAGGAAGATGCCACAGAGAGATCTGGACAGGCTGGGTCAATGAGCAGAGGCCAACAGGATGAGGTTTAACAGGGCCAAGTGCAGGGTCCTAGATTTGGGCCACAATAACCCCCTGCAGCTGCAGACTGGGGGATGAGTGGCTGGAGAGCAGCCTGACAGAGAGGGACCTGGCAGTACTGGTTGGCAGCCAGCTGAATAGGAGCCAGCAGGGCACCCAGGTGGCATGAAAGGCCAGTGGCATCCTGGCTTGTATCTGCAATAGCATGGCCAGCAGGACTAGGGATGTAATCCTTCCCCTGTACTGTGCACACTACTCCCCTTGAGTACTGGGGACAGTTCTGGGCCCCATACTTCAAGAAAGAGACTGAGGGACTGGAGCAGGTCTGCAGGAGCAATGAAGATGGAGAAGAGACTGGAGGGACAGGCTCATGCAGAGAGGCTGAAGGAGCTGGAGGTGTTTAGCCTAGAGAAGACTCAAGGGGGACCTTCTCCCTCTCTGTATCTCCCTGAAGAAGAGTTGCAGTCAGCTGGGAGCTGGGCTCTTCTCTCAGGCAACTAGCGACAGGACAAGAGGGCAGAGCCTGAAGCTGCCAGGAGACGGTTAGGTTGGATTTTAGGACTCGCTTTCTCCTGGAAAGGGTGATCAGACACTGGAATGGGCTGCCCAGGGAGGTGGTGGAGTGCTTAAGGAAAGACTGGACATGGCACTCAGTGCCCTGGTCTAGGTGGTTGTGGTGACGTTAGGTCCTGGGCTGGGCTTCGTGATCTTAGAGGTCTTTTGCACCCTCAATGGTTCTGCGATTCATTCCGTTTGTGAAGGTTTTGTGCTGCTCAGAGGGCAGCAGATAGCTTGGCTTTCCCGCCTCGTCTTTGCCTTGTCCGAGATGCTGCTTTGTACTGAAGACAGGTGCTCGTTAGCTAAGCAGACATCCTCGAAGACCCGCTGCGGTTAGTTGCGCTTACTGCCGCACCTTCCGTTTGTGTCCAAGGTTCACTTCGGTCCCTGCGGCCAGCTAGCTTCAAGAAACAAGTTGTGGAAGTTTAACAAGCAAAAGCAACTTGCCCCGATGTATTCCCACATGTGTTGGTAATGAGGATGTGTCATTCACGCAGGCTTCTTCATCCTTCACAAGTGAACCTGCTCAGCACAGCTAGAACTGGGTGTGTAGGAGCACCTGTAAAGCTTCCTGCACGTGTTCAGCGTTCCCTGCAGTCCTCTGGTGGGAAGGAACACGACCTGATGGCTGCGTGCTGAGGCTGGCTGTCCCAGGCTGTCGTCTTCTGCTTTGACTTCGTTCTGTTTTGCTTCCTGCAGGCCAGCCAGCTGGGAGTGTACCGGGCCTTTGTGGATAACTATGAGGTTGCCATGGAGACAGCAGAGAAATGCTGCCAAGCCAATGCTCAGTTTGCTGAAATCTCTGAGGTAATGTCACGGTCTTAAGACACACGAGCCGTCTGGGTCTGACTAATGCCTTGCAGCGTCGCTCCTGCCTGTCCTCCCAGTATCCCTGCAGCCCTGGCTGTGAGGGGCTGTGAGCTCCGGGTAACTCACTGCTTCAGCTTATGTTCATACAGCGATTTATACTTGGGTCACACAGGCAGCCTTAGGGAATCTCCTAGGCATTGGCATTGCCTTGAACTTCACAGCAGTGTGCAGCCCTCGTGCGTTTCTTAGAAGAGAAAGACGCGTTTGAGTCTGTCAGGTATTTCTCTCGCTAATGATGTTGCTGGCTCTGATGCGAAAAGCCAGCCCTGGTGGCCGGCATCGTGGCTGCCAGCAGAACCGCACCTCTGCGCCAGTGAAGCTGGGAGTTTCAGCCATAATTATAATTTTTCATTCGGCTGCTCTCGTTTCCTCTCATTCAGAGGAGGAGTCTCCTGTGTCAAATCATTTTGAGTGCTTTTGGACACTTCCTGGGCCACCAGCTTTGCCTGCAGTGCACTGACCCTTTGCAGGGCGGTTACTGTGTCGTAAAGAACTCGGTTGCCTTAGTTGTGTGGCCTTAAAACAAAGAGATGAACATCAGAGCTGAATAATGCTAGAGCTGTTTACTGCTCTGAGAACACTCCCAGACACATTCAGTATAGCTTGTCCTTTTCGTTTTTTATGATAAAGGGGGAACATTTTATTTTACCTCTTTGAAATGAGGCAGCAAGGCTTGCCCCTTGGGACCTGCTGTGCTGCTCATCAGAGTGCAAATGTCAGCTAATCTCCATCAGGTTCTGATCTTTTGCTTGACCACTTTTGTGCTCTAGTGGGGTCATCTCATCAGTAGAGTGCTTCCCCTGTGCTTACTCTTCTTTCAGTAACAAAATGCATTTCATGGAGTTCTCCCTTTATTGGCAGTGGGTTAGTAAGTGTTATAATAGTATGGATAATAGATAATGTTATAATAGTCCCTAGAAGACAAGCTAGATTCTAGGATCCCAGGGCCCTGGGTTCCTTGTCTTGCTGTTTTCTGAAGGATAGTTCTGGAGCCATGCTAGCATCTTCTGTGTCTGGAATCATGGCGATGCTGACTTAAGCCTCTGTCCTCGCGAGGATTCGGAGCAGAGCGCGTCCATGCGTGTGGCCGTGCGCAGAGAGAGGAGTCGCGAGCATTGTTCTTCTGCAGCAGAACAGAGCTCCCTTCTCCAAGGTCACCCCACTCTGAGTACAGGTCTGAGGAAATACAACCTGGGGGTACTGCTGCCAGTCCTGTACTTTGTTTATTGGTGCTATACACGTGCTGTGAGAGCAGCGGCATCCTCACGGACGGGGCTTTCTCCTGCGAGTGATTTCAAAACCCCACCGTTCCTGCCCCTGTAGGTGTTTTGTGCTTCGCTGTAACTTTGCTGACAGTGCACTTCTAAGAAAATTTATCAGTGTTTGAGGTGTGTGTGTGCCTGTGGCATGGAACTGGTGGATGTAAGGAGGAAGAAATGACATTTGTCTTTTGGTGACTTGAACTGTGATAGGACAGCCCTCTGTCCACACTTGGGCCCTCCCTTGGAGGAGCAGATGTCTCTTACATTTCCGTGTGATATTTCAAGGTGATTGACCATCTGCTACATGAGTTTTCTTTTTCTTTTAGAACCTAAAGGCTAGAAGCACAAAGGAATCTAAAGATCAGACGACGAAAAATTCCTTGGAAAGTGAGTGATCTGTGCAGGGGAGGCTGTGGTTTGTCAGGACTGTGTGGAGGCTGCTGTCAAATCTCTGCTCTCATTCTTTTTAAATGCTGGAAAGTTATGGAGTCTCTTATAGCTCTACCTGTGAAATCAGTTCCCTTCTGCAAGGTAGCAGAGCTTGTGCGTAGTAAGCTGCATGTGTGCATGGGCAAGCCCCTGTCCAACTTAAAACCTTCTCAGTCTTTTTGGGCAAACTAGGACGACCCAGAGGACTGCTGTGATTTTTTTTTTTTTTTTTAATGGAAGATCTACTGGGCACTGACAGCACAGACACAGTCCCAGCAATTACTGTTCTATGGTTTTTGCCCTATGGTAGCACTAAGAGATCCTGGTCAAGATCAGGTCCCGGGGTGCTTGTCTCTACACACACAAGTAAAAGACACCCATGCTGAAAGAGGCTTCCATACTCACAAAGAGAAAAGCCAGTCCCCTTCCTGTTCTGGCCTATCATCAAGATTTGCAAGCACTTACCTTGTCATGCTGAACTCTCCAGAAGGGAGGGATGTGCTTGTAGGAACCTCCTCGGCAACTTTAAGGGGTCATGGCCCGATTCTAACCCATGGGATGGGGCAGGTTGCCATGGGATGTCAGACTTGTGCTATACTGGGTGCAGTACCCTGTGTGTTCCTCATCCACTGTGTGCCAGGGTGTGCTAACAAGTGGGCAGCTGCTTGCTCTGCAGCCTGTTTCCTTCCTCAGTGTGTTCCTGTGTTTTAATGGCCCTGCAGTGTGTCACCCTCAGAGAAGGGAATTTTCCAGTAGCTCATCAATACTAAGCCTGTGCCTGTACAGTC
Source organism: Rhinopomastus cyanomelas (assembly GCA_013400115.1). NCBI lineage: Eukaryota > Metazoa > Chordata > Aves > Bucerotiformes > Rhinopomastidae > Rhinopomastus > Rhinopomastus cyanomelas. The sequence continues at coordinate 836,142 of VXBP01001971.1, read as the reverse complement.
TGGTGCCTTGGACAAGTTGCTCTGTTGGAGCAGTGTTTAGATCCATCTTCCTCATGTTCCTGCTGCTTTTTTTTTCCACAGCTTTGTTGTACAAGCCAGTGGATAGAGTGACTCGCAGCACACTTGTCCTGCATGTAAGTATCTGAAGGGTAGATTTTGAACTTCAGGCTCCTTTCCTGTTTTCTTTGCCCATCAAATTTTCCATGGAGCCGCAAGATTGCAAAAGTCAGCTGCACAAGAGCCTCTTCCATTTGCACTAGGGGAGGGAGTCTTTAAGTACGACCCTGCTGTCTCTTCAGCAGAGTTACCAAGATGTGGAGCCAGGCTCTTCTCAATGTCATCTAGTGATAGGACATGGGGCAATGATTGTGAGCTGGAACAGAAGAGGTTCAACATCAATATGAGAAGTAACTTCTTCCCAGTGAGGGTGACAGAGCACTGGAAGGGGCTGCCCAGGGAGGTTGTGGAGTCTCCTTCACTGGAGATGTTTAAAACCTGCCAGGATGTGTTCCTGTGCGACTTGGTGTAGGTGATCCCGCTGTGTCAGGGGGATTGGACTAGATGATCTTTCGAGGTCCCTTCCAATCCCTAATGATTCTATGATTGTATGAAGTGCAGAGCATTATCCTCGTCTTCTAGCCACAAGGCCCTGCTCTAATCTGTATGAAGAAGTGGAGGCATCTTGTTCTAAAACTAGCTAGGAACTCTCAGACTCTTCTAGTTTCAAGTGCTGCTCATGGTTCTGTTCTTGTTTCTGTTCCTGGTGTCAGGATTTGCTCAAACACACTCCTGCAAGCCACCCGGATCATCCGCTCCTGCAGGATGCTCTGCGGATCTCACAGAACTTCCTCTCCAGCATCAATGAGGAGATCACTCCTCGCCGGCAGTCCATGACTGTGAAGAAGGGGGAGGTGAGTCTTCCTGCTTTCGTTACTCTCTCGGTTTCTAACTGCTGGTTGTGCCTTCTCTGTAGAGCTGACTAGGAAGTTCCGCTATTAATTTATTTGTTGCTAAGAAACAGTTTGTGCAGTGTCCTTGTTCTCTGAAGGATGCGGTTCAGCTCCCCTTTGTTTGCTGTTCAGAAAACAGTTTGGAACCCAGAGAAAAAGTAGAGTCAGAGGTGCATGTTTGGCATTGCTGCATTGTGTCACGTAGGATTTCTCCGACGCTTGCTGCTGTGCACCAAATGGATTTTTACCTGCAAACTGAAACCAAACAGGGAGCCTGGCAGGAGGAAACGGGGAGGCAACAGCAGAAATCGTAAAGTCTGGAAAGTCTGTTTTCCAGAATCTTCATTATCACCATAAACCTCTTTTTCTCTAGTGTCCTCATTTCTAAAGTAGAATATTGTACATGGGACAAAGGAAGCAAAACGACTTGCATGGTCTGGGAAAGCTAAAGGAGCTGATCGACTCGTTAGGCTGTCAGACAGCCCTGCCAGGAGCTGCACTGCACTCGGTTCAAAGATAACAAGTTCCTTTACTTCATGCAGTGTTGTGCACGGAGGGCACAGAGCTGGAGGCTGGCAGTGTCCTGTGTGCCTCTGTAGGCTTCATTCATCTGCCTCACAATTTTGTTAGAAAGCAATTGAGTCCTTCCTGATGTGAAAAGGCCCAGGCCAGCAGAAGTATGAAGGGAGAGGAGGATGTAGGAGATTGGGCAAAAGAGGCAGCCCAGAGAACAGAGCACACATGTGGAAGAGATTGTAGCAGTGAGGCAGAGACACTGCCTGATCAAATGAGACCCCAACAATCCTGTAGAACAACACTTCTGTTGTCCAGGAGGTTGTACCTTCACGGTGTGTTCTCAGATCCTGCCAGCTAAGCATGCACGGCTTTAGCTGTGAAACATCTTCAGCCGATAAAGACTTGCTGGGAGCTGCAGCACTGAGAATTCAGTGTGCTTTGTCCTCATGTCTCGCTCCTTGTTTCATTTTGTCAAGTTGAGGAAGGGCTGAGCAGCTGAGGGCTGCGACATCAGTCACTAGGGCCTCCGTGATAGTGGCTGGTCTCGTTACAGCAGGTGCCAATTGAGTCGTAGCAGGAATCTCAGCCTAGCATGCCCCCCTCACAGAGGAGGGAGTGTTTTGTGTTCCTCGGTTGTCTGTCAGAATCTCAATGAGGGATGCGGGCTTTGAAAAGTGTCGGAGAATCTTAATGAGGTGCCCAGGCAGAGGGGCTCGCTCAGGAGAATGATCCCGGTGATCTCTTTTTGGAGTGGTGTGCTTGTCAGATCTTTAGAGAGAAGGAAGGGGAGCCTTGCCAGGATTGAGCTCAGCAGATCTGTTCACACACTCGCCGGTCCTGCAGTGGACTCATGTATGATGTGGAGATGGAAAGAAGAGAATGTACCCAAGCAGTGGTTGTGCTGGAGGGGACTGAGCATCCTTTGTGCCTCCCCGCAGTGCTCACAGCTTGCACTGAGCCCAGGGAAGAAAATAACTTGCTTCTAGTGCTTCCCAGAATTTGCCTTTCACTCTGGGAGATACTTTCTTTAGTTGCTTGACACCAGTATCCCACTTTTATCAAGGTGATAACGGCCCAGTTGACACCAGTCTGTCGAGAGAAGGGTACGTTCACTGTCTGCACAGTAATCTAGAGACACAAGTCTGCTCCCAGCTACTTCATGTGGGTTAGTGATGGCTGCTCCTTGCTACAAGCTGCTCAGCTTGGGGTCATGGCTGGGTTTTGTTTATGCCTGTAAATCTTTCCTTTTCTACTTATCCCTTCCTCCCACTCGTCTTGCTTCTGTGTCCCCTAGGGTGACAGGACACTGTGCAGTTTGCATCTCCTAATTGACTGCTCTCAATGCATAATGCATTTTTCATTTTAATGAATCACCAGCCTGCTTTGATGGCTTTTTTCATTATTTGTCTTCCTCCCATTGAAATTTCCTTGGTGGAAAGGAAGGAGGGAAATCAGACCTTTCCCCTCATGTATTGCTTAGGTGCTGATCTCGGTTATCTTTTTTCCCCAGTCCTTGCCTTTTATGTGGAATATTTTTCCCCTCTGAGTGTGTCATGGGGAGGAGTCAAATCTCCTTTGCCAGCCTCTTGCTCCAGCTCTTTTTTTCATTATTACTTTGAACTGGGGAAAGCAGGCAGTTAATCTCCCTAGTGACAGGCTGCAGAGGAGAGGAGTGCAGGTCAGTGTTCCTCCCTCTTCCAAAGGAGATTCCCTGTGCTGGGAACATCCTTGCAGTCTGAGCTGCCTGCTGGCCCCACTGCATGGTGGAGGTCTCCTTCTGCACGCCAGCCCCCTGAGTCAGTGGGCTTTTTTCTGATTCCAGATTCTGGTTGCAGATTTTATATGAACTGAAATGTTTCAGTGATGTGTAATTCCCTGGACTGACTCTGGCTCTCAGGTAGTGCAAGGAGGTGGGAGCAAACAGTGAAACGATTCACCAGAGGGGCAGAAGGGGCCACAACGGGGAAGGCAGGATTGCTGGATTAAGACTACAACACGGTTTGGTCCTTGCTGCCTGCCAGGCTGATCACAGCTTGGCCCCTCTGCTTTGTGGTTTGCTGAGGGCTGTGATACAGAGGAGCAAGGACAGTCCTAGCCTGGCAACACAGAGGAGCCTAGAGGGCTGATCGGCCTTTGGGTCTGATTCCTTTCATCCTGAGGTGCTGCCTTCTCTTGCTCTCTCCTTTTCATCCCGTATTTCAAACTTTGTGGGCTTAATTTTATAGGATATTGGTGGGTATCCACTTTGCCAGCCCTCTAAGTAACCAACTAATATATGGATGGCAAGGGGGGCTGAGGAGCACTCTGCCTTCTGACTGGGAATGCGAGTGGTGGGGACTTCCACCCTGTAGGACCATGGAGCAGGCATCTCCTTTGATCACTGTTGATCTTTACTCAGTGCTATCTGCTTGGCTTAAACAAGGAACCTGTTTAAGGTGCTGCTGGGGATAGTCCCTTGGGGAAATAGGAAAATCTGAGCTTGTGTCATCTTTCCCTGACAGAACTGGAGGCTTGTGTTTGACCAAGAGTCAGCCTGTTCTTGTACTGCAGAAATTAGTGAAACTGCAAAATACTGCAGAGTTTGTGTGGGAGATGGTGGTTTCTTTTCTGACTGCTTCTCGTCAGCTTGGTCTAGGTGATCCTTCTCCAGCAGGGGGGTTGGACTAGATGATCCTTGACGTTCCCTTCCGATCCCTAACGTTCTGTGATTCTGTGATTTCAGGACAGTTCAGACCAACCTGGGTGGTGGTGGCTGCTNTTGGTCTAGGTGATCCTTCTCCAGCAGGGGGGTTGGACTAGATGATCCTTGACGTTCCCTTCCGATCCCTAACGTTCTGTGATTTCAGGACAGTTCAGACCAACTCAGGTGGTGGTGGCTGCCGCTTCTGCCTCACACCTGGCTGTGCAGACCCACCCTCCCTGCAGTGTTTGCACTGGTTTAATGTGAGATCCCCATGGAGGAATGGAGCTGACTGAAACCAAAGACTCCCTGATTTTGGGGGACACTGTGCTGGCGGATTAGTGTCTGCTCTCATCAGCACCAGTCCAGACACAGGTGGCCTGACAGGCAGATCCTTCTGGGATTACGCCCACTAGATCAGCTAACGCTGCTGCACACTTTTCCCTTGTCCTGGGGAGAAGAGGCTCTATGGCAGCAGTTTGAAACTGCAGACAAGGGACTGCTGTCTGACTTGGTAGAGGCTCTTGTTTAAGAGAGACCAGGGATGCTAAGGATGGTCTTGGATGCTTCACTCTGAGTCTTACAGCTGAAGCTGGAGAGCTGTTAAAACAGGCTGTTAAAATGCTGAAAGAGCAACCAGCATAGCTCCCTAGGCAGAGCACCCCTTCGTTCTGCAGCGCTGGGCTTGGAACATGCACGCACAAGGAATCATTTTCTTCCTACGCTCTGCAGAAGCCAAGCCACCTCTTCCTCGCTGACATATGCCAATACCCATCTCCTGCTTCTTCCCTCCTCCTCCTCCTCGTGCATCACACATGTTCCAGCCCTTCCCGGGGCTCTCGCCCACACGCGCTGCAGACCTGCGCTGTCACCACATCAGACAAGCTCTCTCCTCACGCGCAGGCAAAGAGATGGCCCTTTGTACAGCTGTGGCTCTGGAGGAGGAGGCTTTTACGTCCCGCTGTTCAGGATGTGTCTCAGACAAGCTGGTCTTCTGCCACTCTTCTTGAACTGTACTTGACAGCAGCACAGAACCACTGTAGGATGAAGATGAACATACAGGTAGTTATGGGGTTGGTAGCACAGGACAGGGAGATGTGCTCCTCTTACCTGCGTCACTGCACAATGCTAACAGGTGATACAGAGGGCATATCCAAGTACTGAAGGAGGGACAGGGACAGTTTGTCCGGAGCACGAAGGTGAGTGGGAGAAGAAGCAGGTGAAAACATGCAGAGGAACACAGGAACTCCTAGGAAGGAGACTTGGGACTTGCAAAGCTCCTGTACAGGTACAGTGTAAGAGCCATTGAAAGTAACAGCTCAGGCCCTGTTCTAAAGGTTAAAGTTGATCCTAATTCACTCCATTGTGATACAGAACAGGAAGTTTTCCCTGGAGCCTCCTCCTGGAACATCTCTCTGTAGCTGAGCTGAGCTCCTGTGCAGACGTGTGACATGGTGTTCACCTCTTGGGGCAGAGGATGGGCCGCTGCCACTTTGGTCTTAAGCTTAAATTTTCTTAGGTGTTTATTTGATGTCTGCAGACTCAGTTGACCTGTTTGCCACTGCGATAGTGCAGGAAGACTCGGCGCCTTCGGAGCCCTAGCAAACAGTAGCCGGCAACAAGGCAGAGAGACATGTTTTCCCACACGCTGGCTGTTGTGTATCCTGTATAGCAGGATCACCCAGTTGGAAGACCTTGTGTGTCGGGAGACTACTGAAGGAGTAGCTGTTGCTGGCCCTGGATAGGAGGAGGTTCTCAACCTGCCATAGGCCTGTGGAGCAGAGTTGACAAAGGCGTCAGACTGCCATGAGTCCTGGTGGTGCCCCCCCAGGGTGGGGTAGGATGGACTGACTCACATCAGGAGGTCCAGGAAGGTGCCCTGTGCTCCATCGCTGTGGTGTTTGGCAGGGATCTGGTGAGCCAGTTGGGAAATCCTTTTATTGTTTCCCTCTGACCTGCTGAACCCTCCCAGCAAGATGAATCATTTTCAGCAAAGGATGTGACCCTTTGCTGGCAGCTCGTCCTCCGCTCCACTAGTGCAAAGCAGCCTGGGGCATGCTTGGCATGCCCAGCCCTAGCGCAAGCCCTGGTTTTGCAGTGAAGCTGGTACTTAGATCTAACACTGAGCTCCACAACCCTGTGGGGAGAGATTTCCTGACTTGATCCACATATGCTTTCTCCTGTTCTCTCCTTTCCAAGTATTTGATTGCTGTTGTGGCAATTTAGCCCTTCTGCTTGCTGCAGGGAGAGTTTCTCCAGTAGCTCCTGATGAGATGCAAAGAAGGAAAAGTCTGAGGAGCTCAGTGTGTTCCTCTGAGTGGCTGACTGGAACCCTTCACTTTTACCTTTTTACTTACATCTTCTTCGCATGCAGCTCTCTTTGGGAGATCAAGCTGCCAAAGACTTTTTTCTGCCTCCTGGTTGTGCTGTGTCTCACGTCAGTCAGGGGAGTGTGAGCCAGAATCAGCTCAGTGCCAATGAGTGGTACCTCAGTTCCAGATGGGACCTGTGAAGGCTGTTGCATCTCACCCCTGGTTTGGTGTTGTGTGGCTGAGCTTCCTGCTTGGGATTTGGGGGGTGTGGGACAGAAAGCGCATGGCTGCTTTGATGATTTCTGCTTGGAATGGAATTGTTGCCATGAACTGTGCAGCAACAGGTTAGGTGTGACTACAGAATACGGAAGGGGTGGCCTGGTTGAGCCAGGCAAGTGATGCCAGGAGGTCTACAGCCTTGCTGCAAGGAACATGGATGGACTCTTCCTTTCTTGCTTTGCCTGTAAAAGGTTTCCAGTCACTGGTGCCCCTGTATGGGTTCCCCCTTCACTTGAAGATACAATTTTCTTTAAAATTCTCTGGTCTAGATGACGGTACTGGAGTACTGCTAAAGCCAAGGGGCTGATGCAGGGCTGAGCAGTACCTCTTCACAGTCCTCCAGCAGCTCTCCTGGGGTGAAAGAGACTGCAGGTCGTTGTTGGCCTGTCTGTGCCACCAGAGACACTTCTCAGGGTGGGTGCTAGGTCTGTGCAATGGACTAGCCTGGGGTGTTTTTCTCTTGGGAGCCCTCAGCGGGGTGCTGGGCAGGAATGGTAGCTGATCTCACACCCTGCTGGTGCATGGCAGAGGGGCAGAAGGCTGGGCCAGTGCCATGTTTCTGCCAGGTGGAGAGGGCACAGTGCCACATCCTGCTGGGTAGCAAAGATGAGTGAGCTGTGAGAACATCTTTACACCTACGAGCGATGAGCAGAGGTTGAGCTGGCAGCAAGCAGCTATTGTCATTGCCCTGGAGGAGCTGAGCTGATTTGCAGTGTAATTAATATGCATCAGATCTAGAAACCTGAGATCAGGGTTTGGCTTGCCACGAAAATACCTTCTCGTGTTTGGTTACTGCTCACAAATGAAAATCTCTGCAGCTGCAGAGTTTGTTTTTGTTTCTGCTACCACATACCTGCTCCTTTTATTTATGTATTTTTCAAGCTCAGTGTTTCTTGTTTTTCACCTGGAGTTTGGTGGCCAGGCAGGAGCAGGGGGTGCACACAAATGTGCATCAGCAGCAGAGACATGAATGTAGGCAGGCACTGCTCTCCAGAACCTGTGAGGAGAAGCCAGGAGGGTCATGCCCACCTGAAAATAAACACTAATGAATGTACAAGCCCTTCTGAGCTTAAGTTACTGCTGGATACCAGCTCTCCATAGGCTCTTGCCCAGAGATGGGGCAACAGTCTGCTAGGGAGCAGCTTTGCTTCCCAGCTCTCTGGGAAAGGCGCAGCTTTGGCTGCTACTTGCAGACTTCAGGACCTTTGCGTCGCAGTGGGCAGCACCAGGAGTAGATGCTGACACTGCTGTAGGTGCTCTGACAGCTGGCAGTGGGGCCTGTCAGCTGCAGACAGGGAAAATGCAAACTCAGTCGACATCAGGAAGCTCGGGGTGCTGTAGAACGGAGTGTGGAAACAAGAGTCATGTCCTTGCGGGCATGGCTGTGCCCTGTGTTCATTGCTGTGGTGCCCGCTGGGCTCAGGACTGATGTGGTTTGTTTTCATTTTTGAGAGCCAAGATGGAAGAGCGGTGGGCGGAAGGAAAGGCAGCGGCGGTGGGGGGGAGGGTGCACACCCACACCTTCTGCAGTAAATGTGTTCAAGGCTTGTTAAGTTATGCAGCAGATGGATCCGCAGGCACAGCTTAGGAAACTGAGGCAGCCAGTCTGCTTTGGGTGACCTCACCTTGCTCAGGTTAACTGCTGCAGAGCTGAGCACAGCTCCCTTGCAGAGACTCTTGAGTCACGCTTCCTGATGTGAGAGTCCTGGAGACGCTGCTGATCAGGAGTTGAGGGGTTCTGCTGAGTTCAGAGCAGAGGCCTGGGGAAGGCTGGCAGCAGCAGAGGGAGGTGTTGGTCAGCACAGGGCACGGTTAGCAGGTCTGTCCTCACCAGCCATGGTACTCTCAGGTGTGTAAGGCCTGTGTAATGTGTCACTGTTTTGTTTCACGGGAGCATCATCTGAGCTGGACTAGCAAGCGCATGGTACAGATCTGGACAAAGTACCATGGCTTAGCTGTGTGCAGCAGCTGATGGCTCCCGCTCGCTCTGGCTGTGAATCAAGACAACGCTGACAGCTCAAGACACCAACATTTGCCCAAGGTGGAATACCACTGCCTTCAGTGGGAGACATCTGTTTGAGATGTGCAGAGTCCTGTTGATCCTGGCGTCAGTGCCTGAGTAGGGCTGGAAGCTCCTGGTTTGGTCACTGCTAAGAGCACCCAGCCGTCTGCCTCAGTGCAGTGCTCCAGCCTTTTTGTCTTTCACCCCTGGATCCCTGTGAGGGCATTAGGGAAGCAGTGCTTCTGCCTCCCAGCATGTGCCTCTTACGTATGAGGTTGTAACGCTCCCTGGAACTAGGAACGGGAAGCAAACACGAGCGTTGTGCAGCCTCTTTGCATTGTCTGGGTTTGGGGAATGTTTATACAATGAGTGATACCTACAAGGTATGGGTACAGGTATGGGGTGGGAGCATATCCATCCGGAGGGTTCTGTTCAAACACAAGCTCATAAGGGTCTACAGAGAAGTTTGGTTGATACAGTTCTGTTCGGGAATTACCCCTTGACAGCACTTGTAATAAAGAGGCAGCAGTGGCGTTCGGCTGGCTCTGTTGGCAGCCCACTGTTGTGAACGGGGAGTGGAGCTGTTGATGCGTTCGCTCCTCTGTCCCCAGTGGAGTAGCTTCAGCTGGATTCAGGGGCTGGGTAAGTGACTCCCTGCAGAAAAGTGGTGTTTGCTGCTCTCTGCCGGCTTCTGAGGGGACGATGTGCTGCCAGGGCTTCTGGCCCTTGGGTGCACAAGCTGGGTGGTGACGGGCTGAATTACACCTAGGCTTAGGAACCGAGCGATGGGGAAGAGCCTGAAGTCTGACCCAGAACCAGATAACAGAGGAGGTACGTGGCCACTTGTGCCCTGAGTGAGAACGCTGTGGCATGGAGCAGAGCTCATAGCAGGGGACATTCAGTGGCCTTTTAACGTTTTTCTGAGTTACGTGGGTTTGATGAGTTGGCTCTGGTCGGAGCTGTGTGTGAGCCCTATGTAGCCAAAGCTGGGCTCCTACTGCACTAATGAAAATGTGTTTTCTGTTTTTTTCACCAGCACCGGCAGCTGCTGAAGGACAGTTTCATGGTGGAACTGGTCGAAGGGGCTCGCAAGCTCCGTCATGTCTTTCTGTTTACTGATCTGTTCCTGTGTGCCAAGCTCAAGAAGCAGATTGGAGGGTGAGATTTTCTTTCGGGACCACGTGCTTTGCACCTTGGCTTCAGCACAATCCTGGGGTTAGCCAGACATTTTAGTTGTGCAGGAACACCTCAGATGTAGTTTTGAGTTTTGGTCATATTTATGTGCTTCCTAGTAGTGCGACTTGATCTAGGGTTTCCTGCTCTGGCAGGGGGATTGGACTAGTAGATGATCTTTCCAGGTCTCTTCCAATCCTAATGTTCTGTGATTCTGTGACCTGGGTACCCAACCATAATCCACAGGTGTAGTTACACAGATCATTAAGTGTTAGAAGGGCCTTCTAGAGGTCATCAAGTACCATCACCACGATAGAACCTAAGGCAGGTCACATAGGAATGTATCCAGACAGATCTTGAAAGTCTCCGGAGAAGGAGACTCCCCAACCTCTGAGTAGCCTGTGTTCTCTGTAACCTTTACAGTAAAGAAGTTTTTTCTCATGTTGAGGTGGAACTTGTGCTCTGATTTACCTCCATTACCTGTTGTCTTATTACAGAGTGCAAGTGAAAAGAGACTGTCTCTTTCCTCTTGACACCCAGCCCTCATGTATTTCTGTACAGTAATTAAATTCCTCAAAGCAGGGAAGGATCAGCAGGGTTGTAACCATCTATTATATGAGACTTTGGTCAAGTCATCTCTCAATAAAGTTTAACTCCTCCTTCCCGAAGCCTTCCTGGGAAAATAGGATGAGCTGCTGTTCATTCTTCTGCTCCCCTTTCTTTTAGTAGGTGGCATTCTAGACTTTGTTTTGTTGCTCAGGTTATTAATTTGGGCCTTTTGGAGAAAAATGGAAAAAGTACACTGGGCAGCCTCTCTCGCCCCAAAGTATATGAACAGCTTTGTTGGGTTTTTTCAAACAAATGATGGAGGAGGAATCTTTACCGATATACGCACCCCAAACAGGACTTCACTTGGTAAATGTTCTGCTTAGGTAGTCCCCTCTTATCTTCTTGCTTCTCCTCAAGCAAAAAGTTGTCCCTGGACCTTTAGAAACTTGTTAGAAATTCATCTTCTAAAGAGCAAGATTTTCCCAAGAGTGGGTGTTCTTGATGGTTGAGGTGGAGAGGGAATAACTCACTTGAAACATTACAAGAAGTGAACCACTTGTGCTGGTGAAGTCACTGGAGAATCACTGTTACAAGCTGTCTTTTCCCTCTTGTGGCTGGATCGCACAGAGCGATTGTACGAACGGCTCACCTGCCCCAGCAGGCTCTCCTAGCTTCGGCAGAGGACACCTGGGTTTGGATCACGGGTAGCAGCTGGGTCAGAGGCACGGCATGGCTTTCGAACTTTGCCTCTGTGGAGGCTTCAGAAGGAGAGCACGCAGGACTGACAGGGTTTGGGAAAGATCACTGTGGTTTCTTAGGATGACAAGAACTAGATGGTGAAACAAGTTGCCTGGTTATGCAGCTGCTGGCGCCTGTCGGATTTGTTGCTGGAAAACAGTCCCTCACCACGGTTTTTCCACATGGGAATCACAGTGATGTTAGTCACTGCAGCAGGGAAGGACTTGTGGGAATTGGGAGTGAGTGTTGTCAACCACCAGTAGTGGTAACAGTGAAAGGTTTGGGTTTTGTCTTTCAGAAAAAGCCAGCAATATGACTGCAAATGGTACATCCCGCTCACTGACCTTAGTTTCCAGATGGTGGACGAGTCTGAGGCAGTGCCCAATATCCCGCTGGTACCTGATGAGGAGCTGGATGCCATGAAGATCAAGATATCCCAGATCAAGAATGACATCCAGCGTGAAAAGGTAAAAAGGGTTGAGCACTCCGTGACAAGGACACACTCAATGTCTCTGCTTGACACGAGAAGCTGACGGAAGCAGCATCCCATCAATTTAGACTTGATATTAGGCAACATTTTGTCGCAGAACGGGTGGTCAGGCACTGGAATGGGCTGCCCAGGGAGGTGGTTGAATTGCCATCCCTAGATGTGTTTAAAGATCATTTGGATGAGGTGTTGAGGAGTCTGGTTTAGGGGTGAACTTGTAAGGTAGGGTAGATGGTTGGACTCGATGATCTCAGGGCTCTTTTCCAACCAAAGTGATTCTGTGATTCCCAGAGCTGCACAGGATGGGGAGCTGTGCTAGGACAGACTGGTCAGCAGAGGCTTGTGTGCAGCTCTTCTCCAGCGATACCCAGATACTCTGCAGCCCTCCTCACGCACAGCTTGAATGGTGATGTCCTGTGAGAAGGCAGAAACAGATCCTGGAGCTGTACCCCACAGCTCCTCTGCTTGCACGTGACTGCTGTCCCTGAGCGTCCATGTGGAATGCAGGGCCCTTGTGCTGTGGACATGAGAGGTGCTGGGAGTGTGGCATGCTGCCTGTGGCTGTGAAAGTGTGATCCTGCCAGTGAGTTTAGTCAGAAGCCTTATCCTTCTGAATTTTTGCCGGCTCAGATAGGATTTTGAAGCCTTCGCTAAACTTCTCTGGTGTCAAACCACCAGCAAATACAAGGAGAATGCTGGCTGGGCAATTGACACAAAGTGACCCAGGCTTCTCTTGGCTTTTAAGCTGCGTTTTCTCAGAGGCCTTAGACTCCAAACCTTTCTGCAAACCACAGAGAGATGAGAATTTGACAACTGGAAGCCTGCAATTGTGTAGAACAGCAGACGTGTAACCTTGCTTGTACTGCGAGAAGGCTGTTCCCTGCACATCCAAGGAACATGCTTCTGCCTCTCTGCCCTGAATGGCTTTCAGAGGGGGCTTCCTGGAAGAGAAAGACAGCAGGGGAGGGAAAACCGTGTGGAAGTGCCTCCCTCACAACATTCAGGTGTCTAAGGTTCACGCGTCAGTGCCAGGCAATATACACGACTGTATACTAACCTTGGGGTTAGCTGATCTCTGTTGAAAATGGGTCAGTGGGTGGTGAGGAAGAGAGGAATCTGGCAGCTGGGCAGCTTCTACAGAAGTTCCTTTTAGTCTCCTTAGTTAAGGATGCATGAGGAGGACCTGGTAGTGCTGTGGCTGCCCAGTGACATGGTGCAGCTGCAGCCTCTGGATCAGAAAGTTGCAGGGTATAGTTGGGATAGTGACCACACACCTCTGTACCTTCTTCTGGGGCAGCTGCAGTTGGGGAACACAGCAAAGTCTGAGTGCAGGTACCATCTTTGTGAGCAGCTGGGAGCTCTGTGGATCCCATTGGCAGCATTCCTGGGTCTAATTGGCTACTCATGGAGAGAAGGAAGTGTGGACCTTAAAATGTGGGAGCAAACACAGAAGAATTTTATGTCCTTTGTTTTGCTCTCTCCCACACTTCAGAGGGCCAATAAAGGCAGCAAGGTCATAGAGAGGTTGAAAAAGAAGCTCTCGGAGCAGGAATCTCTCCTACTGCTGATGTCTCCCAACATGGCCTTCCGGGTACACAATCGCAATGGCAAGGTGAGTGGCTCTGGCCTCCCACAGTGTACAAGACAAGAGGTCAGGGGGTGATGGGTATCGTGTTGTGCCAGGTCTTCATGCCCTCTGTGTGATCCAAAAGCACTTTCCGGGCAGCAGGCACCTAGCCCTCAATTACGCCGAAGGTTCTGGTGACACCTCGTAAAGCTGTGACTCAGTCGTACGCAACTTTGACATTTAACAAGTAGCTCCAGAAATTAATCCTCCACCTGAGCACCTGCCCTGGCAGAGCAACAGAAACAGCTCCCTTCATCCACGATAAAGCTCTGCAGCAGCTGCTCTCTAGACTCTCCTTCAAGTTCAAGGCTTGGCACCCCTAGGACTGCCTCCTCGGGGCACCAGGGGAGCTCGGCGGTTGTGGACCTTCGGCGCTGTGGGATGCTCAGTGTGCCAGAGGTATCCCTGCTCTGGCAATGCTGTGATCTGTCACCATGACCTTCCCTTGCATGTGGCAAAGGAGTCTTAACAAGGTCCTGTTCCTGCTCAGTGAAAATCCACAGGCTGGTCACTGCTTCCTCAGCTTGTGGCAGTGTCAGGGTCTGTGCTGGAGGCTTTTGGGTTTCCTTGACTGCTGTGAGGGATAGCAGCTGGATGCTGTGGGACCTCGTGCTGCCAAGGATGTGACACAGAGGTGCATCTGTGAAAGCTCTGACCACAGGAGTCCATGTCGGCACCACTGGCACGCTGCTGAGGTGGCACGTTGCCAAAGTCCAGTCTCTGACCAAACTGTGATGTAGGGTAGCTGGCGGGAGCTCTAGAAGCACTGCACACCCAGCAGTTTCCTCTGGAGAAGGGCCGGGGGCTGGCAGCAAGGGCTGCTCTCAGGTGGTGCACACTAGTGCATTCACCATTTTCTTCTGTTTGCCTGAGCAGAGCTACACCTTCCTCATTTCGTCGGACTACGAAAGGGCAGAGTGGAGGGAGAACATCCGGGAGCAGCAAAAGAAATGTGAGTCTCCCTCAGCCGGGCGCTGGTGCAAATGCTGTGATGTTACTGAAGAGCAGCAGTCTTCAGGATGAGGTGTGGGGAGGGGTTCCTGCAAAAAGGGAGGTGTGTGCTGAAATCCACAGCACAATATAGAGGTCTCCTGTCCCTGCCTGTCTGGAGAACCTTTGCTTACAGCTGTCTGTAGGCAACATGTAGGGCGAGCGCTTGGTGAATGTATGGACTGATTCTTGTATGTAGCCTGGAGATCAGAGTGCAGTCCCAGGTCAAGGGAACAGCTCCAGCTCAGAGAAGCTTACCTTTTGGTGTCAGTAGGTTTTGGTTTTGCCAGAAAATAAGAGCTCTGCCTTGTTTCCTGTAACCCATCCTGAGGCTTTTCCCCCCAAAGAGTAACTAAATGTGCCCTGAGCAGAGCTGGGCTGCAGCAGCAGTCCAGACCTGAGCACCACAGCTCTCAGCATTGCCCAGGGAGCAGCTATCGCACGTATGACGGTGCATCCAGCCTCTGCTATAACTTTTCATTTCTCCCTCTTTGAATCTCTTTGGCAGGCTTTAAAAGTTTCTCCCTCACATCGGTGGAGCTCCAGATGCTGACAAACTCCTGTGTGAAGCTTCAGACAGTCCACAACATTCCCCTCACTATCAATAAAGAAGGTGAGGACTGTTTTATGCTGTCACATTGTGCATCTGCAGTGAAAACCTGCCTCTGCCCTTTGTGCAGTAACCGTAGAAGTGCTCATACTTGTGCTACAGGCTTCAAGCTGGTGATGAGTTAGAGATGAGAGTTGCTGTGAAACCAAACCTGAGACCCCCTTGATGTAGTTCAGTTGTAGCAGGTAACATGGACAAAAGGCAGCAGGAACAAGAACAATCTGTCATCCTTGTTACTTCCTGCAACAGCAGCTAAATTAGTGAAATATTCTGGACATCCCTCAGTATACATGTGGCTGTCGTGTCAGGGATTGGAGTGCCTGTTGTGGTCCTGGCCTGGGAATCCTTTGGCCAGACACATGTTGGCCAAAATTGTGTCAGAGCCCATCCTAAATTACTGTTTAATCTCCTTTATAGAGACTTAACCTCTGTACTTTACCTTTTCACCTTTGGATTTCTTTCATGCTGTCTTGCCAACCCTAGAAGAGTCACTGTAAAAGCCACTGGTGAAACCAACAGGGAACCTGGTACAGACTCACAGAATCACAGAACATTAAGGATTGGAAGGGATCTTGAAAGATAATCTAGTCCAATTCCCCTGTCAGAACAGGATACCCTAGATCAAGTTATAGAATCACAGACTTACAGAACATTAGGGGTTGGAATGGACCTCAGAACATCATCCACTCCAATCCCCCTGCTGCAACAGGATCACCTAGACCAAGTTGCACAGGGACGTGTGCAGGCAGGTTTTAAACATCTGCAGAGAAGGAGACTCCACAACTCCCCTGGGCAGCCTGTTCCAGTGCTCTGTCACCCTCACCACGAAGGAGTTCCTCCTCTTACTCTTTTGCCAAACGGCTACTCCATGACATGCTCCTGCCATCCTTTTCAGAGGACCGGGATAGCCTCTGCTCATTAACTGGAGTGCTGCCGGTCTCAGCCCTCTGTCTTTCAATTCTGCCTTCTATGCGAGCATAACAAAATCTCTTGGGTGTTTTTGACAGATGATGAATCCCCAGGTCTCTATGGATTCCTGAACGTCATTGTCCACTCTGCCACGGGATTCAAGCAAAGTTCAAGTGAGTTGCAGCTCTGTAGCACACAGAGCTGTTTAAATGGGGTTAAACAGGGACAGCTTTGTTGGGGCTGGTTTAGGATTGCAGTGTCTGGGATGATGGTGAGTAGGGCAGGTGATCTAGGGAACTGGAAGTAACATTGGGCCACTGGTGTAAAATCAGGGGAATGCAATTTGTTGATGCTGTTGACTCAGAAAGATCAGGATTGAGGATCAAACATGCAGCCTTATTTTTCAGGCCCAGCCTGCTAGTGTTGTTTTTAAGCAGTGCTTGATAGTTGCTGGTTGCCCAACAGGTTTAGATACCAGTCAGCCCTTACCCCGAATTTTTTCAATTGCCTTTTGTTTTGTGATGAAAGAAGGGGAAGCGCTAGCTGACAGCCGGAATTTTTGGTGTGAAGAAAAGGGTGTTAACGTTGTGGGGAGTAATTTAACAGAGGAATCAAAAAAGATGAAAGAATACAGTGAGGAAGACCCCCACAGAAGTAAACCTGATCTCAGCCATTGATGAGGATAGTCCAGGAGAAGCTGCAAAGCTCACCCTGCCGTGTGGCTGGAGATCCTGTTCCTGTCTAAGCTCAGCGTGCCATCTCAGGAGGAAAGGGGTGACCTGGGTTTACATACTGCTGAATCACTGACTTCCCAGATGCTGGCTGACAGCACTTAGAATGTTTCTTACAGCTGGGGCCATGTCTGCAGCTTATTACTAGCTCTTCAAAATCACCAGACACTACATGATTAACCACTTTGAAGAAACGAGCCTTTGACAGCTGGCCCCTCAACCCCTCCCTGAGGAATATTATGTTGATGGTGTTCTCAGTGATACCAGTTCTGATGTGTTGATGGGGTCTAATATCTACCTGGGGAAGCTTCATTTCTCATTGGTGTGCACCATCTGCTCCTCGTAGGTTGGTTTGGAAAGTCCTGGATAACAGCATACATCCGATCATTGATTGTGAGCTTTTCTGTGCTGAGGCCGTTTATATGGCTATGCTGGTCCTTCAGCTTCATAAAGGCTGCTCTGCTGGTCCTGATGATGGGATCTGTGCTGGATAGTGTTTCTGGTACTAACACAAAGCGAATGCAAATGAGTTGGTTAGTGCACAGTAGGGAATGATAGACTTTAAGTTTCCATCCCTGTCTCCCCTCCTCAGATCTGTACTGCACGTTAGAAGTGGATTCCTTTGGGTATTTTGTGAACAAGGCTAAAACCAGAGTTTATAGAGACACCACGGAGCCCAACTGGAATGAGGTAGGTTGGATTGTTCTTACTGTGACTTGTTCCATGTGCCAAACGTCAACGCACCGTGAGAAGAAAACCTGTAAATGGAAGCATCTGCTGTACGCTCAGCACCCATACAGCACGTGCTGCCTCTCGGCAAACACTTCATGGCAGGTTCATCTGCCTGTCAGGGCTTGCAGAGGACTTTCTCCTAGATTAGCTGTAAACAGTGTGTTTCAGTACTAATGAGTCTTGTCCAGTGTCTCATCATTTGAACAGATGCATGTTTGGGTTTTTTTTTTAAAGACAGCAGTGAAAATAGTTGCAGGAGGCGTTTTTATTTATTTGCTGTGAGGAGGAAGAATTAGCTATAAGCATTTAGCCTGTTTACTGCCAGCTCCAACCTGCTGGGGACCAAAATTAAACACAGGAGGGTGGGCAAGGTTTTCTTTGATGTTTGCTGAAAATCGGTGAAGCCTGACTGTGGAGTCAACCGTCTTAGCCTTTGATGTGACCACCTTTTATATGCAAAAGGCAGTGGCTTTTTATTTCTAGGCCATTAGAGTATTAGGGAGGAGGCTTTGCTCAGTCCTTAAGTCCTCCCTCCTGATGAGGTTTAAGGAGACCATCACGATTACGAAGAGGCTGATGTCCTGTTGTGTTATATTCATTGGTCTTTCCTTTCCTGGTGCCCTGCAGGAGTTTGAAATTGAGCTGGAAGGCTCACAGACTCTGCGGATTCTGTGCTACGAAAAGTGCTACAACAAAACCAAGCTCACCAAAGAGGATGGAGAGAGCACGGATCGTATAATGGGGAAGGGACAGATCCAGGTAGGACTGCACTTAACTCGTTCCTCCTGCCCTTACTGCAAAACAGAACTGGTCTTTCCAGTCCTGCAGTGCACCAGGGTTTGTTTTGCTGGCCTTCGCTCTCTCTCAGTGTTGGAGATTTTTCTGCAGACAGTGAGGTAGTCAGTGTGGTTCACAGGTGGGAAGTCTGCAGCTTTTTCCCCCTGGTCTTGTCCCCTCTATCTCCTTCGTTACCCTTGCTGAATAAATGCTTTTGCCTGGAAATCTACATGTTGATTTCTGATTTTCCTGTTAACTTCAAAACTTCCAGCACCACTGCTCTGTCACTGAGCCCTAGATGCTGCTGAGGGTGCTTGATCTGTGACAAAAGAGGAAGCAATGAATAAATACACCATCCTCTCTGTAAATCATGAGGAAGAAACGCTGCCTTCTGTATGTGCTGGAAGTGATTGATGTGATAGCAAGGCCTTGGAGGATGGGGTTATTGTCCTCATAACTGCCATGTCCAGAGGATGGTGTCCGTGACAGCCGGCTGCACCTTAGAGAGATACCTGCTGCTGGGGGTCAGCGTGGGACACTGTGTGTGCACAGTTGTAATTCAATCAAGGAGGGATGAGATGACTGCAAACAGATGCTGCTGTGGGATACAGCACTAAAGCTCAATGCAGGAAAAATCAAACTATCAGAGAAGGACTGGAATGGGCTGCCCCAGGGGGATGTGAACTCTCCTCCTCTGGAGATGTTTAAAACCTGCCTGGACACGTTCCTGTGTGACTTGATCTAGGGGATCCTGCTCTGGCAGGGGGATTGGACTATAGATGATCGTTTGAGGTCACTTCCAACCCCTAATGTTCTGTGATTCTGTGACAGCAGGGAGAACAAAAGTTCTCCCTCTTCTTCCAGTTCGCTGAACTGTCTTGCCACAGCTTTAGGAGAGTGTTTGAGGGTTTGCTCTGCGGACACATTCTTTGTGTTGGCCTGCCTGTTGTACAGAGCAGAGATCTTTTTCTTTCTGGCACAACGCAAAGTATCACCGTTTCTCCTCCACTCATATTTAACTCTTCATCTCACCATGGTGATAGCTTTCTCCAGTATTCTGAGTGAAAATCATGGAGTTCCAGGGCCATATGTGGAATTTCAGAAGCAGCTGTGATGGAGGGCAGCCAGCAGCACCACATGTCACCCCGCTCTAGAAGGGTGCATTGGCCCAAGTTGTTTCTCATGATTCGTTTCCCCCACTGCTTGCAGCCCTGAGGCTGCCGTGATGCTTTTAGGGAGAGCTTTTGTCACTGAGTACCAGTGGGTGTTTGAAGGAAAACTAGGTACAAATCAATAAATGCTGGTGCAGCGTGCCTCTGCGTGTGTCGTTCCAGCTCACCAGAGATCTGGATGTCCCTTCTGCTAACAAAAGCTTGTTTTCCATTGAGATGAGCAACTACAAAAGAGCACGTTTTCAGCCCTGAAATGCCCTGGAGATTTGTGTGCTCAGAATGGAGAAATCCCTGACCCTCCAAATTCTTCAAATATTTCATACTGAATGATTAAAACATTAATACTGCTTTGTATTGGGGTTTTTTCTTCACAAGAGTGGCCATTTTCATGCAGGGCACTTGCACACTCTGATAAACAGCTTAAACTTCAGCTAATAAGTAAAAGTAATCCCTGATGCTTGAATATTCTTTGCATCTGGGTTACTTGAGAGAAAACATAACGATAGAAAGTATAAAAACAAATAAAAACCCCACTCCCCCAAACAAACAAAACCCACAACAAGAAAGCAACCCCCACCCCCTAATTTTGTTAATTACTGTGTGGCAGTAATTAACAGAATCACAGAATTAGCAGAACCACAGAACATTAGGGGTAATAGAATAACAGAATTAACACAATCACAGAGCATTAGGGACTGGAAGGGACCTCAGAAGACCATCCAGTCCAATCACCCCACCACAGCAGGATCACCTAGATCAAGTCGCACAGGAACATGTCCAGGTGGGTTCTAAACATCTCCAGAGCAGGAGACTGCACAACCATCCAGGGCCCTGTATGTTGCACTGTAAAAGGCCAGTGCAAACAGTCTCTTGCTTTCATTCAATCTCCCTTGTAATTTATAAAGAAACTTGGATGAACTCTCAGAATATTCACTTACTGCTCAATCATTTCTGCCCCATCACCCAACTATGTAACACTCCGGTATAACTGTGGAGAGAAGTATCAAGAGGGTCTCGTTAAGCTTTATCTGTTGACGACTGTTAAAAAGGTTTTTGTTTTGATTTAGTTACTTCTACAGCAAATTGCTGTTAAGAAATCCAGAGCAAGAACAAAACCAAAGCACAACCTGTGGCCGCAGGCTGACTGTGCCAGTGCTGGCAGCATCTTTGTCAATGGGTTTATGGGTCATTTTCTTTCAGGATTTTCCCTGGAGCTTTTATGTTAAATTTTGTGTGGAGCTGCTGGTGTATCTGGGGTTGTTTTGTTGTTGTTGCACCGTCGTCATGTAGTCAAACTCTGCCTTGTGTAAAGGCAAAGTCTGTGGTTTATGATTTTTTTTATCCTAAACTCCCTTTAAATACTCGGGGAAACACAGAGTCATGTCTGCATCCTCCTGCTGATGAAAACAGGGAACTTTCCGTGTTGGCTGGGGGCAGCATATTGTTAAGCCACATGTTATTGTAAATGGGCAGCTTCCCACTGCTGGGATCCCTGACTCACCGCGTTCACCGCGCTGCAGTGATGAAGGCAGTGCTTCAAGGAGATGAGGACTCTTTTGGCTGTGAAATGTTTATTAAATCCCTTTGTCACAATGGCGCTCGAGGAAGGAAGACTGGAAACTGGTCCATGTAGCCAGGAGCTTCCTGGAACGAGCAGCAATTTTAAGAGCTCCCATTGTTCATACTTTCTTTTTCTGTGGAATGATTTATTTACCTGTTTTTTTATAGCCACATGCCAGGGCTTCACTGCTTGCCAACCTGCAAGGTTTATCCCTGAGAAATAAACCCATGAGGTTTTAGTGTGGGAGAGCCTGTAAATGGAGAGGTGAAGTCCTTACAAACCTTCTAGGGGTGGCAGCACTGGAGGAGCAGTGTTTAGCAGCCTGGGGTTTCTCTTAGGTCTCAGCTGTGAAAACCTACAGGCCATTCCTGCCCACAGTGTGAAATGGAAATTACTGGGGGGCTTGTGGGGGGAAGAAATGGGTGTTGTCCTAGAGGAGGAAACAGGAGTCTTAGATCTGTTGTAAGCATCAGCTTATCTCATTTTGAACTCTTTTCTTGCTTTCTTTCCTGCAATCCATCTTCAGTGCTTGGGAGGCCCTTTTGCTTGTTGACTTGTGCCTTGGATGTGACAGGAGTGTCACAGGTTTCACATGTAGCAGCCTTTTCGTTCGGGTGTTAGACCCTGCATCTAACAGGCACCTCTGTCAGTGGTACTGCCCTCTGCCTTGGGAGCAGACTGCATGAGTCAACTGGTGTGTCGTCCTGTGATCCATCTCCTCCAGCTGGTGCCTCCTACCAGTGCTGTTCCCTTTGCTGGTTTGTTTGGCTTTTTTCTGCACGATCAGCTCAGGCAGACCATTTCCTTGTCCTTTGCAGCAGCGCTGGGAAATCAGAGAGGGTATGACCTTAGATCAGTCATTCTGGGGCAAGTGACACCATTCCTCTGCCATGCAAAACGCTCACTCCTGTCCGTTCCATGATCGGGGGGGTCTCCCAGCAGTGCACGTGGCTGTTCCAGACACCCAGTTGTTTTCCATGTGAAACATCGTAACGTGCTCCCTCCCAAGTGTTGGCTCGGAAAATCTGTTACGCCCCCGAGCAAATTTAGTCGGTTTGCTCATGCAGAACATATCCCAGCAATGAAAATACGTGGAAATGAGGAAGGCAGTGGGTCCTGTCTAAAGGGTGATGGTCGGGAAGATTAACATGTCAGTGGGGAGTACTGAGAGGACTGGGTTTATGGCTGGGCTGGGAGTTTCCAGCAGCAGTGAGACTCTGACAACATGTCTGTCACATAAGTTACAAATAAAAATTGATGGAGTGTGAGGTTGCCAGGGAGATTGAATAAAGGGAGGAAGTGATGTGCATGAAAAGCACACACCAACCTTAAGGTTGCCTCAACCCTTGCTCCTGGGCATGTCATTTCCACTGATGCTTCTTTGCTTTGTCCTCTTTCTGTGTATTTTCTTCTCTCTACTGGGAAAAAACCAGAACAAAGCATCAAACCGGTGGTGGTTTCTTAAGGCAGAGCACAGACACCCTATCTCTCAGTGCCTGGTGCACATTTGCCATTGGGCAGCTTCATCAATCCAGCTTTTCCCCAGGTCCTCGGTGCTGTGTCCTGCTGCTCAGCCTCTGCTCGCTGCTCCACACTAATTGTCTGCCTGGACTCAGTGCTGACCTGCTGCCAGGGGCAGAGACTTGCCTGTCTTGATCCCTGTGGTGCTGGGCTGCTTTGTTCTGTTGAGTGTTCTGCAGCATACGGACAGGCACTTGCTTGATTCATTAGTGAATTTGGGGCTGTGGCCACTTCAGATGCTGCAGAACAGGCCACAAGGGGGCTGGAGATGCTGGGGGAGTAAAGACAAACTGGTTTGTTTGTCTTTTCCTGTGCAGCTTTTGGTGGGGGCCGTGCAAACAAGCCCATGAGATGCTGCCTGTCAGGGTTATAGCAGCTTTGTCCTGTTTGTGTAGGTCATGGGAACAACACCGTTTTCCACAGCTTCGCTGGAGATGGGACAGGCCCTGTTGTGACTCAAACCAAGTGATTGTTTGAAGGACACCTTTAGGGGGGCAGCGATTTCACTGTCAGCTTGCGGCAGCCTGTCACAGTGCTCCCCCAGCCTGAGCTGGCAGAGCGAGCGCTGTGTGCTCCCTCCCTCAGAGCAGCCTCTTCTTGGCACGCTGGCGGTACACTGCATTCTTCTACTGCACGGTCCTTCTTCCAGGTCACTGATCTCCAAATCGGGCCAGAAGACAGCATAACCCCATTTGTTACAGGCTCCTCTGTGCTGGACCATCACACTCGCTCTCTTTGTCCTCAGTCTGCTTTGTAATCTGTCTGCTCCAGCTGCCCCTCCCCAGGATGCTCTTGCTGGCCTTACGAGGTCAGTGGTCTGTAGGGCCCAGGACTTGCTCAGAGTGTGAATGATGTTCTTGGTTCCCTGTTGGCTGTTACTTCCTGCTGTGACTTTATCCTACTGTTCAACCTGATCTGGTTGTCTCAGCGTAATGAGAGCTTATTCAAGCTTTGCTCTTTTATTAGCCTGAGCATCTTGCTTTGTTATTTTCAAAAGCATGTTGCGGGCGGGGGGATGTTGTTTTTAATTGCTGTTGTGCTGCCAGGGATTTCTGCAGGGTTGGCTCGGGTCAGGCAGACCCACTCCCTGGTGGCTGTCTGCATTCAGTACAGCAGCTGGGCTGTGTGGGGTCCTGCCAGCTCTGCGGTGGAGGTCAGAGAAGAGGGAGCAAGAGACAGCAGCAGGTTCACTTGCAGTCCTTGCTCGTCTCCTGTAGTTACCCAGCAAGGCAGCATCTCTGTGAGGTCTCAGCTCTAGCACACTGCTTTGCAGCCATTTGATATCCAGTCTTGAGACAGAGCAGGACTTTGTCTGGCTTGGCCTTTTTAACAGCTGTTTACTTGCTTTGATTTTGTGTGGTTGTAGGAGTTCCCTGGTCATCACTGACACATAACCAGTAATACCAGTTAGCTTAAATAAACTGTAATTGGACCCCGCTGGACTCTTCCGCGAATGTTTTTGAGTATTTGCCAAAACTCTCTTTCTCTTCCTGCCTTAAGCAATCCTCCCTGGTATAAATAACACCCTGCCAGTGACTCCATTCTGAAGTGTGTGGAAAGCTGCTTTTGAGCTGGAGGGTCTGTGGTGACTATAGTGGGGCTGTTTTGGTGGCTGATGACTGTTTAGGCAGCTGGAGCCGGAGCTTTCAGGAATAGTGTGTGTACAGCTGCCCTTAGGAGGAAGCCAGACACTTCTGAAACGGTTTCCTCTTGGTTCTGGGAAAGAATGCCGTTGTTGAAAGGAACCAAACTTCCAGCACGGAAACTGGGGGAAGAACAGCCTAGACTGTAGCCAGCTTGTAGGGACCTTGGCCAGCCACGCAGGCGGGGGCGGATGCGTTCCACCAGAGTTATAAGCAAACCCCATTGGCAAGCTCCGTTAGTTGGGGTTTGCTAAGGCACTGAAGCTAAGCACTGCTGTCCTCCTGGAGCTTTGTGCTGTCCCAGAATGTGGGAGCTACTGGTTACTGACTATTCCTTGCAAGAGGTCTTCAGGAATTTCTGCCAGAGCTGCGCTTACAGGACCCGGTCTGGCTCGGCATGGAAGCACGTGTGTGCTGACTCCATCCCGCTGTGGGCTCACGTCCGTAACAAAGTGCGCGGAGATAAGGTTGGCCTGACTTGCTCGTCTCTTGCTTCTTGGGGGCTCTGCAGTGAGAGCAAACAGACGTTTTTCTCTCTGCTGATTTTCTGTTTTGGGGAGTGGGGAAGGGCGTTGGAGCCAGTGAAGGGAGTCATTGCTGTAGCTGCCAGCAGCACTGGGCTAGTCAACTGATGATGGGAAGGGGAGTGTGAGTGGTGGCATCTGAGGTGTCCCAGGATAACTGCTACCATTGTTCCAACAGTTACCTCTGGCTGTCAGAGCACAGCTTGTGCATGGAGCTCAGCGAGGAGGAGCTGTCCTGCAGAAACAGCTCTGGGTACTGGATGCTGTTTTGCTTGCTGATGACAGTAAACTCAAAACACAGAGTCCAGTGCAGTTGTCTCCTTCCGGTCTTACTGTGTCTGTGTTCAAGAGCCAAGTGTTACACAGCCATCGCAGGAGGCTCTGCTTGCTGTGGGTGGTTCTGATGCTGATGGAATCCCCAAACAGACAGCTCTTGTCTCTCCTTTGCCAGTCTACTTGAACTGAGCACCTGCTGTTCAGTGGCTCAGATGTGTTTGGACTCTCCCAGACGCTGCTGGAATTGCTGGTTGACCTTTCAGTACTTGGGTCAGCTGCTCCCCAGTCTCACATCTGACTGCTCAAAAGGGATCATGCAAAGGTGAAAATGGGAGATTGAGGCTTTGCTTCCTCTTGAAGCTATTTCTCTTCCTCAGTCTCACTGTTAGGGTCATGATGTCTTTTGAATTCAGCAGAACATGGCCCCTCTTGGAGACAAATAGCTCTGTAGCCAAGAGTCACAGCTTCATAAAGTCCTCTAGCCTGGCTTTTTATTTCAGTGCAATGACTTCACATTCATCCAGCCTCGCCTGTCTCTAGAAAACTGCAGAGGAAGACAGTTTCCTCTATTTCAGATCAGTTCTTTCAGAAATCTCCCATCTCCCGACACGTAGCCCTGTGGGACAGAACAGCTCTGGCTGCCTGTTCCTGTGCCTGTTGTGCCGCAGCAGTGAGCACAGCCTCTCTTTCTGTGAAAGCTGAGGTTACTGGCTCTGGGGTTGCCCTTGTTGTCGAGCGGACACTGCACACAGGTTGCTGGATTTTCCATGTGTGTGTCCTTCTCAGCCCCACTCAGAGAGCCACACAGTACCCGAATCCTAGCAAGCCTTGGACATAAGCTGTAGAAAGCGGTAGTGCTCTGCTCGCTCACAGAAGCCTTTCAGGCTAGCTGCCTCCTCTGAAAGCTGTTCCTAGCTCATGGCTGACTTCTGTGTTTTTCAGCTGGAGCCGCAGGCGTTGCAGGACAAAGACTGGCAGCGCACAGTCATCTCAATGAATGGGGTAAGTACAGAAGCTGGGGCTGCTTCTGCCCCTCTTCCGTGCTCCGTTTCTTCACTGCCCATTGCAGCATCAGAAAAAACAGGGAAGAAAACGTTTGAAAAGTAACAGCTGTTCTTTCTTTATTCAGGTTGAAGTGAAGCTGTCAGTGAAGTTTACCAGTCGGGAGTTCAGCCTGAAGAGGATGCCGTCGCGGAAGCAGACTGGCGTTTTCGGGGTCAAGATCGCAATTGTGACCAAGTGAGCTGATGGGTCTTGCTTCTGCTGACTGTGCTGTAGACAGCCAACGGGGCAGGGGGTGGCACCTGCCTTTCCCCCCCCCCCGCCCCGACTAGTCTCTGAGCCTTCCGGCCCCACTTGGGCAGTGCTGTAGATGGCTGTGGCCGCAGAGAGGAGATGTTTATTCTGTGAGCTTTGAGTTTTGCCAGGGCAGACAGCAGTGTGCGCACAGGCTTGGACACCCGGGGCATTAACAACGTTATCGCTCCACTGAGTTCTGGAAAAACCCCTCACCCCTTGACTCTGTAGTTAGCAGACTTAGTCACAAGTTTCCAGAGCCATGGAACATTAATGTTTCCTTTCCATAATCGGAAATGTTCAAGTTCTTTGGATCCTCTTCTATTATTTTAACCCCTGATCTTTTGTCATGAATCATGTGCCAGAAGAAACCTGTTTATTCTGTGTTAGGGTTTGGGAGCGAGACCATTTCCTCCCCCTGGAATTGCAGTAATCATAAAGGAATTGTGTTGCTGTGTGCCCAAGGACTGTTTGGGAATCCTCCAGTTTACCTGCACATAGTTGCAGCCTCTAGGGGCATTGGGATGTGGCCCAAAGCTCAAGTGCTCAGGGCGGCTGCAGAACAGCCAAAGCCAGCCTGAGACACTCAGAAAACTCTCTCCAGTTTTGAAATTAGTTCTTTAGGCTGCTCAGACTTTCTCCCCCACTTTTTTCCAGAAGAGGTTTGCACAGCAAAATGTTGGGTGGCTTTAGCCAGCCTGCCTGGCCGAGGTAATAAGGCTGTACTGACCTCTGCTCTCTGGCTTTCTCAAGGAGGGAGAGATCAAAGGTGCCTTACATAGTGCGCCAGTGCGTGGAGGAGATAGAGCGGCGTGGGATGGAGGAGGTGGGCATCTACCGCGTCTCTGGGGTGGCAACCGATATCCAGGCTCTGAAGGCTGCCTTTGATGTCAGTAAGTATTTGTGTCTGAGCTTTTCCTTTGCACTGTGAGAACCTGTGTGACTGCTCTCTCAGCTGGCTGTGCCGTTATTAATCTACTCTGCCTCAAGAAACATCAAGGAAAAAGAGATTCTTGGACAAGGAGAATAATTTTAACCCTGTCTGGATGTTTTACTGACATTGTTCAGCTACAAGCAGAACCCAGGAAATACGGAGGGATGGATCCTTACATCGAATCGTGCACTTGTTACTCTTCCCAGCAGGCATGAGTTTGCCCGCCTTGCCAAGTCTCTGTAGGCTGCAGACACCTTCCTCAGGGGAAGTGGTAGGAGTTAGAAGCCGTAATTTCCTCACTATTGTGGTCTCCAAATTAATAGAGGTTCTTGAAATGCGGAATGGCTCGTGAAAGGAAGCCAGCAACGGCAACAGAAGCGTTCTAAGGTTGGCTAGGACGGGCGTCTACGCAAGCAGAGTTGGGTGCTCAGGGCTTCCAGGTTCTCAGCTCTGTGTGCAGATTGTAAAAGTAGGGAATTTTGACCAACCTTTGTGAAGTTGTGTTTGATCTTGACCAGAGGAAGGCTCCTGACTGGTGCTGCGCTTCAGACAATGGTTTGTGTGTCCCAAAAGACCCCTAAGGTAGAGTAGGTGAAAACCACCAAACTGCTGAGGTACAGACAGTGAAATTCTGCGCCTTTTCCAGCCTCCATGGGATGGCCCAACGTCCGTCAAGCCACACTTGCGCTCCCTTTTACATACGCAGTCGTGAGACCTCTATCAACCACCTACAAGTATCCTCCCTTCACTTTTTTTACCAATTATTTGGAGAAATTTCTTCATTCTGGTGTTTTCTTGTCAGTGCCCAGCACCATCGATTGCGAGTCTGCACTAGTGCAAGCAAGGGGCTTTCACATTTTGAAAACCACCTTCTTCCATTGACATTAAATGCTGTAAAAGCTTCTGAAACCCAGCTCTGGCTCTGCTGTTTGGGCTGTTTGCTTTAGGAGAGAGGGGGTGGGTTTGTTGTTCTTAATAGCAGCAAAGCTGAAATGTGAGCCCTGAATTGCCTGTGCACTTCAGCTGCACTCAGTGGGGAGTTGGGGAGCCTCAGAATATCTTATCCTGAGCTGTCGGAGGCTGGGAATTGGAATAACAACTGTTGTCACTAACAAAAGTTGAAATGCATGGAGCACAGTCCAGCGGGGCTTGTTCCAGATCAGGCTGGGGTTGCTGGCGCAGCGTAACCAGCCCTGGGTAGCGAGAGCTTCCCTCGACCTGGGTTTCGGCTATGAACTGTTTGCAGCAATTTTTGTGCAGCCCTTCTCAGCTGTCAGAAAGTAGCTCATTTAATCCAGAGAAATGTAAACAGGAAAACTCTCAGCTACTTGGGCCAAGGCAAAGGACACACCGAGCCAAAGCAAGAGAAAGAACAAATGCAGGGCCAGCATTTACCCTACTTCCCCTCTTCCTTTTTCCAGATAACAAAGACGTGTCGGTGATGATGAGCGAGATGGATGTTAATGCCATCGCAGGCACCTTGAAGCTTTACTTCCGCGAACTGCCCGAGCCCCTCTTTACAGATGAACTGTACCCCAACTTTGCTGAAGGCATTGGTACGTGGTAGCAAAAACAGCCCTTGAGAACTGAAACTCCTCTGCGGGAGGCTGCTCCTAAAGCAGCAGTACAAACCCCATATTTATAGTGTTGGACAGAAGCCTGGAACAAGCTGTTAGGGAAGTGAAATGGAGCTGAGAAGTGAGTGGTGGAATGGCATCTTCCTCTGAGCCTGGAATACTCTAGTTTCTTACAAGTTAAAAGCACCCAGGTTTCTGAAGGATAGGTTGGGAGTGGGATGACGGCGTCCGTGGGGCTATGCATGCCGTGTGTCTTGTTCAGGTTTCCAGAGAAGCCCTCTTGAGGGGTGGGGGTTCTTACCTTGAGGCAGGGGGAAAACATCATAACAGTTGAGTGAAAGCACTCGAACTGCTTCAAAGACGAGGAATCTCTGCACCTCTGTGAAATGAAGGAAAGAGATTCTGTGGGATATTGATCTGACCTTCCAACCCATGACGTAACTGCCGTCCATCAGGACCGTCCATGTTTGTGCGTTTGGGGAGTTCTGTAGGGCCATCAGATCCTCGCTCACTGCCTCTGCTGATGTCCTGTTGTTTTCTGTCCTGCAGCACTTTCAGATCCTGTAGCAAAGGAAAGCTGTATGTTGAATCTGTTGTTATCGCTTCCAGAACCCAACCTCGTGACATTCCTTTTCCTTTTGGACCATTTAAAGAGGTAATTGACAGATGGGTCCGACATGTGTTTAGTGTGTGAGGCATCGTTATTCTGAAGAATAATATTCTGAAGAGGAGGCTTTTTCATCACACAAGCAAAGAGGCATTTGCTGATGTGCTGAGAACACTCATCAGATAACCATTGTGTCACAGGAACTTAGCGAGGCGATAAATCCCCAGTTCCATCCCCATTCACTCTAAAGGATTAGAACAGGAGGAGGGGGTAACAAAAGTCTCAGGAGTTATCTAGAGCAAGTGCAAATTCCTGCTGCACTGTCACTGCAAAATTGCACCTGCATCTGGCTGGCTACAGAGTTTGGGAAAGGTTTTAGTATAAATTATGAAGCTTTGGCTGCATTTAAGGACATGTGAGCCCTGTCTCAAAGGTGTGAGCAGTCTAACACGATAGTTTTCTAAAATCCCAGCTCTTCTCGGTGCCTTGCCTATGATGGTCTTTCTGGTCTTGTCTATATCTTTGAGATACAACAGCGAAAAGGTGTTTGTGTGTGTGTCTGAATGCAC
The DNA here is from genome assembly GCA_013400115.1 of Rhinopomastus cyanomelas. Lineage (NCBI taxonomy): Eukaryota > Metazoa > Chordata > Aves > Bucerotiformes > Rhinopomastidae > Rhinopomastus > Rhinopomastus cyanomelas. The sequence goes on along the minus strand of VXBP01001971.1, from coordinate 806,400 downwards.
TGAGCTTGCTCAGTACACACACACACAGTGTTAGTTGACACGTGTAGTTTGTATGTACCAGACACTCACTGGAGAGATGGCAGAGTCCTGTGACTGAGGTTCTGGATTAAAATCCCAGAAATTTGGGGGTTACTTCTGTTTCTGCTGCAGACTTTTCTGCCTGTAGGTACATTTTTTAGCCTTTATGTCTCAGGTTCTCACTTTTAAAACTGGGATGTGGAAATCTGTTATTCCTGTCCCAGTTCTGGCTCGCTGCCTGACCAGACAGTGAGCAGCAGGCTCACTGCTGGCTGAAGCTGTGTCTGTAGAGTGTCTGGAGACTGTGGTTGTGTCAGGTGAAGGTATTACTTATATGTAAGTCCATTTAGACACCTAGGCAGAGACTGGTTGATCAAATGCATCTAAAGCTGCTTACAAAAGTGATAAATAGGGCTTCCTTCCTTCCAAATTCTGATATTTATGAAGATCTGCCTTGCTCATTGTTTCTTCTTCCAGGGTTGCTGAGAGGGAGAGCGTTAACAAGATGTCCCTGCATAATCTGGCGACCGTCTTTGGACCAACGCTGCTGAGACCTTCGGAGAAGGACAGTAAAATCCCCACAAACCCAACCCAACCTATCACAATGACTGATAGCTGGTCACTAGAAGTCATGTCCCAGGTAAAAGCCTGAGTGTGCTCCTGAATCTTGTGACGGAAGTGTTTGGGAAGCTCAGTCCTCTAACAGGACCTGGTTCAGCTGTCCTGCTGTGTTTTTGTGACAGGTTTTCTTGAGAAACAGAAACCACTGTCACCCTTACACAGGTATTTTATTTCTTCAGGTGGCTCAGTTTGCATCTGTACTAATCCAGCTCTTTATGAAAAGAAGTCAGTGGGCCATGGTCCTGTCTGTGCTGTGGTAGTGCACAGTAGGGCTTGCTGAGGGCTGTCTCTCAGCCTGAGATAAAAGGACTCAATGATCTCTTGGGTCCCTTCCAACCCCTAACATCCTATGATCCTATGACATCGGCGTTTCTTCGCGATGCTTCTCAACAACCTAAACAGTCTTCACTGACGCAGATCCAGATTGCTAAATCCAGATTTCTTTGGCTACTGCTGCCTTTTGAAGGTGAACGGATAATGTGAACCTAGAGGCTCTGACAGCTAGTCAGCCCAGTTTGAATGCTTTCAATCGAATAATGTGAAGTTGTGACCTGGTTGTTTTTCTTAGTGCAGTGGAACACCAACACCATTTGTCCCCCTGCAAGCTGAACAGGCTGTCTGTGAAAAGCACTTATTTTAATATTCCTGCTGTTTTACACCATCTTAAACCAAGTATGTAACCGCAACGTGTTCCTGTGGAGACAGCTTGCAGGCACATCTGCCAGCTCTGAAACAGCAGGGAGACAGTGAGATCGCAGACCTTTATTGTTACCTCTTTCTTTCTTCTTCCAGGTTCAAGTCCTGCTGTACTTCCTGCAGCTAGAGACTATCCCTACCCCAGACAGCAAGAGGCAAAGCATTCTCTTTTCCACAGAGGTGTAGGTGCCTGTGATACCAACTGGACACTAAAACTGCTCTTGGCATGTAGCTGCCACACCTGAGAAACAGAAAACTTTCTTCAGCCTTGACTGGTCTGTTCGTGTCCTCGGGAATGATGGCCCCCAGTGCTTCTGCTGTTTGCTAACCAGAGACAAGCTGAAGAGAGAGAAGAAAAATCTCATCTCTGGATTTGGTAGGACCAGAACTGAACTGGAGATGGAGCTGTGCAGAACCTCCACTAGAAGGAGCAATAGACACCTGAACAAATGCATCACGGAGTGTGGCTGTTACTCTTGTTGGGAAGGTGACAGAAGGGATTCCTCACTTTATGGATTTAATTTATCATAAAGAAGCTTCAAGATTTCTACTGGACCACTTGCTCGGGCACCCTGCTTTGGGTGAGGGGGACTCAAAGGCTCTATCACAACTGTGTCTTGAATAACTGTTGTTTTTTAAGTACTCTTCTAGACCACAAAAATAGCTTTGCTTTGTGAGAGGAGAGGACGAGGGAAGGGTCTGGGATCGTAAGATTCCCTCCTCAGAAATTCAAGTCTTGATTTGAACAGGGTTTTAAAGAAATGAACTAGACCTGTTGGTTTGTTTGGAGTTTGGTTTGTTGGGTTGCTTTTTGTTTTCCTGTCTCACCCACGCCTTCCCTTGCAGATGTTTATACAGCTCTCAGGAAGGAGATGCCCTGCTCTTGCCTGGGTCGCAGTTGTGATGGGTTAGGGGGGTTAAGGGAGCAAGACCCACTGACATTACACTCTACATTAATAGAGCAAATGAAAGAGAGGCAGGGAAGATTCTGTTTGTGATTTGGTTGCTTGCGTGGAAGAGCAGGGCCAACATTCTCCAGGCAGGATTGCTAAACTACTTAGACCCCACCAAACTTACTGAAAAGTAATTGAGAAGATTTAATTCCCAAACACTCCAAAGAAAAGATGTTATCACTGCAGAAGTAACCGAAGCGTTTGTGGGCAAACAAATAATAACCCGTGGCTATCAGTCTGGTGGGCTACTGACTTCCAGCTTTTGGCAGAACATCTCTTCTGATACTGGAAGTGCTGGAGGCTTTGTTCATTGCTTCTGCAAGAGTCTTTTTCTGATAGATACGAATGCTTTGATCCAGCACATCAGAATGTACTTTATGGACAATCTAGCAAGCGGCGGGTGTTGTGTGCTCTCCAGAAACTCTGGCCCGGGCAGAGCAGTGAAGAACTTCTTAAGGAACAGTACGGAGGGGCTAGGCCAATCCAACTGCCCAAGGCAGTGAAAGCCACAGGGAGAAAGGACAGCAGTGCTTGTCTGGGGAACCCAATGTACCAGCTAAGTGCTGGTGTCCGGAGCAAAGTGTTCTGGCTACGAAGCAGTTGTGCCAAATGTCTTGGGGAGGGTGGGAGCGATTCCATTGTCATGTGCTGCAGCAGCCCCTTGGCTTCCCACGTGGTTATGCATCATCTATTTCCATCCATCATCGTGCTGGCGAGAAGAAAAGTGCAGCTTGAAGACAAGGGAAGGAATCGGCGTGAAAAGGGAGCAGGGAGGTGGGGTTTTGGAAGATGGTAGATTTAGGTTGTCAACATAACTTAAGAGGAAACACGACAAAGACAGCAACCCCTGTGATGCTGAACCTCACGTTTGGCGATGGGTGATCTGCAGCCTCTCAATTTAAGGAAAAAAAACAAAACCAAAACAAACAGAGGAGTCATTGAAACAAATGGAAAGGAAAAAACGAAAGGGAAAGGATTTTTGTAGTGGGTAGTTCTGACGGCTGCGTAACACTACACGTTCTCGTACTGTGAAGTTGCAAATTCCAAACGGAAGAAAGAGAATTTCAGTTTTGTGAGTATATCAATATTTTGCATGCTTTGTAAGGGTTCTTCTAGGAGTTTAATATTGCTTAGTATCCCTCCCTCCTTAGGTCTGGGAGAAAACCTCTTTGTAATGTACAACTAGAAATTCCTTCTCCCCTGTATGTATTTCCACGACATTCCAACTTCTGAGCCCGAAACACAGAAGACGTGTTGATAGTCGGAGGTGCTTTTTTGGGGGAGGAGGTGAAGGCAAGGAAACTTGAAGGCTTAAGATTTATATTGTTTTTAATTTTTAAACATTTTTTGCCTCTTTTGAAGGTAAAACTTAGTCACAATTGTGAAAACCATTGACTTAAGACTAAGTCACACAGAGCAGTAAGCCACACGATGGTTTCGGTTGTTTACGCATTCGTTGTTCTTGCAGAGCGGTTCCATAGCGATCCCGGTGCTGCGAGCTGCACACCTCCCCTTCCGAGCTCGCACACGCTGGTTGTGAGGCAGCAGCACTGCTCATGACTCCTTCACTTGAAGGGAAAAGCCAAACCCAACCAAACTACAAGCAGGCAGGGGGTTAGGTGATGACCTTTTCCTTTGGTGTTGGACTCTGTGGCTGCTCTTCGCAGTGTTGAAACTGGAAAGCAATACCATGTCGACTGTGCCAACTTACTTTTGCCCAACTGGTTGTTTTTATTTATATAGGAAGTTAATTTTAATATTACGTTGCCGATCTCTAGTGTGCAACCATGAGAAATCGCTGTTGCTTTGGTTACTGCGGTTGCTTGTAGTCTCTCATTTCTCATGTGCTCAGTTCTAATGTTATCTAACATGCAGGCATGTGGATCAGGGAAACGAAGTTAATTTAACTTAACCTGTTAATTATTTCTGTTGAGTATGAATATGTTTTCCCCAAAGCTGGTAATTTTGGGCTGGAAAAGATAGCAGATCTTATTGCTGATGACAGAATCGTGGACTGATTTGAAATGAGAGAATTGATTTCTTGAATTTCCTTTAATTTTGCAATTAAGGTGTTTTGGGTTGTTGGTTTTTTTTCAGGTAGTCTGTATGTTTTCAGAAATTAAGCCTTTCCAAAAGGCTTCGATGTGCTTTCCCCAGGCACGGTGGTTGGTCCTTTTCTTGTTCGTTTGTTTGTTTTGGGATATTTTTGGGAGGTATTTTTTTGAATAAGCCTTACACTTCAAAAGGGAAATGCTGGCTTCCGAGAAGGCTGCCCGATTTTAGGTGGGTGATCCTGCTCTGGCAGAGGGACTGGACTAGATGGTCTTTCGAGGTCTCGTCCAATCCCTCATGGTCTGTGATTTCTACTCTCCTGTGTTCATTCCCTTGTCAGTTGTGTCAGAAAACCTAACTCTCCTGTATTCTCTATCAGAAGGTACAATGTAAAGAACTTAAGAGCAAACGAGCAAAAAGGAAATGACCCTTCACACGTGCACTGGGGGCTTGTACTCTTTTCCTTCCTGGTGCTGTGGAGAGACCCTTCTAAAAATGTCGTTTTGAGTTACTGAAACGTTAACACTTTCCACTGCAGAAACGCAGGTGTTAGCCAGCCTGGGTATCTCCAGCTTGTGGAGAGGAATAAGCGTCCGAAGCCAAACGCAAACACACCCATGACAATTCTGCAGGTGTTCCTTATTCTTGCAGTTTTAGCAAGGCAAGGCTGTAGCTAAGCTCCTTCAGGCTGTATTCTGATGCTGCTATTTTTCACTGTATCAGCTAAGGGCCATATAGACCAGCGTGGTGCCCATCTCTGCTGACACCCGCTGCCCGCTCAGCTCTGACCTGCAGTTCTCATACCAGGCAACCAGCGCGTCCTGCAAGAAGCCAGACTGCAGCTTGTTTTGATGGCCACGAGGTGGGGAAACTACTGAGGGTGTTTAGGGCAGGAGGTGCAGGGCTTCTGCAGTTTATGCATTTTACCTGTTTCAAACTGTAGTTGTTCCTGTTAGTTTTCTACGAGTTTGTTTACACAGATGCACTGTTGTTTTCTACTGAAGCCTACGTGGCTCTCCAGCTTTGCCACCCCTGGAACACTGGAAGGCATCGCACTGTGTGTGTGTAGCTGGCCGTGCCATTCTGTCGAGTCTGTATAAAATGGAACAGCTAACACAGCCTGTCAAAGTGTTGAAATTTGATGGCAGAACCTCAACCCTCTCTTAGTCCTCACTGGTTCATCCTTTTGTTTCAGTGTGTGGTCATCTACTGGGATAACAGTATCCGATGTGGCATTCTCATTACAGAAATGTTAGTAAGAAAGGGGCAGTGTCTTGGGAAAACTCCTACTTTGTACCTCAGTTCAAGAAGATGGGGACTTGTAACAGCAGAAGGCCAACAAGTTGATGCTTGGCCTAAGGGTTTTGCTTCTGTTTCTTGAAGAAAAATCTCAAAGAGCAATTCCTAAGTAGATACAATCAAATTAATCCAATTCTTGGGGTAGTTAAAGTCATTTGTTTATTCCCTCTTCAATTTGTAGTCCAAGGTGTGATTCTCTTTGTAAACTTGGGTAACACTGCCGTAGTACTCTTATCAGAAAAGTAATACTGGTACCATGCACTTCCTTTAACTGGGACACTGGAGTTTACAGAATCACAGAATATCAGGGATTGGAAGGGACCTCGAAAGATCATTTAGTCCAATCCCCCTGCCACAGCAGGATCACCTAGACCAAGTTACACAGGAACATATCCAGGCAGGTTTTGAATGTCTTGATAANTCATGATCATCCAGGTCCCTTTCTCCTACACTGCTCTCCAACAGGTCAGTCCCTGAGGGTGTTCCTGCCCAGATGCAAGACACTACATTCGACCTTGTTATACTTCATTACATTTCTCTCTGCCCAGCTCTCCAGCCTGTCCAGGTCCCACTGAATGGCATCATAGCCTGCTGGAGTGTCAGCCTCTCCTCCTAGCTTTCTGTCATCAGCAAACTTGCTGACAGTGCACTCTAATCCCTCATCCAAGTCATTAATGAATAGATTGAATAGCACTGGTCCCAGTACTGACCCCTAGGGCACTCCACTAGATACAGACCTCCAACTAGACTCTGTCCCATTGACCACTACTCTGGCTTCTGTCCTGCAGCCAGAGAGTTTAGATTACTATTAGCAAGGCTCCATTCTGAAGTAGGACAAAGCAAGCGCTCATATGAGGTACCACATAAATGAGAAGGAACTTCTTCCCAGTGAGGGTGACAGAGCCCTGGAAGGGTCTGCCCAGGGGGGTTGTGGAGTCTCCTTCTCTGGAGACATTTAAAACCTGCCTGGATACGTTCCTGTGCAACTCAGTCTAGGGGATCCTGCTCTGGCGGGGGGATTGGAGTGGATGATCTTTCAAGGTCCCTTCCAATCCCTAATGTTCTGTGATATCCTATAACAGTTCTCACTCCACAGAATGAAATACATGGGTTGCTCTTTAAACCAACAGAAACTTTTTAAAGGAAGTACCTGCACTTTATCCCTTCACAAAGTTTCAGGGAAGACAAATGAAAAGAGAAGCATCATTGGGAGTCGGTCAGATCACATGGTCTGGAACCAGAAAAAGTCCTCGTTTGGTGTTCCAGAGGAAGACTTGTGCTCTGGATAACTGTGAGCAAAGGCTGTCTGGCCAGTAAATAAACATAAATACAGGAATGCCAGGCATTTTGCTGCTGTAGCCTCCCAGTTCTGATATGCTGCAACTGCTCTTTCTTGCTACTTGAAAACTCACAGTTCAGTGCTAGGAAAGCAAAACTTACTGCTTGCTCTCTGCCTTTTTTCCCCTTTGTGGCAATAGATAAGGAAGAGTCAAAGTCCCTGTGTTTCCATAGGTGAAACACCGCTGCAAAGAAGGAGAGAGCTAGTGGAACCACAGACTGCTGCTGAGACTGAGTCTGTTTCAGGGCTGGAAGGATAAAATGCCACGGTGAGCCCTAACGGCTAACAGTAGGACCAAAGCAAACCCAAGTGCACATCTCATCTCCACTCTCCTCCTTCCACGCTCCCATCTCTAGATATGCCCTGCTTGCCCTCCAGGTCTAGCAAATACGTGAATGCTGTTGTCAAAGAGTAGAACTTAAGCGACTTAGTTGTCCTCCGCTGTTTATTCTTTTTGTTCTGCCATCTTCTAATGGAACTGCTAGAGACCTTGGTGAAAATATGCAGGTGAACTATGCAATTATTTTCCATGTCATTTGTTTCCTACTGTGAAGTTTCATCTTGCAGTGAGGAAAGACCACCTCCTTTTTGAACAGAAACCACTTTACATCATTCTGCACTGTAGAAAGTACAGCACGGGAAGTTCAGTTTGGGGCAGAGCTGTCCCCGGAGATAACTAAAGTGTTCCCAGTCTTCTGATACAGAATGGACCAGGTACTGCTGAAGCTCTGGGCTCTCAGGGGCCTGTTTTGTGAGGTCAGTGGGATTCCATTTACACCTGTTTGAGCATATTTGGGAACTACCATGGTTACAGAGTCCCAAAGCTTAGCAGAAGCGTTTGCTCTACTGCTGTGTCTTCATTACAGCCAAGTTCAAATCCTCCTGTCAAAGATGCTTCACTAGAATGAAGAAAGTAGTTTTTAGTTTTCCACTAGAGCTTCTGTTTGTGCAGCTGCTGCAGTCTTTTTTTCGTGGGGGTTAGATGGTCTGAGGACCCAAGATACTCTACAGATGAACCATTTCTCCAGTCTGCAGAACGATTTACATGACAAGGCCATGGTGTGTCCCTGTGGGGCAGCCTTGTGTACAGCCAGTTTCCTGCTGAAAGAGAACACAGCAGCTGTCTGCAGATGACCCAATGCAAGGATCACAAAGGGTAGAGCCCACCAGTGAACAGATGACCTTGGTCCTTAGATGCTCACGTGTCCCCTGGGCCAGCCTGAAGTGAAGCCCAGGAGGCAGTTACAGGAAGAGACTCATCCTGTTCCTTCTTACTGTGCCTAATTGATCAAATGCCAGTCTACAGAGAAGAGCTTCGGCTCCTGCCATACGAGTCCCCAGGCTCTAACACCAGTAGTCAGCTGAAAACTGATCCTCGTCTTAAAATCATTTAAAATACAGTAGGTGGTAAGGTGAAAGCTGCCAGAACAAATGGACACTTCAAGCAGCCTCCTCTAACCCCTTTTTTTACTACTTCTCACAGCCTGAGAGAAATCTTGATTTGGGCTTCACAGTTAGTATGAGAATGTCAGGTGGCCACTCAGTAACAGCAGTGTCTTGGGAATCCAGGATAAAACTTACCTGTGCAGGAACAGGTGTTTCCAGCGCTGGGATATCCATACTAGCCAAGGCAGCAAAACAAGGGTAAGGAGTTGCTGTGTTGGGTGACACAGAAGCACCACAACGAAACAGTCAACTTCAAAATGATCTCACTGTGGGACACTGTGAAACGTCCTTTCCGTGTCTGTCCAGCAAAAGAGCAAATCAAACTGAAGCCTTCTCTTGCCTATGTGAGTTGTGTAGTTTGTTCTCATCTCTAGTATTACAAGTGTTTATAATCTGTGAAGAATTCCAAGGAAAGGACTAAGACTATTTATTTAAATAAAAATACAATTAAGTTATATAATTAACGCTAAATTATCAGGTGTAGAAAGCAAACAACTTGTTCTTTGGATAATTGGGGGGGTTTCCTCAGAGTTCATGTTGTTGGCAGTGTTTTAACACCACCCTGCTAGGGAGTCAGGTTTCGACGTTTTATACTGCTGTTGCTAGTGCTTCAGTATCTCGTAGTGCTCTCTCTTTGCAAAAGAACACCTAACCCTAATAGTCTGAAACTGAAAGGTGTTGAAACTGTACTGCTGAACATCGCTCAGTCTTGGCCCAAATCAAGGGAAAAAGGGAAGGGGGGATGGAAAAGGGGGGGGAAATGTGTCATCCTGGATTTTTTTTAATTTTCTGAGAAAAGTGGTATGAAAAAGGGATCCAAAAACTGTATTTGGGGGGGGGAAAAGGCATTTGTAGCCTTTCTTTGTACACAATGTTAAATAAAATCTCCTGTATCTATGTTTGTCAAGTTCTTTGGTCTTTTTTAAACTAAACACTGGGCCTGCATTAAACCCTGCGTATGAATTGCAGTCAGCAGAGTTGCCTAGAGGTATTTTACAAGGTGAAAGCTGTATCACTTCAAACATGAAAATCATCCTGGGTTAGTACAGGGTTACTTAACGTGAGTACGGGGTTATATAATGCATGGAAATAACTTACACGCAAGGTAGAGAAGCAGTCGAGCAGGGCAGTCCATTGGCAGATCTGTGTTAAATCTTCTGCAGGAGTACTGCTTCAAAACGCAGCCGGTCCCAGACCTCGTACCCTTTGCGTGCAGAGCGCTTCAGCTCTAGTTCTGTGTTTTCCAAGAACTCCAGCTCTTCAAACCCTATGTGAAAGCTATTGATTTAATATAAATTTCACCCAAGATAACGAGGGGACTGTAAAGAATGCATACTCACCCTCACCAATTCGCAGCCCTGTGAATTCTAGGAAGCAATGTACCTCAAGGTAGAGGCTGCAGAGCAGTCTTCTCCTAAAGTGTTCCTTTTGATAAAACAGCTGAATTGCTCTTGGGAGAGAGGCTTTAACCTGTGGTCTGAGCTAATGAGATCCCCTAATGGGGAAACTTCCACAGGGGTCTGTCAGATCAGCCTGTTTTCTTAGTTACTGTGTTCACAGACTCTGCTCTACCTCCCAGTAGAGAATCAACACTAATTCTGATTTATTAACTGCAGTTGGTTCCTATTCATCACAGCAGTCATACATCCTGCGGGACAACAATGACTATGAAACCTAATTAACACGGGAGCTAAAAGTCTGGATGCTTGTGCTCACATGCAGTTCATGTTACCTAAGAAGACAAAGGTCTTCTTTACAGCCTTTAAACATCTTCTTCTCACTCAAATGGACACGAATGAAAACCACCTTTTCACATGAAGTCACAGGGAATAGACCAGTAATGGGTACAAGCTGCTCCTGGAGGGATTCTGTTCAGACACAAGAATCACAGAACATCAGGGATTGGAAGGGACCTCAAAAGATCATCCAGTCCAACCCCCCCACCACAGCAGGATCGCTTAGATCAAGCTGCACAGGAAGAAGTCCAGGCAGGTTTTAAATCTCTCCACAGGAGACTCTGCAACCCCCCTGGGAAGACCGTGCCAGCGCTCTGTCACCCTCACTGACAACTTCAGCCATTGGAATAATCTCCACAGGGAAATGGTGGATTCCCCAGCACTGGGCACTGTTGATATCTGGCGAGACAGGGTGCTGGGCCAGCTTGGCTAGACCATGCTTTTGCCAGCAACAGTTGGGCCAGACATTCCTTGAGGTCCCCTCTGATCTCATATTCTACAGTACATACTCTACAGAATCATAGCCTGGCAGGGTTGGAAAGGACTTCTGAAGATCATGTACTCGTAGTTCAAGCCCCAGGTTCTCCTACAGCAGTTCTCACAGGAACAATCAAGGGGGTTTGGGACGTCCCCACAGCAGGAGACCCCATAGCATCTCTGGGAAGCCTGGGCCAGGGCTCTGCTACCCCTCACTGTAAAAAACGCTTCCCCGAGTTCCAGTTTGTGCACTGGGCACCACCGAGAAAAGCCTGGCCCCATCATCCCGAGACTCGCCCTTTAGGTACCTGTAAAGCGTCAACGAGATCTCCCCTCAGTCTCTACCTCTCCAGGCTGAACAGCCCCGGCTCTCCCAGCCTCTCGGGAGACGCTCAGCGATTCTGCACTGGACTCTCTCCAATTGGGGAGCCGAGGGAGCCCAAGCCCAGGCTCAGCGTTCCAGTTGCTGACTAACCGGGCGGAGGAGGAGGTGCAGGAGACCCTCCCCTAATCCCCGCTACCCGCGCTCTCACTGCAGCTGCTCCTCCTCAGCGTACCTCTGCCCTTCCCTGGCCACGCCCCGGCGCTCAGGTGCGGCGCCAGGCGCCCTCCCGGCCACGCCCACTGTGGGCGGGACGCACGTCTCCGGGGGCGCGACCGCGCATGCGCTGACATTGANGCCGCGCAGGGCCCGGCTGTCCCATTCTTCCGCCGTTCGCATCAGCACCGAGGGAGCCCCGTTCCCGCGCTGTTCCCCCGCGCTCGCCGCTCCCTGCTCTCCCCTCCGTGCCCCGGGGGGCGCCGGCCGCGCTGTCACCCCGTCTCTCCGCTCCCTCCGCCGGCCCCGTCGCTGACAGCGGCCTCGCTCCGCCCCGGCTACCCCCGCGCTGAGGGGCCGCTTTCCCCCTGCCCGCAGCCCTCGCTACTGGCCGGGCGCGCCGCGTCCTCCTTGTCCCCTTCTGGAGAGTGTCCGTCCCCTCGGGGGGTTCACGGCCGGCCGGGTGGGGACGCGGGGCCCCGCCGGTCTCGGTTAGCGGGGCAAGCGCCGGGCTGCCCGGNCCCGAGACTCGCCCTTTAGGTACCTGTAAAGCGTCAACGAGATCTCCCCTCAGTCTCTACCTCTCCAGGCTGAACAGCCCCGGCTCTCCCAGCCTCTCGGGAGACGCTCAGCGATTCTGCACTGGACTCTCTCCAATTGGGGAGCCGAGGGAGCCCAAGCCCAGGCTCAGCGTTCCAGTTGCTGACTAACCGGGCGGAGGAGGAGGTGCAGGAGACCCTCCCCTAATCCCCGCTACCCGCGCTCTCACTGCAGCTGCTCCTCCTCAGCGTACCTCTGCCCTTCCCTGGCCACGCCCCGGCGCTCAGGTGCGGCGCCAGGCGCCCTCCCGGCCACGCCCACTGTGGGCGGGACGCACGTCTCCGGGGGCGCGACCGCGCATGCGCTGACATTGACCGCGTCCCCACTCCCTCCCCCGCCCCTCTGGCGCGGGGTTGGCGCGCGGGCAGCCGGGGCCTGCGCAATGCGGGGGTCCCGCCCGCGAAGGGCGGGGCGGGGCGAGGCGGAGGCGGGCGGAGGGTCCCTGCGGTGCCCGCGCGCCCCTCGCGCCCCCTCCCCCTCCCGCCGTGGCGCTCCTGGCCCGGCCCGGCGCGGCGTCCCCAGGCTCGGGCCGCGCCGCGAAGCAGCGGGAAGGAGGAGGCTGCCCGGTAAGCGCCGAGCGCCANCCCCGCCGTTCTCGGTTAGCGGGGCAAGCGCTGGGCTGCCCGGGTTTGCATCCCACGGAGAAGTAATTAGTTCCAGGAGTTATTGTTCCTGCGGAGAAGGGGGCGGGGGTCGTGCTGGGCCCTTCAGCTGGGGGGGTCTCGCTGTGCTGGGGAGGACCTTTGTCTGAGTTCGTGCCCCACACTCCTCGAGGCTGCTGCTTTTCTACATTTTTATGATTGAAAGATCCTACAAGTTCCAGGTTTGTGCCTGCTGCCTGCCTTCCCGTGCCCTGCAATGCTCCTTGTTGCAAGGCGGTGGTGTCAGTGATGGAGAAAAGCAGGTTCCTATAGCTGAGCTAAAACCGGTCAGCAGCCTGTTGGAAGAGTGTGGTGTGTCCTCAGAGAGAACAACAATGCAGCGCTAATGATTCGCAGGCTGCACGCTTCTCTCCACAACAGCATCTCCCGGGTTGTGGTTGCATGTGGCCTCTGCCTGCGATAGGATTGGGAAAACATAGCTCTCATGTAGCAGAAAGTTTGTCTTGTAAATGGTTCCTCTGGGTGAAAGGTGTCCTGTAGAGCTACGGGTTCTGTCAAAGGATGTGGTCTGTGCAAGCACTACTCACCCCAAAAGCAAACATAAACCTTCTGTTGCTGCTTCGTGATTAATTAATGGTATGGACTTTGGCTGCTGAAATGCAGTCAGACTAAAGCCAGTGGCTGCTGTGAATCACAATATAGATCTGCAGCAGCTCCAAAGTACAATTTCTCCTCCTTGCTCCAGCCTAACTGATTGTTGTGAGGTAGTTGTGAAGAAAATTAAAAGAGCAGGTCATTGTACAGAGTCCGAGAGTAAAACTGAGAAGCTGAAACAGGAGGAGCCTCTTGTAACACTGATATTTAATTTTCAGTTAATGGAAAAATGAGATTCTAGGCTGGTGGACTGTGTCAAATAAGAAAAACAAAAGCTTGGGTTTTCAGATGGTTTTTGTGTGTCAGAAGACCAATGTTTATTTTCCTTTGTTTGCTGAATGCAGTGTGTAATTGTGGGGAACAAAACATCTCGGGTTTTTTTTTATTTAAATCTTTTTAACTTACTGTGCCATTTCTGTCAAACAGAGCTCTTTAAATACTGTGGTCCCCATTTCCCAGCTGTTGTTTCTGCTTCAGGTTGAAGAGCTGTTGTTGATGTGAGTTTTGGTGTGGTCATCGATAAAGATCTGTGTTCTCTCTTCAGCGGTATGAAGGACGGCTTTGTTAAAATTTGATGATGGTAGCAACCTGCAGTGGACTAACCTCTATGCAGGTTTGCGTAGACTCTACTTTTTAACGCGTTGTGCAGCGTACCAGCTCTGTGGTGTTTTCCCTTTCCTTCTATGTCCTAGTGTGATATCTGTGGCCTTCCAGGTGCTACCAAGGCATGTTCTGCATCAGGCCTGAGAGGAAGTTTCTATGAATGGAGAGTGTGTCTGTAGTAGAAAATCCAAGCATACTTGGGTGCTAGGCTGAGGTCTGCCCTGGAATAGTGACCAGTTCTGGGCTCCCCAGTTCAAGAGGGATAGTGACTTGATTGAGAGATTTCAGCAGAGGGCCGTGAAGATGATTAGGGGACTGGAGCACTTGGCTTTATGAGAAGAGATTGAGACACCTGGGACTTTTCAGTTTGGAGAGGAGAGGGTTACGAGGGGACTGAATCCCTGTGTGTAAATCCATGAGAGCTGCGTGTCCAGAAGAAAGAGACAATCTTTTCACTTGCACCCTGTGATAGGACAAGGGCCAGTGGGTGTAAGTTGGAGCACAAGAAGTTCCATCTCAGTATGAGAAAAAATGTATTTACTATAAGGGTTACTGAGCATTGGAATGGGCTGCCTAGGGAGTTTGTGGAGTCTGCTTCTCTGGAGACTGTTAAGACCCGTCTGGATGTGTTTCTGAGTAACCTGTCTTAGGTTTTATGATCCTGCTTGAGCAGAGGGGTTGGACTTGATGACCGCTTCTAACCCCTAATGGTCTGTGTACCTGTGTGATTGTTCACACTATTGTCAGCACGGTCACTGTATCTGGCTGGCATTTCCCAAAGCCATACCCAAGCATCACTCAGTGGTAACAAATGCCAGGACTTCTCCGGACAGACACAGGATGTGACCAGTGTTTCTGTGTGGGAAGGTTTTTGGTTCTACAGTCACAAATCAAGCAATGCAGGTTTGCGTCCAGGCTGGAGAACAATCTGTGGTCTGTGTTAGTTACTGGTGTAAGGTGTCACCGGTGAGTTTCAGGAGTTTCTGAGTGGGGTGGTTACTTTATGCTGCAAAGATTTCATTGTGCGGAATCAGTGGATGAGTTGATGTGGAGTTAACGTATCAAGTATGAAGCAATACATGAGTGCAAGGAATGTGGTGAGGGGAAAGAAGTTTGTGCCATTTCTGTTTTACTGTTAGTATGACAGGAAGACATGTTCCCAAAGGTGTGGAGGAGGGATGCAACAGAGACTCACTGAACTGCTTCAGAAGTTCTTTTTTTCTTGCCTTAACCTTGTGAAGCTGGAGCCTGTCTAGCCAACGAGGATCCAGTTCTGAAGTGTACAGAGCTGTTAGTGTTACTGAATCTCTCTTGCTCAGTGGGAAAAAAATGCGTAAGAAATGCTATGCTTGTACTTCCTGGCTTCAGAAGTCACCCCATTTGATCTTATTTTTGGTCTTTATACTGGAAAAGGCAGTAAAAACGGGTGTTAGGAGCCAAGTTATGTATTTAATCGTAGCCTTAAGTGACTAGTCACAAGGAACATATTACTTCCTTTGAATTTATTCCAGCTGAAATGATCAGAGAAGCCACCATTTGGAGCACTTAACAGTTTAACACTGCCTGTGAGTAATCATAGGATACTATCTCTTAACACATAAATAATTCATCTCTGGAGTTTTCACACACACACATAATTTTCTTTGGGAAACAGGACTTTTTCTTTACTGTAGAGGCACTACATCTGTGTAGCTGCGTGTCTCAGGGTAGGTTAATGCTGCAAAGAGCTGTCACTGTGTTGCCAGTGAGTGGTAAGAATTAGTAGCTTCCTAAATTACAGAAAAAAGTAATACAAGAATAAATGATGAAGTTAGATGGAAGGAGACTTTTTAAAGGGGATCAATCTGAAGGTTTGAGTGCCAAAAACAATTAAATCATTTGGAATTAGCCACTTGTTATGTATTAAAGGATTGTAAAGCCACTCAGGCTAAATTTCAAGAGAGAAAATAACTCAGTTTTACTGACTTCAAGACTTGGTTTGACATTTATGAAAGAGAAATCTTGCACAATCCTCAGTTAATTTTATTTTCCAGGACTGTTTGCCAGAAAGAAGCCAAGCAAATGATTGCCTGCGACTGACTGCAGTTTTATTCAGGAAAACGAAGTATTTAGCTTGTGTTGGGATAAAGGTAGTATTGAAGCACCCGAGTGATGTATTTGATGACATCAGCCTGAAAGAATTGGCCTTTCTCTGATGCTTAAAACATTTCCTTGGCTTGGGTTGTTTAGCCAGGGTAGGATACGTGTTCTGCACAGGTGCATCCAGCAAGTAATGGTTTCCTTTGGGATATCCATTTGGGATAGTGTGTGGAAAGCTTGAGCAGGAGGCTGGCGTTGTTAACACTCCTTGAAATGTTCTGTGTTCTTACTATGTCTCTATGCCTGTTCTTAATTAAAAGCACACAGCAGTTTTGGCAGATGGAGCCTCCTGAAACCAGTTACAGAATTTTCTTGCTGTGTGAGGGTTGGTGCTGGAGAGGCTCCCTCATCGTATTGTGCTGTTCATTGCTAAAATGTTGGCAGCCTGTGTATTGACAAGTCTCAAATGTTCATCCAAATTATTTATTAGAGCTTGACTTCCTCTGTCTAGCTGCAGGGTTTTTACATTTTATTTTATTTTATTTTTACTGAGATGCCAGGTTGTACTGGGCTTGAAGCTTCTTTTATTCATCAAGCTAAAAGAACTGGGATTTGATAACAGCTGTGCATTTGAGGTGACATCTGTTGTGCAGTGAAAAGTCTTCCCTTGCAAGCAACGGTCTTGGTTGTTTCCATTGGCTTCTCCTAAGAAGTAACCAGCATTGTAAATAGTTAATATTGTTAACAAAATATGTTGTTTGGGGAGCAGAATATCCCTCCTGTAATCCAGGAGGAAGTAGTGACCTGCTGTGCCACTTAGGTCCTAAAAAGTCCATGGGTCTGGATGGGATTCATCCCAGGGTGCTTGAGGAGTCTGCACAGGAGATGGCTAGGTTGCCCTCCACCGTTTATCACCAGTGCTGCCCGGGGAGGGTTGTGGAGTCTCCTTCTCTGGAGATGTTTAAAACCCACCTGGATGTGTTCCTGTGTGACTTGGTCTAGGTGATCCTCCTGTGGTAGGGGGATTGGACTAGATGATCTTTCGAGGTCCCTTCCAATCCCTAATGATTCTATGGTCTTTCGAGGTCCCTTCCAATCCCTAACATTCTGTGATTCTGTGAACTGGGGAGGTCTCAGATGATTTGAGGTTGGACAGTGTGGTGCCCATCCACAAGAAGGGCCAGAAGGAGATTCCGGGGAACTCTAGGTCTGTCAGCCCAACCTTGTTGCCTGGACAGGTTTATGGAGCAGCTCATCCTGAGGGCCTTTGAGCAGCAGGTACAAGGCAACCGGAGGATCAGGCACAGCTGGCATGGGTTTAGGAAAGGAAGGTCCTGCCTAACCAATCTGACCTCATTCTACACCAGGGTGACTTGCCAGGTGGATGAGGGGAAGATGGTGGATGTGGTCTACCTAGATTTCAGCAAGAAATTTTTTTTTCTTTTTTACCTAGATTTTTTCCTCCTGGAAAAGCTGGCAGCTCATGGCTTGGATGGGTACACCCTCTGCTGGGTTAAAAACTGACTGGATGACCAGGCACAGAAAGTGGCCATGAATGGTGCCTCATCCAATTGGTGTCCAGTGACCAGTGGTATCCCCCACAGATTAGTGCTGGGCTCAGTTCTATTTCACATCTTTATTTGGTGACCTGGATGAGGGCATAGAGTCTACCCTTAGTGAATTTGCAGGTAACACCAAGCTGGAGGACAGTGTTGATCTGCTGGAGAGGAGGAAGATCCAGAGGAGCAGTGAAGGGACTGCAGGATAAGTCTGATGGGGAGAGTGAGCTGAGAAGAGGAGACTCTGGGGGAGCCTTCTCCCTCTCTGCAGTTTCCTGAAGGGAGGTTGCAGTCAGGTGGAAGTCAGGCTCTTCTCCCAGGCAACCAGTGACAGGATGAGAGGGCAGGACCTGAAGCTGCACCAGGAGAGGGTTATGTTGGATGTTAGGACACATTTTCTCATGGAAAGGGTGATCAGACCCTGGGATGGATTGCCCAGGGCATTGGTGGAGTCCCCATCCCTGAAGATGTTTAAGAAGGGGCTGGACTTGGCCGTTAGTGCACTGGTCTGGTTGATTTTGTGATGTCAGGTCGTAGGCTGGAACTGGTGATCTTGGAGGTCTTTTCCAGCCTCAATAATTATGTCATTCTGTAATACAGTATTTTATACACACATGTATATAATATTATAACACATAAAACATAAAATAATATGTTGGTAATAGTAATATATAATGGAAGTAGTTAATATAGTTTATAGTCAAATATTTCCTTCGGATCTCTGAAGGAACATGGGCTTTTCCGGAGGAAGAGAAAGAAAACAAACTTAAATGTGTTTTTTAGAGACATCATTCCTACCACCAATGTGGCGAGGTAACTGCTCACTAGTTCTGGTGAAGCACAAGTTCTAGTTTTGCTTCTGTTTTTCATCTGTGACAAAAGGGAGCTGTTTTCTCTCCTAGCAGTGACAGAATTGTGCAAAGCTGCTGTTTATCTGCACTCCCTGACACCAGGTGGGCAATTACACATCTCTTCTGAAAATTCTGAACTTCTTAAGAAGGTACGGTTGCTTCAAGTTGCCATCAAATTATTCTTGACTTACGATTTATAAATATGAGATGCATCCTTGAAGTGGGCAATAATCACAAGATTTGACTGTTCATCAGGAATTAAGATGTTAAAGCAAACTCTTCCTGATGTGAACTTTTCCCCTGCAACTGTTGCTGTTCTCCTTTCTAGCCTTAGACAAAACCTCAGGAGAGGATTTTCTCAGCCTGTAAGTAGGGGCATCCCTATGACTGAGAAAGTTTGAGGGTGCTGTCATGCAACTCTCCAAAGGTTTCAGTAGTTTGCTAGTTACAGATAGTGCTGTGATTTACAACCAAGCTCAGGCACAAGGAGCTGGCTTCTCAAAGCTGTAGAGGAAAATGGGCAGGCACAGGAATAGAGTCCACAGTCTTCATTTAGTAGTGAGGTGTCCTTACTTCATAGTAGTTTACATCCTTTACCAGTATAAACCTGCATAGTGGAGTATTATGGCTTTTCAGCAGTGAAGTATGTCTCTTTTGTCAGTACTGTGGCTGTTGTTCAGATGCTGTCAGTGATATGCAGAGGCTAGCGGAGAGGAGAGTGAATCTACTGGAGGTCCCGGTGGGTTGTGTCTTTCCGTGGTGCTGCCAACCCTTCTAGTGAACGCAAAATGCAGGATCTTTGTCCCTTTGGCTCACTATTTTCTCGGAGATCTTCTTGTATGTCATGGATGGCTGTCCTAACCTCCTCACTTAAAAAGTTACTGATACTTCCATCCCTAAAAGCTTGTAATTAAGAGCAGAACTGGTTAGTTTTATTTACGTACTGGTCATCAGAAAGAAACCAAACCTGCTGTGTGCCAGGTGTCCCTAAGCTGTATCTTACACTTAGAGGGTTTAATCTTCTCTTTGCTGATACCCTAGGCTTTGTACCTGTTTCCTGCATTTCACCTACAGAGGTGAAGTTGCTGTATATAAAATACATGTAGTAAGAGCTTCTTGACAGCTTTCTGTCATAGCTTCTGATATGTATCAGTAAAACATAAACAGTATTCAGCTACAGGAGCAAATTGTGGTAAGTCTGTGAGTTATGGGCGTAAGTGCTCTAACAGGAGGATATTTGAAGGAAAAAATAACTATGAAGACTTCAGTGTAGCTTTTTCAGTAGAAAGTCTACATTTCTCCAGAGGGAATGGGGAAACCATTCCAAAGCCTTCTGCCAAACATCAAAGGCTCTCCCCAAAACCTGGAGGCATAGTTGCTTCTCAAATGCCTTAAAATGTTTCACAATGGAAAGTGCTGCAGTTGGGCAGTTGGCATTCCATGGCTGTATCAGTGCATCAAAGTCACATCAGTTAGGGAAGCAGCACTGGGTCGGAGCGTTTAGTGCTTTCCCAGGCTTCGTCTTCTGTAGAGTCCTTCATTGCTCCAACAACCAAACTGTCCAAGGAAACTGGGACTCCATAAACTGGTTAGTGAGTCACAGTTTTCTGGAAGGCTCAGAGTAAAAATGTAGCAGAGGAACAGTGTCTTCACAATTTTCCTGGGGGTGGAAAAAAATAGTGGCTGGGAGAGGCTTCGTCCTGTCACAAGGACTTTTCTCTTGTATGACTCAAAAGATGTCCTTGGGCTTCCACACTGGGTTAAATGCTTCTTCCCCAGTGACACTAGGGTAATTAGGAAAGATTTGCATGCAGTTCTGTCTCTTCTCTGTCTGCCAAGCCCGAAGCATTTTAAAGTCATGGGTGTGCTGCTGGTGGATCCTGAGGAAGGTGAAGGATCAGAGCACAGAATCAGATGCTGATTGTCAGGTCCTGCTTTGTGGTGGTCATCTGTTGCCTCATCTGCCTTACTGTGTGGCTCCACAGAGTGGTGAGGTGGTGTTTGGGCAGCAGTCAGGTGCATTGAAATAGGGCAGTTGCTGAGAGTCCAATAGCATGAGACTGAATTAAAGCAAAGTTGGTGCTACCTCATTTCTGAAAGGGTGAGCCTATCTTCTTGTTCCTGGTTCTCAATCTTGCTGCCTCCTCTGCATAGTATCTAGCAATTATAAGGTGAGTCAGATCAGTCCTGATAGGACTGAAAGACCAACTCATCAAAAAATGAGCTGATTGCTAGAATTGAAAGAAGGAAGAGGACTGAGGAAGGGGTGGGACTGCCTCTTTTGGTGGCAGGGTACAATTATTTTCATTACTAGCTTAAGCAATCCCCAGCAAGAACTTCCTTTGCCAGCCTAAGCAAGGCTGGCTTGTGGATAGGCTATTGCTATACAGACCATTCCTTCAGAGTGGGTGAGACCAGGAGGTTCCTGGGGTTGGGAATTCAGAGCTTGTAAGCACCTTGAGGCTGGGAAGGTCATGGAGGGGATGCATATCTGTATGCTTCTCCTGTTCTCTTGGGTTTTTTGGTGGAATGCCTTCAAGAATGTTGCCAGACTGGGTTGATGGTGAAATGGATGTAGTGAGCACACAGTGAGCGATCACTTCCCAGTTCCAGAAATACAGACAACAGAAGGTCCTGAAGTTGCAAATACAGCTGGTAAGAACAGGTTTGTCATTATAACCTCGGCACAAAAAGGTTGGTGGTTTTTGGGTCCTGCATGAGCTGAGAAGCTGATGTAGTGTTTTGGATGAACATGCGACCTGGTCAAAGTACTCTCTTTTCTTACTGTTTTTTTACCTGTAACATGTAAGCTGGGAGCCACTGGATTAGCTCCTGAACTAGCATATTGCACACACTTTCTCTGTCCTCCTTTTTCTGATGGGAACTGGGCTACAGTTACTTCAGTAACTGTCACTGCTGAAAGGCTACAGCTACTTTTATAGGCACTGGAATGGACTACTCAGGGCAGTGGTGGAGGCACCTTCCCTGGAGGTATTTAAACTAGGTGTGGTCTTGGTGCTTAGGGACATGGTTTAGTGGTGACCTGACAGGTCAAAGGTTGAACTTGATGATCTTAAAGGTCTCTTTCAACCAAAGGGATTCTGTAAGAAGGTGACCAGTCCTTTGGCTAGGAAACTTCTTGTGTCAAGACTTCTTTTGTCCAAAAAGCCTACAGGGCTGAAATGAGAGTTGTTTATGTTTTCTTGGTATATAAACCGAAGGGGCTCACAGAGAAGGTTGATATTTCTGCTACATTTGTTTAAGCTTTTAGTATGTGACATAGAAGTGTCATGCAGGAAGGTGCTGTATGTTACATCCTCAGTTTGTTAGTGCAAGGCTTAAAATTTGGGTGCAACTCTAGAAAGAGTGAAAAATGACACCACAGGTAAAACCAGGTTTGAGTGTCCTTTTGTGCTGTGAGAGAGAGATTTGCCTGGTCTCATGTTCTCGTTTCCAAAACTGTGATTTTTGTTTTAAAAAAAAAGCTTCTGAAGGTGCGGTCAGTGTGGAAGTCAGTGCTGAGACCAAGTTATGGACAGTGTTCCCCTTCCTTGTGGAGCAGACTCCCCACACTACGAAGAATCAGTTGGATGTAATTGATGAACAGTTGGGTTTTTTCTCTCCTTGGCACTGGCTGAAATAGCAGTTGTTGAAAGTAGGAGCTTGAAAAACAAGACTGCATTATTTGATGCTGTTATGAGGAGGCATTTAGAACACAGTTGGTAAGTTTGGGAGTTCTGTAAATGCTCCTGTCACTTGTCTGGAATGTGAAGTATTGCAACGGTTACACATTGCTCCCAGCAGTCACAGCTCTCGAGTTTTCTCCAAAGAAGGAGTAGAGACATTTAGGTGTACAGCAGCCAATTCTTGCCCAAAGCTGTGGTCTTTCTTCTCTCCTGTTTAAAAGAGAAGCAACAATAGCAAATGTGGCTTCAAAAAGTGGATGGATAGTGAGACTTACAAAACCAGGAATCGTACCTTTAACTCAGCAGCCTGCAGTGGGAAACTGTAAAGGCCCTTTTGACTTTTTACAGCAGACACTAACAGAAAAATCTTTCCTCTAGATAAATACCTGCAGTCATTGTTCCAGCAGCTCCCATAAGCCATCGACATCTGTCTGTTCTTCCTGGCAGAAGGACGCAGCAGACACGGTGCTGACTGGAGCAGGGATCTGTCCCACCGAGTGCAGCCACAGGTGTGAGCAGGTGCCCGAGGAAAATACTAAACCTGGAGTCCTCCCTCTGCTTTGTGCATGTCCAATCTCCCCTTCCACTCACACGTCACGCGTGCAGCCAGGCATTAAAAATGCAGCCATTTTTAATTCTTTGAGCCTGTCTCTAACTTTTGTTGGTCACTAGTTTTAGTGTTGGAAGAGATGATTAACAGCCGGTTCCAGTCTGTTGTCTTGGTGTCATCCAAGACTTGACAGGCTTTTGACATGCTCCCTGTGTGGTATCTCATGGGAGCTGTTATAGAACTTTAGATCTTGTTTTTGCCCCTCAGTGAACCTTTTCAGATCTGTAAGAAGTATCTCTCTTTGAGGTTGAGAGACCAGAAGTGCACATTCCAGTTGAAGTGTGGGTAGATGGGCAAAGAATTAATGTGTTGAGTGTGATATTTGTTTTATGATTTATTCTGTATTCCTTTCTTTACTAGTTCCTGGAATTGCTTTGGGTTTTTTGTGCTGTTCCAGACACTATACCCGTAGTTTAATGAAGCTATGAGTCAGAAACACTGAAGGCTTGCTGAACAATATTGATGACTTGAGAGCGTATGTGTATATGAAGCTGAGATTGCTTTTCCCCAAGAGTTAAATTGCTTTGGTTTTAACCTACCCTTAATCTTATTTGCTGTTTTTATTGTTCCATTAGTCTCGGAAGGATTTTCCCTGATTCTATGCGGTTTCTCTGTCCTTGGTATCTTAAATAACCCTCTGGCACCAGCAGACTTTCAAGTCACTAAAACTGATACCTTGATCCTAAGCAATTGAGTAGATGTGGCACTTTGGGACATGGTGCAGTGGTTATGGAGGTGTTCCATTGAAGGTTGGACTTGATGATCTTAGAGGTCTTTTCCAACCTTCGTGATTCTGTGGGTGAATGCCGCAACTGCATTGTTTGCTCTGGGTTTCAGGAATCCATTGGTTAATTACATTGTGGAGTTACTGAACTAGAGACTTTGTTGTAGAGTGTTTGAGCAAGTTGCAGATGTAAAGTGTGAGCTGTGGGTGCTACAGATGTAGAGAACTCTGCCTCTAAGTACGTAGCTGCTTTCATACCTGAGACTGTTGGTGACTGCTGCCTGCCTGCAGAGACCTGGGCAAGTCTTGAATCTGAGTTCTACACAGGGCTGGAGAAGCTGTATTTCATAATCTTTTCTTCAGTTCTTCTCACAGTTCTGCCTTTTGAGACTGTGTAAGTGACCCAAAAGTGTCATTCCCTGAGTATTTGGGCAAAAGTTGTCAGCCTAAATATATCAGATCCAAAGAACTTGTGCAAATAGTGAGTGAAAATGTACCATCTCTTGCTCTTAGAAGTGACCGTTTCTGTTTTCTCTGTATTTTGGGTATTTGGTCTTTCAGAAATGGTCAGTATCCTCAAATTTGAGGCATTAGTTGTTTCTGGTTTTTTTGAAACTCTTAAAAGATAGTTATAAGATCATTTTCTTAATAATTCACTTTTTAAAAAACAGATAAAACTGCTTAATACCTCTTGATAGCTTTGTATTTTCAACCAGAGGCTGATGCCTTCTTTGATGCCTTCTTTGGTGCTTAACCCTCTCTCACCTTACGGGCACAAGAAAGTGTTTTTTGTGCTCTTGTAGCTGAGCCTTACTCTTGTGGCAGCAGTATTTGCGTAAATAAGCATATTAAGTAATGGATGAGATAAAAATAATCACAGTAAGAAATCACACACACACCTCCTTCAATTTTCAGTTTCTAAAGAGTACATGAGAGTAATCATGAAAGCATTTTATGCTGTCTGGGTGGATGTATCATATCAGTTTACAGTCGAGAGCAGAGCCATGCTATTGGGCAAAACACTTTTAAATTATTATTTATGGAGCTGTATTTGCAGTCGGTATAAAACGCAGGACTGGTTTCGCATGCCTCCACCAGAGCCAGGAGAGCTGCTCCGGAGCTGGATTCCCTTTTGTTCCCTGTGCTATGTGTGCTGTGGAGAGAGAGACGGCTGGAAAAGGCTACAGGTTAGAGTGGATGCTTACACGGTTGTTTAGGAATGCAGTCTTTCGAGCTGATATTTTGGCCTTGTTTTGGCTTTTTTTTCCATGCCTTAAGTCTGTCAATAGATAAGAGTTTTGTGTAGTAGTGTTATGTGAGGGAACTTCAGAAGTCTCTCTTGACTGCCCCATGGAGTTATGACTCTTAATTCCTCTGCAGTTTTTTGGTGTTAAGCTTCACTTATTAGTTTTCTTTTTGTTTTTTCTTCATTTTTCTTGGAGGTGGGAGAAGGTGTAAGGAGAAAGAAGAGCTTCAGTAACTAGGCTTACTTCTTAGGGTAAAATATAAACTACAGTTTTATATGCAGTATTTGCCTCTTAAAACAATAATGAAATAATATTGTATCTCTTATTTGAATTTTTAGTGTTCTGTGGCTTGGCTAGTGAACAATTTGTTTGTTTTCAACTTTAGTGTTGGGCAGAGGGAGATTTATTGCAAGTGCCTGACACTGTCTTCCTGAGGAGCATGTTGTTCTTCCTTAGGAGTGTAAAGTAGGCCTGATCTGTGGTATCTGACTTTTGAGAAACTGGTTGAAGTAGGGTTTTTTCCACTTAAATTTAACAATACCAATGTCTTCTGGTTTTGGTGCTGAAACTCCATCCTCTTCTTCCTTCCTGGAGGAGTCAGAAGGGGAGAAGTCAGTGCTGAGGTCATAAATTCACTTTAGGAGCCTGAGAGAGCAGCTGCCTTTAGAACTGCAGTGCTAGTTAATGTCTTGTCCTTATTTTGAGTTGGACTTGTTGGTATCTTTTTTCAGTTTTAAAGCTAGAACGATGAAGTCTTCTTTCAGTAAGACAGCATGAAGCATAGCTTCTCTGTAAGAAAAATAGGAACTGCTGTTCCTAACCCTTCCAGTCACCTGGGTAGGTGTCTCTACCTTGAGTTTCAGGAAATCACAGTAGAGCTTTTCATTATCAAATTTATGGGTATTTTAAAGTAATGCTGTGACGAAACACAAGGTTTATCTTAGTTTAGTTTCACTTACATCACTTTGCTATGCAGTTGCTGTTCCCGAAGCAGAGCTTTCAGGAATGCTTCTAAAAGATGCAATTTTTTGCAAATCCATTATGGATGAGAAACATTTGACTTCACTCAGTCTTTTGTCTCTGATGACGTCTGTGATATTTGCAGGGCTATAAATGGCTTGTACTAATGTCAGTCTGTATTTGGTTTAGAGATTGTATGTCTGGTAAGCTGGTTCTGTATTATTTGATGTAATAAGTGGGTTCCACATGTATTGATTCTACTGTACGTGCAGAGATCCTGTGTGCAGCACATACCTGGCAAGGTGTGAGCAGTGCCACTCTTGGTGAATGTACTGTGGTACATGTGGATTGCAAATGGCCCTGTCTGCAGGCTGGCTGGAGCTGCTGCTTTATGGAGGTGGCCAGGCAGGGCTGTCAGGCTCTGCTCCAGTCTAGGATAGTCGAGCTGTTGCCAGTACCCTAACCTGCATTAGACTGGTTTACTAGCTGTCAGAAAGCTATGGCTCTGGTTTCCAGGGTTTCTTGCAATAGTATAGTTTTTCCTTTGAGAAAAGGAAAAACTCCTTTTCTTTAAAGTTCTTTAAAGGCAGCCAGCTTCACGACAAGCTGCACACTGAGGTTTGACTGTTTCTCGAGCGTGCTTGGACAGCTTTTTCACATGGTCTGTAGAACATCAAAAATGCCATTCAGTAGTAATGGTGCCGGTTTTGCTGAACAACTCTTGTCCTCTTTGGTCTTTTTAGTTTTCAGTTGAATAAGATCAAAAAGCACAAGTATGTCCAGCTTATAAATGTGAAGACAACAAGAAATGTGGCCGCTGGTGCTACCTGTGAACATTAGCACCTGCTTCTGGAATCTGGTAGGCAGCTGTACCATGTAAAATTACGTGTGTACGGCAAACGTGTCATCACGGGGCTCTCTGGTTTGGGTTTTGGTTTTCTTAGGAGTGTCTCGCATCAAATTATCTCTTGGTTATTTAGTCTTCTGTGAAGGCGTTCTGATTACTAGTAGCCATATGGCAGGACCAGTGCATTTTTGACATTCTGATGATGAAACCGCAACAGCCAACAAAGTTTTCTGTGTCTGTTTATGCCAGCTTTCAGAGCTAAAGGGAGTCTGCAAGCTATAAACAAATATTTTCAGTGTCTTAAGATTAAACTTCCTGTTGCTTCTGTTAACAGCACTTAAGGGTCTGAGGAGGCGACGCTCCTGGAGTTTTACTGACTTTTGACACAGTTAGCTGCACACAGATGCTTTTAGAGTCTGAGTCAATGACGGGGACAAAGGAGTGTGGGTAAGGGTGTGCTGTTAATTCTGTTAGCTGTAATGAATTAGTACTCCTGATCACAGTGTCTCTCAGAGGGATCAGTCTGCTTTTTGTGCCTTCACTTTGAGGGGATGGAAACAGCTAGAAGTGTTTCATGCTTCTAATTGGCGGCAGGGCGCTGGGCTCAGATGAACCCCATTGCTGACTTCCACCCACAATCTGTAAGACAGAAAGGAGAGCGGAAGTTTCCTTCTCTTAGTCTTCCGCCCTATGTCTTCTCACTTGGGAGATTAGGAAAACAGCTGCCAACTGTCTCGCTCGTGCAAGAGGGAAGAGGATCCCATTATTTCTTTCTGATAGTCCATGGTTTGAATTGTGGCTGTTGACTAGACTGCGCTTTGTTAGGTTGTCTTTCAGAATTAGCATGTCTTTGATAATTGCAGTGTTTGGGTCTTCTGCTGCCACTCCTGGGTTGTGTAGTCAGCTGTGTGTTCTGGGGTTTTATTATTTGCTCATGGCTGCAGTGACAGTGTGGACAGCTCTTGCTGTTTGAAAAAATTCAGAGGCAAAGTGAAGATGGTGAAGTGTCCCACCTGTGGGCCGTGGAATGCAGTGTGTTACTTCTGGTCTCCTCCCAGAGGTCAGACCTCACAATCACACCACTAGTACTAAATTTTGTAAAATCCCATTTCTTTATTAACGTGATTTTTAATAATAAATGGTTTCAGGGCATTAGAATTTTTAATCTTGTAATTTTTATAAAGTGGGGTTTTTTTTCTTTGCAGCTTCTGTTTCTTTCTCGGCGCTTAAGTTTCCTGAGCGGAGAGTAATCTTTTCTCAGCTCCAGTGTTTTGGTAGTCATACAGTTGCTTGAATACTCCCACGGTATTTTCCTTCCCACAGTCAGAAATAAAGAGCATTGCTGCCCTAATAAGCCTTTCTTTTCGCTAGCTAACGAGTGAACCGGGCACCATGGGTCACTTATAAAATATCTTCGGTTCAGTGCCGTTTGTGGAAAGAGAACCAAAAAAAAATGATAATTTGGAGTGGAGCTGTAGGAAGCGCTGATTAGTTCTTGGTAAAAATGCCTTTATAAAAGAGCAAAACTCCTTTCAGTCACATGCATTCTGTTTTGCTCTAATTTGTGGTCTTTACAGCTACTCTGGACTTCTGGTCTTAAATAGAGCGGTACTAAAAAAAAGGACACTGCTTTTCATTAGTATTCGATATTTAAAATTCCTTTCTTTTGCTTGTAGATTTGTTTGTAAATGCATCATAAACAGACAGCCCAGAATGAAGAAAGCAAGCAGGAGTGTTGGCTCAGCGCCCAGAGTGCCTGGAGTAAATAAAACTCAAACAACTGAAAAAGCCAAACCAGAAAATGGCTCCTCAGTGTCTGCTGTAACAAAACTCTCCAAAACTGGGACGACGGCATCTCTTTTGAAGGTAATAACCAATAGAAAGTTCTGATTATTTATAACTCTTACAATAAAGCTTTTAAGAGCGTAGAATTTGAAGATGTGTCTTTATACAGCTTAGACTAGAGGTTTGTTATGTGGGTTGCTGGAGGGAATTTGTATGTAGGGCACTGGGCAGGGTGATCGGACCTGCTGTGGCACTTGTGTTGTATTTTTATACTGCAGGGTGTGATTTGATGGAGAGCAACATTCTCTGCAGAACTTCACTGTTCTGCGGAAGGGAGCCATGGAAGTTGTTGCATTCGGATGAGTGTTATTGGTAGTGTCATGTTTTTCTCCAGTGGTGTGTCAGTGACTAATGGGATTTGATAAGTGGTATTTATAATTCTGAGACAAGAACTAGCAAAGTATCTAACATGAGAAACTTTGATCTCAGTGATCTGTGTGGGGTCAGCGCAGCTGCGTTCTTCTCGCCTTTGTTTAGTATGAACTACTACTTGAGCTGAAATTTCACAAGTTGTTTCTTGCTCCTAGAACAAGTTCAAAGGTAGAGGTTTTCGCTTCTGTTAGCGAAACAGGACAGTAGTTTTAGGAGGTTTGTGGCTTTCCACAACCAAGAAAAATAAGCTGAACCTAGGCGTGCAGGTCTGGAGTTTTCATGAGAGAGAGAGGAACCAACCCAGCCATCTGGGTTGGATGGATGGTATGAGCCTGCCTGGTCGGCATCCCTTTCCTGGCGTTGTCACATGCCTGGACCTTCCTTTTTTGCCTTTCCACAGCTCGATATGCAAAGCTGTGGTGCTGCTGCTGCCCTGGAACAAACAAAGAGTAAAAAGAAAAGGGCTGATGTCTGCAGCTGGGACCTGGAACCACTGTCACCTATGGGAAGGGAGATAGACCATTTAAATAACTGGCAAATGAAAACCTAAAATTAAAGAAGTGGTAAGGGTTGAGGTCTCTCTGCACTAGCTTTGCAAGATTACTGAAGCCAAAATGTGTGTTCCCCTTCTTTCCTCTTGCTTTTCTTTAGTAGAGGAATGGTTAATACTTTTGCTGTTGGACTTGCATGCCAGATTTCAGCTAGATTTTCTGCTGGTGCCCCTCCCCTTTCCTCTACCACCCAATGTATCTAGCAGTTTTCTTAACTTGAAATAATCTTTTGATGGTTGTTGACACTACTTACTTTCTATTTCTAGAAACCTCTCAAAGAATACAGAAACAAAAGTCCTTTGTAGTTTGCTTATCAAGTTTCTTACATCATGCCTCTCAGTAAGATAAAGGAGGAGGATGATCTAACACTGAAGAAATTTGACCCAGTATGCTTTCACAATTTTACTTAGTAGCACTTCTGGCGATGTTTGGGTGTAGGATTAGAATATATGACGGTCGTGTGTTTGAAAATCTCTCTCTTAATTACTAAAACTTAGCTTTATGTTCCATCTAGACTTACTCATATGGTTAGATGTCTTCTACTTTTTAAGCTGCTATTGTGCCAACTATGTTACTTAATAAAAGAGATAAATCTTATCTTTTTTTGAGCGTTCCAGAGTTACACAACAAAGTTAGTTGCCTTTTTTTGACTCGCTAATTCTGGAAAATGACGTTTATAATTACTGGCTTGTAAGAAATACCAACTACAAGTTTTATCCTTTTTAAAAAAGGGTTTTGTATGGTTTTATATTTGATCTTGTTGGGCCATTTGGCACATTTTCCCTCTAGTGGTTGTATGATCTTCTCTTAGGATCAGTGTGTATTACGAACTTCATTTAATATTCTTCGACAGAAAAAAACCTCCTGGCATTAAATACACTTAATTGTAACAGCTCACTAATTAATTTGATCATCAAAGCAAGTCTGCATATAGATACTGAAGAAAACACTGTGTTGGATATTAAATGGAAAGTCACTGCGAAGGAGTAGCAGGACACGCTTAGAGTACTGTCCCCATCGTATTCAGTCAGTCCGTTGCAAAATGGGAAATCACCTTGTAATTACAGTATGGCATTTTCTTATCCCACTCATGATAAAACCGTAGGCCAGGGCTCAGCTTTGGGTGGGTTTCTTTCCCTGTGTGTTGTTCCATAGATTTGTCCCTTTTTGTGGAGTGTTCAAAGTGTGTGGGCAGTGAGCACAAGAACAAACTGTGAGGCTCACCCTCGTGCACGGCTGAACGCTGTTCCGGAGGCTGCGTTTTCAGTCTGCTACAGAAGGACTTTGTGTTGGTTACCTCTTTGGAGGTTTGTGGTTCCCATTTTGCCCAGGACTTTTTAAAATGTTCAGTATCCTCTCCCCACCTTTATTACAGTAGGCTAACTGTCAGTCACTTCTTGTTCTTAATTGGTCAAAAAGTACACTGCAAATGACAGCATGTCCTTATTTTTAACATTTTTTTTTGGATATGACTTCTTTAGCTGGTAGTGAGCTTGTGATCATGCTGGCACAAGTGTGAATAGACAGCAGCTGCACTTCATACAAGCACATTGCAAAATCCAGTGTCCCTGAAAAGCCAGGACTAGGAGACCAATATTTAAACATTAAAAATGAAAATGTGTTTTCAGTATTCATGTATCTGGGCCTCAGGATTCGGTTTGCAAAATGTAGTAACTTAATTACACATTGTTGTGAAGTTTGCGCACTCAAATGCAACATCAAGCATCAAAGACAATCCCGAGTAGGAATAATTAAATATGTTTATACACAGGGATTTTAATAAGGTGCAGTAAATAGGATGGATGTACACGTTGAGAAACTGAGATGAAATGAATTGTAGAGGTGATCATTCAAGTTTCACTGCACTTAAAGGAAGATGCGAGGGGAAACAGCATATAAATTGTATAAAGTGGTTTTTATATAGAAAATCAAAGTAGGTCTGGATGAACAGTAGTTACACTACTTTCTCATTTCTTGTATTTCAGTGTAGAGGTTTGAATGCTAAGCAGGGTGGCAGTGTTGTCAGGAAATGGAAGAAACAGCTCTTTCTCGAGAAGAAGCTGTTTGGCAAACATACGACATTGATTTTGCTTCCATTAAAAATATACATTACAGAAATACTTCGATTTTTAAAGTCAAGAATGGTTGCCATTGTGGAACATTAAAAGAGAGCTGCTTGTTTGTAATTTTTCCAGAGCTTTGCTAAGTGAGTTCATTGCCAAGAGTGTAGCGTTACAGTTTTGAGAAGCTGTTTACTAATTGGCTGTAGAGGAGGCAGCGCCTTCCAACCTAGACTGGAAGTAGTTTATGGGTAAGTCCAGGGAAGAGGGGCTTCTTAAATGCCTTTGCTCAGCAAGGACTGGAGATGCCTAGTGTCAGAGAGTGTGTATTTTACGCTTGACCTATTTGGCTTGATAACGTGTACTTGTACTGTAAGTGTCTAACAGCCTGATGTAATTTCCCCTTTCCTTGAACAGGGTAAAATTGCTGACAGCAAAGAGTCTTTGAACTGTTGTGCTTGCAGACTGATGGGCAAATTCAGTAGCAAAAGAGAAAGTCACTGTTCTGTGCCTTTTGGTGACACCTTGGGCTAGGTGCTAGGTGCAAGGTCATTTCCCTCCCCCTCTACCCCCATGTCCACAAAATTAGCTTAGATTAGATATGAAATGTGATTAGATTATAGGTTAACGAAGGAGTAGTTGGCGCAGGAGTAGTTTGTGTTCAGTTTTCCCCTCTGCACAAGCAGTGTGGGCTTTGATTTTGAGTTTGGTACTTAAATGTTGCTTCTGCTGTTTTGCATGGCTGCGATCAAAGAACTGATCTGGCTCCTCGGAGGAAGGAGCCCTTTGAAAAGGCTCTAGTTTACACAGCGCAGTGTGTGAGCACACAGAGAGGAGTGGGGTAGAACAACAGAGCCTTTTACGGAGTAGAGAAGCCAGCTTACGTGCCCTTCAGCCTAGAGCCTCAGTAATGTTTTTTACAGCCTTTTAGAAGCCTTTTTAGAGGACTCTACCATTTCCTACTTGATTGAATAAAAAACAGTGCCCTGGAAGATATTTCCTTTACAGATACCTGTTGCAGGTGTTACCTGTTTCTGTCTGTAACTTACCTGTATTTGTAGCAGCTACATGTAGAACGAGTGCATTCTCTTCGCAAACTCTCATTTTGCAGCCACAAATCTGTGTAAATGGCACAAATCCCAGTTGTACCTTTTTCATGATTTTATTGTTATAACTTCTGAAATTTGCCCTTGTAAGAGGAAATGGAACAGAATAGGGTTTTAGACGCAACTTTTTTTTAATGAAGCAAATGCACCTTCATTGTTACTGTACAGAACTGTGATGTCTGGCGTGTAGTTCTTAATATTGAGTATGCATGGCTGCTAGAAGTTATAAACCTGCAGGATTTGAAAGTCATGGTGTAGAGGAAAGGGTTCATTCACAAGTGCTACTTTTTAGCAGGGATGCTGGTTGAAACTTCAAATGTGTTATCCAGCTGAATAATGAAGTTGCTCAAGAAGTGCTGCTAACACAGCTGTTTTCTTTTAATTTTTCTAACTGTTATAATGGGAAAAATGTTTAGCATGTTTTGGTTGCTTCACCATTTGAAAGAATTGCATTTTAAAGAGCAAGAGATCCTTAAGGACTTATTACTTAAAGAGTTCGCTTTATTCTAAAGGCTGTGTTTGGGAATGTGGTTCTGGAGACTCCTGTGCTTACTAGCTTGTCATATTCCAGGCAGCTTTTGTGGCTGACAGTAGTTTCAGTAACAGTCATATGAGGTCAGACAAAAACTCCTGTCTCTCGGAGTGCCTAGGAAAGAGCCTAAAAGCAACACACAGCGAGTGTTGCTTCCCCTGCTGAACAGCATCCAAGTCTCTTCGTGATTTGCAGCTTAGAATTTTGAGCTAGAAAAGGGTATTTTGTTAAAGTTGGGTTGATTTTTATTGTTGTTTGGTTTGAGTTTTTTTATTGTGTACTTGTCCAGCAGAAAGATGCTTGATCGTATTCTCTTGAAGGGCATAATATTAACCTCCAAGTACTTGGTGGTTTAATTATCTTCATTTTTATGCTTAAGCAAGCTTTCAGTCAGAACTGAGAAGCGTTACAATGTGCTGCGTTACTGTGCTTTCCTTAATTATTTTTTCTCCTCTTTGATATTAAAATGTTAATAATTTTGTCTGGGAGAGAGAAGATTTAGTTTCTATGGTCAATCATGTGTTAGGAGTTGAAGTTTCAACTTACTGCCTGTGCACAGTGTGGTTACATTTGCAGTTTCCAGCACTGTTTTATAGACACATGACTAGTCAGAAACGTACATTTTAAAACGGATGGAATCTTTAGCAGAAGGAGTAGTGCCTGTGCAGACTTCTCAGCCAGCTGACTTAAAGCTGCTGCTTCCCTTTCTTTCAGACTAAGAGTAATGATGACCTCTTAGCGGGGATGGCTGGTGGTGGTGGAGTGACAGTGACCAATGGTGTCAAGGCAAAGAAGAGCACTTGTGTGTCAGCAGCATCTTCAGCTTTAGGAACAACTATGAACAGCCTGGAAAATAAACCCAAAACTATTGCAGGTAAATGGGTATATTGATCCTTAAAGATGATAGTTGGGTGGCTTATTATTTTTCTGTTAGGTGGTGATGATACAGACTGCCTAATGAGGAGGGCAGTAAGGCCACAGTCAGTGTAAACACCTCCTGTGCCTCTTTGCTGGTTTATAATAGTGTTAACTGCTCTTTCAGAGGATGTTCCTTTTAATTTTTTTCAATACCAATTTTGCAGTTACTGTATAGAACTAGATCATCTACGTATTAGAGAATTGTAGGTTGGTATAAAATACTTTGTTTAAAAAAATCCATGCTGTGGTCACTGAATCTTTTCAAGTATTAGTGCTAGTTGCAATCAATATTTTAGATGTTCTGTACTGCTGTATAGAAATAAAGTGAGAGCAGGGACCACGCAGGCAAGCAAAATGATTTAGTGTGGTATCAAAGTGGTCTTGTCTTTCATTGCTGTAGATTCAGTAATGCTTGCGAAGTTATAAAGTATCAACAAGTAAAGGAGTAATAATCTATCTTCATGTTTTATGAAATAAGATGAAAATACAAAAAAATAATGTATTTTGGGGAATCAAAATATGCAGTGGCTTACATTAATATCTACTGAAAAGAGATAAATTCAAACATTTAGAAATATCATTGCTGCAGTTTTGGTAACGTTTATCAGCAGCTTTTGCAGACAGAAAAGTAAACCTACAGATGTTAAAATTTAGGGTTTATCTTGTTTTCAAAAATATTGGTCAATCATAGCAGTTGGTAAGGTGTGTGTTAATTAAAATGTATCTTCACCAATTCCTGATTACTAGCATGATTCAGAAAATCAGCCAGTACATTGCTGAGATAAAATTCTATTAACGATACTGTTCTTAACTTTCAAAAAACACATAGGTACAAGTTCCACAACTAAGCGTAGTGCTTCATCTGGAAATAAAGAGTCAAGCTCCTCTAGAGAAAGAATTCGTGATCGTTCTCGTTTAAGCCAGAGCAAGAAGCTGCCTTTGACTGGACAGGGGAGCAATGACATGGTACTGGCAAAACGCTCCCGTAGTCGCACCAACCCAGAATCAGACATTCGAATGAGCAAGTCCAAATCAGACAATCAAATCAGTGACAAAGCTGCATTGGAAGCAAAGGTGAATGATCTTTTGACATTGGCAAAAACTAAAGATGTGGAGATCTTGCATCTGAGGAATGAGCTAAGGGATATGCGTGCTCAGCTGGGACTTAATGAAGATCAACCTGAAGGTGATGAAAAGTCTGAAGAAAAAGAGGCCATTGTTGTCCATCAGCCAACTGATGTAGAGTCTACGTTGCTACAGTTACAGGAACAAAACACTGCCATCCGAGAAGAGCTCAACCAGCTGAAGAATGAGAACCGAATGTTAAAGGACAGACTAAATGCATTAGGCTTTTCTTTAGAACAAAGGCTGGACAACTCTGAAAAGCTCTTTGGGTATCAGTCTTTGAGCCCAGAGATTGCAGCTGGCAACCACAGCGATGGTGGTGGTACTCTGACATCTTCGGTGGAAGGTTCTGCTCCTGGATCGATGGAAGACTTGTTAAGTCAGGATGAAAACACTTTGATGGACAACCAACATAGTAATTCCATGGATAATTTAGACAGTGAATGCAGTGAAGTTTACCAGCCACTGACGTCAAGTGATGATGCCTTAGATGCTCCATCATCTTCGGAGTCTGAAGGTGTGCCAAGCATAGAAAGGTCTAGGAAGGGAAGCAGTGGCAATGCAAGTGAAGTGTCTGTAGCTTGTCTGACAGAACGGATACATCAGATGGAAGAGAATCAGCACAGCACAGCTGAAGAGCTCCAAGCCACACTCCAAGAGCTTGCAGATTTGCAGCAAATAACTCAGGAGCTCAACAGTGAGAATGAAAGACTTGGAGAGGAAAAAGTAATCCTTATGGAATCTTTGTGCCAGCAAAGCGACAAGTTAGAACACTTCAGCCGTCAGATTGAGTATTTTCGGTCCCTTTTAGATGAACACCACATTTCATACGTCATTGATGAAGATATGAAAAGTGGTCGCTACATGGAATTAGAGCAACGTTACATGGACCTTGCAGAGAACGCTCGGTTCGAGCGAGAGCAGCTCTTGGGTGTTCAGCAACACTTGAGCAACACTTTGAAGATGGCAGAACAAGACAACAAAGAGGCCCAAGAAATGATAGGGGCATTAAAGGAACGAAATCACCACATGGAGCGGATTATTGAGTCAGAGCAGAAAAGCAAAACAGCGATAGCATCTACCTTAGAGGAGTACAAAGCTACAGTAGCCAGTGACCAGATTGAGATGAACAGGCTGAAAGCTCAGTTAGAGCATGAAAAGCAGAAAGTGGCTGAGCTGTATTCGATACACAACTCTGGAGATAAATCAGACATACAAGATTTGCTGGAGAGCGTCAGGCTGGATAAAGAGAAAGCAGAGACATTGGCCAGCAGTCTGCAAGAAGAGCTGGCACACACTCGCAATGATGCCAATCGATTGCAAGATGCCATTGCTAAGGTAGAGTTTGAAACAATCTGTTGTAGTTTTAACACCCCATGTACACAACATGGCCGTAGTTGGTCACCACAGTTCTTGTACAAGCCAGGGATTCATTGTGAGGTTAATGGGATTGCAGCAGTTTTAGAATTGATCACCTTGTTATGGAAAGTGACAGAGACCTTTTGAACCTCTACATGGAAACACTCACCAAATGGTACCTTGTGTTAGTTTTTTAAAATCCTGGTATTTAAACTCCACAATTCTTTTGGAGAGCCAAACTTAGACTGTATTTAAGGTGTGGTGTGAATTTCATGTTCAGATTGCCTGCCTTCAGCATGAGTTTCAAGAAGTTCATGCCATACTGGTAAAAGAGGGATATCACTGAAAAATTACCGAGAGTCCAAGTTTGGACCCAACTGTTCACTTGTAGAAACTTCCGAGAGTGTTGAAAGAATATGGTGGAGTTTCAGCTTATTCAAGTTGGTTCCATGAACTTTTGCCAATAAAGCGTAAAAGTGTCTTCTTGTGCCGGTTGAGAAGTGATTTGAGGTAGTTGGACATGTTCCCAAATTAAATTTAATGTAGTGACTACATGATCTAGTATTTTAATGAAATAAGATACAATGATTTTAATGAAATAAGATATAATATTTTAATAAAAAAAGCAAACATTTTTATTAGCTTTGAAACAATTAAATGTGGCAAATCATAGAATCACTACGGACTGGAAGGGACCTCAAAGATCATCTAGTCCGATCCCCCTGCAACAGCAGGATCACCTAGACCAAGTCACACAGGAACACATCCAGGTGGGCCTTGAACATCTCCATTGATGGATGATCCATCCAGAAGCAGCTTGTGTGTTGGTTTTGGATAAAAATAGGCATTTCTAGTTCTAGAACAGTTTTTCTGATTCAAAGATAGTTTATCTGGTAAACATATCTAGTACACACTTTTACCATAAATTGATACAAAAATAAGAATAAACTTTAATTAATAACTTCAAATATGCATTTAAGGGCATCGCTTTCTGAGGGGAAAATTTATGCCAAATCTAGTGTCTGACTTACATGCTAGCTGCACGTCAGCTTGAGGTCGTCATGATCATGAGACAGTTAGAATCAACATTAGTTTGGGAGGAAAATAATGAAAACATTTAATAATTGAAATTGAGTAGTGCTATCAAAATAAAAAATACTCTAAAACATTATTGAAAGCAGGGCATTCTGGCAGTTAGAATTGGTGCCTGATGGGTGACGCTAAGCCATGACCTGATTTCTCTTGTGTTTCCAAAACCCTGTTTTTGCTGTTGGTGTTTGCACCACGTCCCAGCTTGTTATTTATGTTGCAGTTTGATGAGACAGGATAATGGTGTCCTTGCTCCTGAAAGGCAAAAGTCTACTATCTCTGCCATTCCACCCCTGCTTTTTAATTCGGCTCAATAGCTTGTAAGACTTTTCTGAGAACTACTTCAGCTCGCTCACACGTCTCTCACACAAATGTGAATCCTGCTGCTTGGTTAAGGAAATGATTCATCTACACCAAGCACTAAAATTGATGCACAGGAGGTCTTTTTGGCAAGAGGGGGGAAAAAAAAAGGTTAAGAGTTTCCCACCGTGCACACACACCTCCTCCCTTTTCCATTCAGCTAGATGTTAAATTGGATCAGCTGCTAATGAACTCACAGCCTTGGTTGTGTGGTGGTTTCACTTGATGTGAGTGCAGGATACTGCTGTTAGAGCAGTTGGAGCGCTCATGTATTCAGTCTGGGAATAAGAGAGTTTAAATCAGGCTCAGAAGAGCAGTTGCAGCAGAACAATACCTTTGTAGAGTTTTACACTTGACTTCTTGTCCCATACATTTCTGTGGCTGCAGAAATATATTGTGAGTGTGGTGTTAGGAAGAGTGAGCTTTAAAATGCAAAGAGTTGAGTATGAGTTATGTTCTTTTTCAGGTTGAAGATGAATACAGAGTTTTCCAAGAAGAAGCCAAGAAGCAAATTGAAGATCTCAACATGACTCTAGAAAAACTTCGGGCAGAACTAGATGAGAAAGAGACCGAGAGAAGTGATATGAAAGAAACTATCTTTGAGTTAGAGGATGAAGTAGAGCAGCACCGTGCTGTGAAGCTTCATGACAATCTCATCATATCAGATTTGGAGAGTAAGTGTTACCATTCTCACTTGTGAGAGAGCTGGTGGTTAAAGCAGAACTGAAGTAGAACACTGCATCAGTGAAAATGTTTTCACTTGCCTTTTGTCTGCCTGAATTCAAGACAGACTGGGGTTTGCAGAACCCTTACACACTGGGGGGGGGGGGGGGGGCAAAAAATCAAGTTGGCTTTGCTTTTCCAGTCCTGGAGTAGTTGGTGTGGGAACGAAAACCTGTGAATTGAGAATAAACATCGCATCTGATAATGCTGTTTTCAAGTTGTTTTTCAAGGTAGAAGAACATGTAATTACAGACTTAAT
Organism: Rhinopomastus cyanomelas; assembly: GCA_013400115.1. Lineage (NCBI taxonomy): Eukaryota > Metazoa > Chordata > Aves > Bucerotiformes > Rhinopomastidae > Rhinopomastus > Rhinopomastus cyanomelas. Next base: position 767,904 of record VXBP01001971.1, on the reverse strand, counting down.
AACAGTGTGTGCCCCTTGTGTAGTTTGGAGAGTGGTTTCAGTGTTGGGTGTTGCTTTTAGGATCGCGCTCTCGTTCAAATGCCCAAATATTAGGAGTCGGCATGTAGCTTGATGACATTTATAATTCATTATTTCCCCCACCTGAAGAGAGGTGTTTTTAGTGGAGGAATGTGTGTATGGAAGCCTTGAAAGGTAGAGTTGGCTGGGCAGTGTGGATGTGTTTTATGGATGTATTTCTGTTGTGAAACTGATCTGTAAACCTAAAAAATGAAAGCAGCAAGCAGGAGTAAAACTGCGTTTGTTGACTCTTGCAACCAAACAGGACACGGTTGGGTCTTATAATGAAATTCATGTTTACTCTGTGTGTGTTTAGCATTCTGCCTTAGTTCCTTCTCTGATCTCCAAGACCTGCTCAGACATTCCTACCACAGGCTGAAATTCTGCAGTTAGTCATCATCTAAATAAGAACTTGGGCAACTCTACCCTGGCAAGTTGTATTTCCGCACTGGTACTTACAGAATTCAGATATCTGCTGTTGCTCTGTTGTGTACAAACCAGGCAGCAAAAATACCAGACCACGATGGCTTTTACATCAAGGGAGATTTCCATTAGAAGGGATTACAAACTGGTCTTGCAGTCAAGAAAAGGCAGTGTCCTAAGCAAGCTAAATTGTTTAGTCAACTGAAGCTTAATGTCTTCAGGCCTGTGGCTGTCAGCTTGGTTTCTCTAAGCAACCCTTACTTATCTCGTTTTGATTTGCTAACTTCCTTCAGGGTTTTATGCTGCAGGTTTTTTTCTCATCCTGTTCCGAATCCAAAGACAGACTTTGGCTTGAGAGCGAGAGCTGAGACCCATGGTCAGCATCTCTTACTTTATGGCTAAAGTCTTAAAACAGTTGAACACTTTCCTGCTGACCTTGTTTTGTATAATTATTTAAAAAGCATTCACAAAGAAAGCAGCACCCAGGTAAGCATTCAGCTTTCTGTCTAGGAATCTGATTACAAGGCAGCTCTAATTTTTAGGTGTTTCTGCTTTGAGAGTATGGAACAATTGCCGAACATTTCCCTTGAACTGGTAAAAATTCGAGCAGACAGACCTCTGCCTGGGCCGAAATTTTTAACAGTCTTTGTTGCTAGCCACTTTTGAAAGAGTTTGGAAAATTGAGTTGTGCTAGCTGATGGCCTGGTCTGATTCTTTAAGGAAGAATAGCAGTATTTTAGTTATAGGCAGGAAGGAGGGTGGCATCTAGTGGCAGTAAGAAAGGATGGCAGCCTCAAAATAACATAAATATCTCAGAATGAACAGTGCTTTAAAGCAGTCTGGGTTCCGAGTTAAACCTTGTGCAGGAGTTTCTTGGTGGTAGCCTCGAAGTAGTGATGGCAAAGAGCAGCAACTGCTTGGCTATAGTGTCGTACAGAGAACGTACAAACCCAGCATTTTCGTCATTGACATTAAAGTTGCAGAAATACCTATCTTGGTGGTAGTAAGTTTTCTTATTCTGATCACTCTTTTGGTCAGTTTTGGTGTTCTGTCAAGCCAGATGTATAATGCGAATGTATAATATGCTTTTAAATATGGAGAATTTTATGTAGGTTTAGGCAGGGCACAGAGCTGCTGGAGAGAGTCCAGCGCAGAGCCACGAAGATGATGAAGGCAGTGGAACACATCCCTTATGAGGAAAGGCTGAGGGAGTTGGGTCTCTTGAGCTTGGAGGAGACTGAGGGTTAACCTCATTAATGTTTAGAAATATGTGAGGGGTGGGTGTCAGGAGGATGGAGCCAGGCTCTTCTCAGTGTCATCTAATGACAGGACAAGGGGCAATGGGTGTAATCTGGAACATAGGAGGTTCCATATAAATATGAGAAGGAACTTCTTCACGGTGAGGGTGACGGAGCCCTACTTCATGTGCTGCCCAGGGGGTTATGGACTCTCCTTCTCTGGAGATGTTTAGAACCTGCCTGGATGTGTTCCTGTGTGACTTGTTCTAGGTAATCCTGCTGTGTCAGAGGGATTGGACTAGATGATCTTTCGAGGTCCCTTCCAGTCCTTAATGTTCTGTGGTTCTATATTACAAAGCACTAGTTAGAAAAATTGGTGGGTTTTCAGCCTAAATGGCCAAGTGTAAAAAATATCCTTTTCTTTGGTGATCTTTTATTTTAGATTTTAAAATATTGGGAAATCTAAACAACCGTAACTTAAACAGATAATTTGCCTAATGGCAAATGAAATGGTGAATGAAAGGGACAGCGAGACAACTGATAGATGAAAGTGGTAAGTGACTGAAAATTGCCACTTAAAGAATTCACCAAAGACAGAGTTTACAGAGAGAGGAAAGATGCTTCATAAATGAGGTGGTGAGAGTTCACTCAGTTTAGTGTTTAATCAACTCTAAACACAGGAATGTGAAATGTCCTAGCACTGGAACTTAGGGCAGACGTTGTGGGCTTCCCAAACACCGAAAAGCAGCATAATTAATTTATAATGAAACATTTTTCATGGTTTTGTTTTTCATTTTTAATGGCTATCATATTTTAGCTATTAATATGCCTGCAAAAACTGAGATAACTTTGATGTGCACAGTAGGATGGAAACCACACTGATTTAAAAACATACAAAATGTTCTTGATGTGCATCCAGCAACTGCAGGAACATGGTCAGTGGCAGCTGAACTTGTTTCTGGTGGGGTGAGGAGTTGAAGCCTAGTGCTTCTGTATTGTGTATTGTGTCTAAGAAGTCCAAGAAATACTAAAATAACCTGTATGATTGTCCTCACTAGTGTGCTGAAACAAACCAGCCTGTAGGCAGGGCGTCTGCGGATGCTGGAGGTGAGGCACTGGGCAGGGCAGCTGGCAGGCGGGCGTTGCACTAGATGGCGTGGTGGTTCCTTTGCATTTCCTTCCTGACTCCAGCAGTCAGGTAGCCAAGCTGTCACACTAGTCATCTTTGATGACTAAGGGAGAAAAAAAAGAACCCTATTATTCTTCCGAGCAGATAAGAGGTTTGTGGAGAAATTTTTTTTAGAGAACTTTGTCTCCTGATTAGCAGAAAATTGATATTTGTAGGTTAGTTTGTCACTTGTCAGATGTTTCTTCTGAAGCCTGAAAATGCTCATTGCATGTTCACTTAGCGCAAGGTACATGTGCTAAACTTATCAGTTCTCTCAGTTCCTACCTATTTAAGTCAGTAATTTTTTTGGACAAGCACAGGTGAGCAAGAAGGTTGATAAAGCTAATGTTCAGTGAATAAATAGTTCTTTTATGGAGCTGACAGTATTATCTTTTAATTCTGCTCTCATTTTGGAAAGGATCTTGACAGCAGTTGTGTAACTCAATTTTTACACTACCATATTTAGGCTTTTTCTGTCTTATTGTTGGAAAAGTCAGCTGGATGTGAGTTTTCTAATTGTTAGTACATTTATTATTTTATTTCATAGAACTGCAGAATTACTGAGGCTGGAAAAGACCTCCAAGATCACCAAGTCCAGAGTATGACCTAACATGACCACAGCCTAGACCGTGCCGCATCCAGTCTTTTTTCAAACATCTCCAGGGACGGTGACTCCACCATCTCCCTGGGCAGCCCATTCCAGTGTCTGATCACCCTTTCTGTGAGGAAGGACTTCCAAACATCCATCCTAACCCTTCCTTGGCACAGCTTCAGGCCCTGCCCTCTGATCCTATCACTAGTTGCCTTGGAGAAGAGCCCGACCCCCACCTGTCTGCACCTTCCCTTCAGGTAGTTATAGAAAGTGATAAGGTCCTCCCTGAGTCTCTTCTTCAGGGTAAACAAGCCCAGCTCCCCCAACTTCTCCCCTTAAGACTTTTCCTCCAGTCCACCTATGAGCCCTGCTGCTCTCCTCTGGACCTGCTCCAGCACCTCAACATCCCTCCTGTGAAGTGAGTGGCCCAGAACTGCACACAGCACTCGAGATGAGGCCCCACCAAAGCTGGGCACAGGGGGAGAACCACGTCCCTCATGTTGAACCCTGGAAAGAAAAATCAGCTTTCTGGCTGTACAGAGCTATTGTTTGACAATCATGAGCTCAAAAGCAAGATTGAAACGCAGATTGCCTGAGCTCTTAGTATTTATAACCAGGGCCTCTTCCTTACATAAGGAAGCTGTAATTCTTAAATTAAGTGTTATGCTGGCACTACTCCCTGACGATGTGATTGTACTGTGTTAGCCGTTCTGAGCTAGTAACTGGCAGCGCTATCCCAGGATAAGGCAAACCAGTGTAAGTAGTAAAAAACCGCGACTCAGGACGGCTTGATTGAGTACTACTTGTCAGGAATTGTAATTTCTTGTTCTGAAACTCCTGTGCATAGCCAAATATTGTCAATCTTTCTTTCTGCTTATTTCCCCAGAGGCTATTGAAATGAAATGATTGAATGTTAAGAGTCATTTTTTTCTTCACACTGATACTTTCTAGCTGCTAATTGGAATTAATAAGAGTTACGGATATGGAAGGCATGAATGCTTTTCCTCTGGCAGCCTTACAAAATTCAGATGATATCTTAGTTTCTTCCTCCCACCTCCAGCTGTAGCTGTAATGTTGTTCTTTACCATCCGTAGTCTGCGTTTTCCATAATTAATTTTTCTACCTTTTAAAAAGGAAGGCCTTGCGCAACTGTGATTCAAATCAATATCATTTCGTAAGACGTAGGCACAATTGAATCCTGCAGTAGCACACAAGCAGCTTGTGATTTGCCATATTTGATTATCCTGTTCATTCATCAGAGTGGTCTCCTTGTTTTTCACTTACCTTAAATGATAGTTAATTTTCCTTTTATCTTAATCCTCTTACTGGTCTGTTTGTGAAGCCAAGGAGACTGGATAATGACAGAAGAGCCTTACCTATCCTACCACAGTGAAAATTGCAGCACATACAGGATTTCTTTGTCTCAGAGTCATGGAGGTAGTGAGGATGTAGAAAATGAGGACGCTACAAGGCAGCTGTACAGGCACTTGCTGCCTCTGCGCATACTTTGACTACTTGAATTTTCAGGCTTGGTGACACAATGTGAAGGAAAGATAGGGTTTGGGCTCCAAGAGGTGACATCACTGATCTTGGCCTTAGTTTCTCACTTCTGTTTCAAATTGATTTACAATTTGTTAGGAGGTTTTTTGTAGTTTTAAGCCTCCTTCAGTTGAGTGTTTCCAATGGCAGCCATGAAGTGCTCTATATTGTTTATAGTAACTGCAGAATATTCAGACCAATATGTTTTACGGAAAAGCATAAATATACTAAAACTTAATGGAGCATTTAATATCTCACAAAAGCTCCAAACTGTGGCATTACATGAGCTTTAACACTGGATGCACTTTATTTTCTGGTTTGTGGCTATTTTTAGATAAACTCTAAAGCTGTCTATAACAACTTTGATCTGTAAAAATACATTTTCTTTGAACTGCCTTTAAAAGCAAAAATGGACATCTACTAGAATTTGTTTCCAAATGCTGCTGGAAGCTCTTCAGGACATGTTAACTTGCTGTCACTGTTGACAGCTACTTAATTCACAGTGAGTTGTTTTAACATGTATTTAAAGGAAAAAAGGGTTGGGAGGGGGAGTGACTTTTATAACTTTGAACTAAAGCTGACATCTCAGCACTGACTTTAACTCAAACACATGTATGCGGAGACAAGCGAAGAACTGAAGGGCTTTGCTTAAATACTGTGGTAGCGTGAGATGGAAGTGGCATGCCCCATCAGGTTTATCTTCAAAGATTAAAGATCAGTTAGATGCATCTTAAAATGTGCAGTCCTGTAACGAGGAGATAGAGATATCTGTCTGATTTTAGTGTTTCAAATTTCCTGTGGCTGAGAGGTTATCATGTTTTCAGGCCACCTGAGGTTTATATTGTTCTTGGGAATAACTGAGCTGCGGCACGAGCTCGACGCTGCTGAGGTGAAACTCAGCAGTTTCTTCTGATGAAGAAACAAAAGGAGTTTCATGACTGAAAATGTAAAATGTTTTTACCAGTGTAGTTGAGTCTCCCAAATGTACTCATCAGTATAAATAACGTTATATCTCTTCTTAGTCTTTGTTGCATCTGATCCAAACATGTTGAAACACGTTGAAATCTTTGTATTTTCCATTTAGCTTTGTGTCGCCTTATTCTTATTGTTAAGAAAAGCCCTTTGACAAAAGGCCAAAGGTACTGAAAGTGTAGATTTACTTGGGAAGACACTGGTAGGTGCTGGCAGGACAAGCGACTTCGACTAAACCCTGGTTGACTGCTTTTCCTGAGACCTGTTACCGAAATAAAAGCACCGGGAAGCTTTTCGTGAGCGCTGCAAACCTCGCTGCATCCAGTCAGTTTGTGGGAATAATAACACTTGTATTCTGACTATGCAGGCACCTTCAATCTCTTAGTGCTAGTATGCCAGAAAAATACCTATTTAGAGAGGGTCTTGGAATTATGAACGTGACTTTAAAAGCTGTGTTCGGCCAGTTAGCCCATCGCTTTTACAGACTGGAAACAGCTACGTGGTACACTAGAAAAAGTAGTCATCCTGGAATCGAAAGATCAGTGAAGTGACACCCTAATTGGAAATGTATGCTGTGTTCCTCTTCATTAGTTGCTTGGTTATAAGAATGAAGTAATCAATCACAGTGTCCTTGTGTATTGAATAAAGTAACAAATGAATAATAATTGCGGTAACGGGTCTGTCAGACGCCTCATGAGGAGCTGGTGTTGATCTCGCTGCATGCCCTGTTGTGTAGCTGCTGACAGATTTAAGGGGCCATCTCTTTCATAACATGATCTCGGAGACTGTGTGTCCCCTTGCTGTAAACATAGCTTGTTGCAACTTCAGATAGCAGCTTGATAGACAAGGATGTAGGATTCTTGAGGACAAGAGCAGAATTTTATCCCCGGTGAAGGCGTGGTGGAGCATTGTGTCAGCCGCGGTGTGGCAGGGAGTAAATTGAACCAAAAGGCTTTGTGTAGCTGTGGCTTATGCTGAAAGATGGAAAGCTTCCAGCTGTCCATGTGTTTAAGATCCTTCCATGTTAATTACCTGCCTTGTTTGTTTGCATTTTGTTACTTCTTTTTCATTTTAATATTAATTTAATACAGCAGGCTAAGCAAATGGTATTTGTGTAAGAATTGAGTTTGCTTGTGATGTTCCTCTCACCAGGCGTGGAGAAGTATTTATCTATTGACACTTGCTGTCAAGTAATTTCTACTGTTTTCCTCCAGATGGCTTTGGTTATAAAAATTTGTTCTTCCAGTATGTTTTTAAAAACATTTGCAGCTTGTTTCTGTTATTCTTTAAGCCCACAGATCTCAGACTAAGATCTTACAGATAATAATACTTTTTTTTCAGATACAGTTAAAAAACTTCAGGACCAAAAGCATGACATGGAAAGAGAGATAAAGAATCTTCACAGAAGACTCCGGGTAGGTTAGCCCTAAAACCCCAGTCTGGGAACTTGGAATCTCATAAAACCTAAATGTGAAATAGTGAAGAAGTAGTATGTTGAGATAGAGTTGCATTTCTGAGAGACAGGCATCCTTTGGGAATATATTTACCAACCTACAGACAGGATAAAGAATTTGCTTTTGAACAGTGTCAAAAAGATATGATGTTGGGCTCATGTCTTTTGATACCTAGTTTGTCTTCCCCCCTTTTCCTTTGAACATTTTCTTTGTTTCTAGAAAATACGTTCATGACCTTGGAAATGCAGTTATTTCCAGCAAAACTCTACAATTTAACTTGTAAGTTAGGTTGTCCCTAATGGCAGAGATTCTGCCTCCCCCTGTACTCTGCCCTAGTGAGGCCACATCTGGAATATTGTGTCCAGTTCTGGGCTCCCTAGTTCAGGAGGGACAGAAATCGAGAGAATTCAGCAGAAGGCCATGAGGATGTTTAGGGGACTAGAGCACTTGCCTTATGAGGAGAGATTAAGAAACCTGGAACTTTTCCTCTTGGAGAAGAAAAGATTATCAGGGAACTTAATCCCTGTCTATAAATCCATGAGGACTGGGTGTCAAGAAGAAAAGAGGCAATGTCTTTTCATTTGCACTCTGTGACAGGACAAGGGGCAATGGGTGTCACCTGGAGCACAGGAAGTTCCCTCTCAGTATGAGGAAAAACTTCTTTACTGTAAGGATTACAGAGCACTGGAACAGGCTGCCCAGGGAGGTTGTGGAGAAGTCTCTTCTCTGGAGACTTCTAAGACCCATCTGGATACGTTTCTGTCTAACCTTCCTTAGGTTTAATGACTCTGCCAGAGCAGGGGGGTTGGACTTGATGACCCCTGGAGGTCCCTTCCCAACCCTTAATGGTCTGTGTTTCTGAGAAGGCCTTTATCATTCCTGCAGATTGTTTCCTATAATGGTGTAGGGAAATGATGAACAATAGAGTTAACTTGTCTGTTTTAGCTTGAAAATTGCTGTTGCTCTAACTGTACAGTTTTGTTTACTTACAGGAGGAGTCAGCAGAGTGGCGTCAGTTCCAAGCTGATCTGCAAACTGCAGTGGTTATAGCGAATGATATAAAGTCTGAGGCCCAGGAAGAGATAGGCGACCTGAAGCGCAGATTGCACGAAGCTCAGGAGAAAAATGAGAAACTCACTAAGGAGCTGGAGGAAATAAAGTCGCGCAAGTATGCAAAAGACAACAGGGATATTGTCTTTTTTGTAGAGCTGGATGCAGTTTTGTGACTCCTGACTATTATTTGGGCTTTGGCAGTTCATAGATAGTAGTTTTAGACTTTATATTAGGAAAAACTTTTTCACGGAAAGGGTGGTCAGGCACTGGAATGGGCTTCCCAGGGAGGTGGTTGAGTCACCATTCCTGCATATGTTTAAAGATCGTTTGGATGAGATAAGGGATATGGTTTAGGGGTGAACTGGTAGGGTAGATGGTTGGACTTGATGATCCCAGGGCTCTTTTCCAACCAGAGTGATTCTGTAATAAAGCCTCTCACTGTGAGGATCTGTATTTCAACAAGATGCTCTTTGCAGGCTTTCAAGGGTTGAGATAAGAAAACAAACCCAGATTTTTTTTTTCTTTATGCTATGTACTGCATCCATCAAAAACCATCTTCCCTCTGAAGAACAAGCAGCACTGCCTTTTCTGTACCATCGTTAATACACCTTCCTAGCAGCCAAGGCTTTTGGTGTGGTTAAAAATGGAGCTGTTTTCTTTACCTACAAGAAACCTCTGTCTAAATCTGCTTGTATCTCACAATGTTTTCTTTCCACTGATGATTATTTCTAGAAAAAGTGATGTCATATGTACATTTTTCATTTAAAAAGTTCCAAATGTGATGCATAGCGGCTTGAATTAGGTGCTACAGTTATAAAAACTGCATTGTGTGTCTTGCAGAAGTATTAGCAGCTTTCAAAGCCACAGAATAGGAATGTCTGGGGCAGTGTCGTTTGAATCCTGACTACATTGTCTCTAGGGGTTGAATACACACATAGCTCACAGTTCTATTAATGATGTTTGTGATGTGTTTATATTAAACATGGGCATTTCACTGGTTATTTGACAACCACAGGATGTGTGGTAATGGAAGGCTATGAGAGAATGCAGGCTATGGAACTGGGGGTGAAGCTGATGGAAGAAAGAGCACTCTAGCTCCACTGCAAATGGAAACTTATCTGTACAGATGAATATTTGGTCTAAGGCATCTTACCTGAAGATCACCAAAAGGAGTGATTGTTGCTAAACTGTGGTCAGAACTGTAATTGTTGAATTACTGCTTGCAAGTGAAACTTTGAGGTCACAGTTGCACTTTTGAGGATGGAACTGACTTGTTGATTCTCATCAGTATATTCATTATCTAGACACATGCATCATGACAGTGGTTTCACTGCAAGTAAAGCACAAAGAGGCGGTAGAATCAAATTCCTTGGAGAGAAGTATGACTGCTGTATTGGAAGGAAGGTAGTAGGAAAGTCCATTACAATGGCTGAAGTAAAAATCAGTCGATGTTTACTGCAGTCTGTAGGAAATAGGTTGCTTTTAAACAACTCTTGTGAGTGACACTGAGTGCAATAACCAACATAAATATTCTGTACAAAGAATCTAAACTTATTTTCCTAAAGAGATTCAGGTGCTCCATACCGGTGTATGCCAGCAGTGCGTTCTTAACTCCGTACTATTCATTTAAATGATACCCTGCTTATGCAGGTGGAAAACAGTTCTCCCCTCTGAGCTGATGATGTCCATGTGAAATGGTGAAATACTTAGGGATCCAATTTTTTTCTATGCGTGTGTTTGAGACATAGAAGAAATCAAGCTTTAAATGAACTATTGATTTGATAGCATTTTCACCTGGTGCTTAAGCTTTCTTGCTTACAAACAGTTAAGATGATGTAGGTTGATAATCTTCTTCTAAATTACAGTGAAAACTAGATGAGTGTAAGGGCTGATTTGTACCATATATTCTAGTTTGGCTTCAAGTTTGTGTTGATTTTTTTGAGCCTGTGCACATGAAAATGTGTTTTGAATGGATTGCATATTGATTCCAGGCAGGAAGAGGAACGTGGTAGAGTGTACAATTACATGAATGCTGTAGAGAGAGATTTGGCAGCTCTGAGACAAGGAATGGGCCTGAGTCGCAGATCATCCACCTCCTCAGAGCCGACTCCTACTGTGAAAACACTCATCAAGTCATTTGACAGTGCCTCCCAAGGTAAGTATTTTGAGCCAGTGCAGCGGTTGTACCACATGACAGTTTCTAATGGCTTAGCTAATTCAAAGGTAAGTTGTTTTATTGTACTGTCACGACCTGTAAATGATGGCTGAAGCAACCCAGCCTAGACTAGATTGCACCACAGATCATTCACTGTGGTTAACTGCAAAGCAGCCTTTTTTGTGTCTTGTCTTTGTTTTTTCTTCTCTGCTGCCTTGCTGTGACTCATATGCGCAGGATGCTTTGAATCAATGCTCCTGTTTGTTAGAAATACATAAACAGATACTGTACACATGATTGTAGCTGGAAGCACAGCTTCCAGTCTGATTTCAGCATGACATTAATGTACCAAATTAAGCATTCTAAAAGCTGTGTAATAGCTAGAGCCATGTTTGTTTCTCATAATAGTTTCCATCAGCGCTTTGACTGTAAGAACATAAGCTGAAATAAAGCCCTGACAGTATCACCTGTCAGGGAATATTTTCTAAAATTAAAAGGATCTCCCTGTTGAGACAGTGGATTTTACTGGAACTCCCTGATTGTGGAAACAGACGCTTTTGTCATTCCCTGTAGATGGGTAAGGAATCCACTCATTATCGTAAAACGAGAAGCACTGGAGTTTTAGCTTTTGTCCGCATAGGAGACTTTGGATTAAAATATTTTGCTTGTCAGACTTTTGGCTTAGAATTTCACTTACAGTAGTGTCACTGCAAGTCTCTGATATAAAAAGGTTTAACTGGAAGTAGACTGGATTACTAAAGAGACTTGAAGTATGAACTGTGCTTGGCAAATTATATTTAATTGCTTATAACTTGAAAATTGTTAAGGTAATAGAAGCATCTCTAAGTTGCTTGGCAAGTCTGTAAATGGTTCTGTGCTCATAGGTATTTGCAAATCTGCACTGGCCTAGAGTTAATTTATAGAATCATAGAATCGTAAATCATAGAATCATTAGGGATTGGAAGGGACCTCGAAAGATAGTCTAGTCCAATCCCCCTGACACAGCAGGAGCACCTAGACCAAGTTGCACAGGAACGCATCCAGGCGGGTTTTAAACATCTCTAGTGAAGGAGACTCTACAACCTCCCTGGGCAGCCCCTTCCAGTGCTCTGTCACCCTCACTGGGAAGAGGTTCCTTCTTGTATTTATATGGACCCTCCTATGTTCCAGCTGACAACCATTGCCTGTTGTCCTATCACTAGAGGACATTGAGAAGAGCCTGGCTCCATCCTCCTGACACCAACCCTTCAAATATTTATAGACATTAATGAGGTCAATTTGAAAGCTTGTTTTCAATTGGTTGTTAGATAAAAATGCTCTCTTGCCAGAGTTAGTTTGGAGACATTTAAAACCCACCTGAATATGTTCCTGTGCCACTTGGTCTCGGTAATCACACTCTGGCAAGGGGATTGGGCTAGATGATCTTTTGAGGTCCCTTCCAATCCCTAATGTTCTGTGATTCTGTGAAAATGGAAAATCATCTCTTTTTTTCAGTCTTTTATTTCAAACCTCTCTCGTCCTCATTCCTCAGCATTCACATCTAACCATGCTGTCAAGTAGTCAGTTAACTGATTCACCAACTCAGTATAATCTTTAGGCAATTCTGCTTTTGGGATGGGGGTTGGACTAGATGATCTCCAGAGGTCCGTTCCAATTCCAGTGATTTTGTGATTTGTCTGTTTTCATACATTTCTAAACGTGTTATTTGATTGATCCCAAAATGTCAAGGACTGTGATATAATACACTGTAGCTGTGGACTTTGACTGGAAACAAAGGAGGTAGAGGTGATAGATGTTCTCTTTCTTGACTTACTGTCAGACCCAGGAGCATGCTATCATTTTATTAATTATCTGGAGATCAGAGAACTAGTAATAATGCTGTGATTTACATCTGCCAGCGTAATAGTATCCTGCACCTTAGCCTTGTCCACCCCCAGAAAAGTTATGTTCTACTGAAGACAGAAGATGAATGTAATTACAGAGGAGTAAACGTGTAGGCATGCTTTGAAATGATTTTGCAGTCAGTTACTTACTGACATTCTGAAAGACGTGGTGTGGTGTGGTAAAACTGGTAATGTAAAGCACAAGGTGAGAGTTCACTGTAGCAGCCAGTCTCCTGTTCTGCTGCAAAGCTCCGCAATGCTCATGTTCATTTCTTTTCTGTGTTCCTACTAGTTCCAAGCCCTGCTGCTGCCGCAATTCCTCGCACTCCCTTGAGCCCGAGTCCCATGAAAACTCCCCCAGCTGCTGCCGTATCACCTATGCAGGTGGGTATTGTGTGACTGCCCTCAAACCTTCTTGGTGAAGGACAACATAGGAAACCACAAGTGGTAACACACAAACATTGGCTGACTTTGTGGGGATGTAATGATAAAGTGTTGCCTCCAGTCATTACTGAAATTTGCAGTCTAACAACAGTCTTTCACCATGTTGTAAATACAGTTCCAAAGTTCCTGTTAAATATTCCCAGCCCTTATTATTCCCATGCTGGTGAGAAGCATGGGAGGAAAACTGTCTGCACGTTTAGTCTTTGCGTTGCTGTCTGTCAGTTCTTAGTCCTGTGCCTGGCATGGAAACAGGAGTTTCCTTCGGGCGGGCAATGGACTGACATGTCAGCATACTGACAACTGCTGAGAGACTCTGAAGGTATCCTGTGTTGCATAGGTTTTCAGTAGTGGACCTGACCAGAAGGAATGAGATCATTGTGGATCGATTATCTTTGTCCATTTTGTACTGACTGTGAGTTTGGCCAGTTGGTGACTGTGCCGTTTTGTTGTGTGCTCTCTGAAGCAGTGTCCATTTGTTGAGCTGCTGCAGGAGCCTGATGCTAATGGCACCATCAGGACTCCGATACTCAGCTTTTTAGGTCACCACTGGTTTTGTTGTCCCACTAGCTGGTGAGATACAGCATCTCCATATTACCCGAAGAGTCTATGTCCTTAGTGGTTCGCTGTGCTGTAGGAGCAGTACTGAGAAGAGACTAACCATTCTCCTGTGTTCACGCTAGTGTAGCTTTATGCACTTAAGAGTGACTCTCATAAGACATACAGATAGCCTCAAAGAGAAAGAATTAAATGTTTTTGTAAGAGCTTCTGCCTTGCTCAGTCACTCTTGACAGCAGTTTTCTAAAGTAGTTAGAAATGTGACAAGTTCTGTGACAGGTGCTTTGTTCCTATTGATCTGTCTTTATATTTCTGTTTATTTCTGTGCTCTTGTAGGAAGAAGCACACTGGCTGTCACGTTCTAAAAGCCAAGTCCAAAGCTCTGTTAGACAGAAAACTTTCTGAATGAAACCAGAGGCTTATTTCACTTTCTTTACTTGTAAATTAGCCATTAGCCAAAGAAATACCTCAAAATACTGCAAATCTGCTCAGGTTTACAGCTCTAGTACTGACATTCTTGATCTGCCAGAGTTACTTGAGTTTTAAGTTCTACTTGTGATATAGAACCACATCATTAAAAGCTGGATAATCGTTAGTGGGAAGCACTGTCTGAAAAACAAAAGAGAGGGTGTGTAAATGAAAATGGCTTCTATCGTCTCCTTTGAGGTAGATGGTTTTCTTAAAAATATTTGTAATTATCCACAACACAGCTGGGTTTTGTGACTTCTGCTGTATAGACTGAATTTTAACATGTTTGTGGCCCAAAAGAAAAGTGGTCTGGGTTCCAAAAAAGTTTTCCTTTTCGATGTTTTCATATTACCATCTTGTTTTCTATGCAGTATTTGTGTTGCTTTGTGTCTGCAGTTTTTGCTGTTTGCAATTGGAAAACAAGATTTGAGTGACTAGTTACTGTGTGAATTGGCCTGTCAGCTCTCATCTCATAGAAGTCATCCTTGGAAGAGCTGGAAGGATTGACCTCTGTGGGAGTGTTGCAGTGCTTGTTATCGTTAAACTTGGTAGCTTTTAAATGCTGTCACAGGGGAAGTGTTTACATGGCACCGACTGAGAAACCTGCTCAATCCTGATGCTGTGATGAGTTTGTTTGCAAAAAAGATTCTCCAGTTGTAGACACATTGGCGTGCGCCCTCTTTGCATTACGTGTGTCGCTTCAAGGACTGTGCCTTGAATTCCTGCAGATTTGGAGAGTTTCTGTTGGAAACTTGGAGAGTTTCTTTTTCTTTACAGGACTGTGTGTGTGCGTAAGGACATGTGTTTTGGGATGCATTCTTGCAACTGAAACCAAACAAAATCCTTTCTGGATTCAGGTCTGAGCCCACGGTGGAATGTGGCTGTTTACTGCTCTGCTCAGCAGTACTGCAAGGCAATTTAGGAATAGAGATATGAAGAGAATGCTCTTCAGAATGTAAAAACAGCCCTGCTGGGTTAGCCCAAAGCTTACTGGTCTGGTATGCCATGGAGAGTGACCAAAGCAGGTGTCTAGGGAGGAACATAAGGACAAAGAAGCATATCTGCTGCTTGCCTTGAGTACTTTCTATGTCATAGCTGGAGGACTCTCTTAAACAGACATGGTTTCAGATTTACTGGTCATCACTGAATGTCCTGCTTTGCTCGCAGCATATAAACTCTCAGGCTCCAAGCAGGTCAGTGTCAAAGACTTCCACATCTTAACTGTTTGATTTCATGAAGAACTGTGTGTGTTCTGAAAGTGTCGTGTGGGTGTGTCACCATGAAGTGTGTGCTGAATACATGCTGAAGTGCAAAGTGATCAGGAATAGGTGCCTGGAGAGTGGCTGAAGGTCCTATTCCCTTCCATAGGCAACAAAAGCCACTGACTCTGAAGATCTAAAGAAGATATTTTCACTTTTATGAGACCATTTCATCCCACCATTGTTCTGCCTCAAATTTGAAGTATCAGATGTTTGTTCTCCTTTATTTTTCTCTGAAAATTGTCATAGGTTGCTGATAGAAACTTTACCTTCAAACAAGGAATGGCTGTGCGAGAGTAGTCATTAATGACCTCAGCATCTTTAAATTTATCTATTACTGGAATAAGGTTGTCTGAAGGTTCTACTGTGTAGAAATATGTTAACTGTTTTCTTTGTATCTGTTAACAGTTTTCTTCGTACATCACATCCAAACGAGTCCTTCAGATTTCTAGCATTTCTGCCATAATGTGGGTAGGATGAATAAGAAGAGGATCACAGATTGCAAAGCATCTTCAGTAATTTCTGTCCCATGAATAATTTCTGCCTTCATGAATAGCTTCTAAATCATGAGATTCCCTGCACTTTTGATCCTTTCATTTGGCCTTGTTGAGTTTGAACACTGGTGTAAAGGACAAGCGGTGTTTAGCCATTAAGTGAGTTTTAGAGTGCATTTTTGGCTGAAGGAAAGTAATGTATTTATAAAGGGATTGGTAGGATCCATATGTGTCTGACTGCACATCTGATGTGTTTTGGTTTGCAAGTGAAATGAGGGATGGCTGCAGCAGCAGCTCAGTCGAGCAGAAAAATTTATAATGCTTGCAAATGCTTAGGGAAAATTGTTCTCCAAGAGACTTGTGCACTACTGCAGTATAGATGGTGCCAGGAAGGACCAGCCAAATGTTAGTTGCTTCATTTTCCTCTAATTTGCAGTGTATTAGTCACAATGTTACCACGGGTAGTTGTAATAGTAAGATATGTAATAAGGAACTAGCAGCAGCAAAAGCCCTGTCTGCAGTGTCAACAGGAGTGAAAAGGTAGTTTGTTTTATAACAAGGAGGTAAGACCAGCACAGAGCAAGTTATCAGTTGACTATTACGATCACTTTCTGACAATATCCGTAAAGGATGTTTATTTTCAAGTGATAGCTGGAAGCTGAGAAAGTCATAAAAGTATATGGTTATCCCGCACTCTGCCTGCTCCGCGCATACCTTTTGTTTCCTGCCTGAAGGTCTGTCCTACCCGACTTTGAAAAGAGAATCCCACAGCTAACCAAAATAAAGTCTTTTTCTTTCAACCTCACTAACTATTATAGCTCTTTCCATGGTGGGGAGTGGGAGGGTTGGAACAAAACAGCTCCTGCTTTGGTACAGTCCTTGTCTTTTACTTAAAAATAAAATGAAGTTTGCTCTGTGGGTGAAGTGAGCTTTAAAAGTAATGCAGGTCTGAAATAACAGCTCTTCTGTGAAGCCGTTGTAGGCACCTCTCAGCAGGGCTTGCAGCCACAGTCAGTTTCATGTGAACATTTAAAGGAGTAATCTTTGTCGTGTACAGGCAGGACTTTCAATGTGTAAAGTGGAGAAGTTCTTCATGCTGTATGTTGGCAGTTGTTCTCTCCCTTTGGTGTCTAGCACAAAAGTAGATCTCTAGTCTGACTTGCAATGGTGAGTAAATAGCCCCATAACCCTGCCCGTGCTCCAGTCTGCTGTGCAATGTATGCTGTTAACGTTTTTAATCAAAGCTTGGGATTTGCCTGTCTGGCCTGCGTGATTGGGCATGAGAAACATGTGACCTTTATCCTGCGAGGATAGGGACCATTTAACTTTCTCATCTAATCTTGAGCTAGAGGGAGAGCTGAAAGAGTTTTTGGGATAAACACATTACTGGACTGATTGTGATTAAACACTCGAATCTAATAGAAAGGACAGGGTGAATAAGTAATGCACTATGATTTGCAACAGGCTCTTTGAAATTACTAATTTTAAAAAAAACAGTTGTGGACAATCTTCCCTTAATCCTCAGCAACCAAATACGAGTTTCTGTGACTGGATGGATAATTATTGCATTGTACAGTTCATTAGTGTGAGAGTAAAACGCTTGGTTTGTAGCAAAGGGCGGTTTGTCACTACACCCAGTGCACCAGTGTCCTGATTTTCCATGTAAAGGCATGTGTTACTAGCACAGAGCAAGCGCTGAAGTCTTCTCTCCCTGTAGGGAGACTTTTGAGACACGCATCCATTTTAACCAGAACAGGTCTGTACAAACAAAATATGAGTAATGATTAAAAATTAATACAAAACATGCGTGACAATTCACACCCTGAATTTGCAGCACTGACTCAGGACAGTTTTCACTTCAAAGGTGTAAATGTTAGGATATCAGCACATAGTGTGTGTTTATATTCAAGCTGGCAAAAGCAGATGGCAGAGAGGACCCAACCCTTTTCATTTAACTATTTTTATATGTTCATTTTTTAGTTCTTTTAAATCAATCATAGTGTCATATCTGAGTTTCTAAAGGTGATTGTGTCGTAGTTCCGTGTTTGGTTTTTTGCCTTCAGCAGAAGTTTAACACAAGAATTTTTCTATTTCAGAGGCATTCTATAAGTGGACCCATCTCATCATCAAAACCTCTTGCCACACTGACAGACAAGAGACCAAGCTACGCTGAAATCCCCGTTCAAGGTAGTGATTCAAGTTCATTCCGACTTTCTTTTGAGTAATGCTATTAATGTTTATTTTTGATGTATAGTATCCAAAGTATTGTCATGTACTGCTTGTATCACATTATCCTTCCTATCAAACTGTGTTCGATAGAACCGTAGATACCTGTCATTCAGGTTTTTAGTCCTTGTGCTTGATCACACATGCTGGCCTATCGTAAAGACAACAAAACCATGACTGCTTGCTGATCACTTGGCATTTTTCTGATGCTTTTTAATATCTGTGTAAACTGAGGTCACTTGCAAAGCTGAGTTAAGATGATTTGAGGTACGTGTGTCACTGCGGTTATCCACACACTAAAATTACACACACCTTTGGGGTTATGTTGTGTGTTGTGTGCTTGCGGGTTGTTAGGGTTTTCTTCCCCAAAACGAGACAAGGAAGCTGGATAACCTTGCATTGCCTCTGAGTAACAAAATATTTGGCTTATAAAGTATCGAATCTTCAGGAGCCAGATGAAAAATTGAATGGGATTGAGTGTTGCATTATCTGTTTCCCAATAGTTCTCTGTTCTGTGAACTCTGTTTTGTCTCTCAAGGCACTGTTCACAATGTGCTCTTCCTGTGCGAATGAATGGCTATCATATGCTGGGCGTAGCACTCTGATTTATGCCTGCTTTAGGGGTAGATGTTTTTTGGTAGATGTTTCTCAAGATAATACCCATATGACTCCAGGCTGAATATTTCCTCTCAGTTTGGTGTTCCTGAGGTCTGATGATTTCTAAAGGGTTGGGTTTTGTTGCCTTTTTTTTCTGAGGCACTTCATAATAGCCCACATGAGCCAGATTTCCTTCTTGCCTTTGTTGAATGCATATTGAGGTAATTTGGACAATGCAGCTCGAGGTTTAATTTTAGAAACCTGGCTATTTATAGGAATACTGAAATGCCTTTGCAAGAAGATAGTTTGGGATTCTTCAATTGTTGCAGAGGTCATAAGTAGATGTAGGCTTAAACAGCAAATGGGCGGTGTGCTTTACACAATTAGTGTTTTCATTGTAGTCAGTTAATGCCGGAGCAGGACTGCGTTCCAACAGAGAATGTGCCAGACAGAATTCCTATTTACAACTGTATTTTTTAAGTACCTCTGTAACAATATATGTTCTTATGTCGTGTTTTCAGCTAGTGTATAGAGGTTTTACATTTTTTTAATCACCATTCTTGGTGTGTTTTGTATTTAAATTACTTCCTCCTAAGTGTTTATACATAGGACTATGTAAACCTCCTGTTTACAGTCTAAAGGTTTTACTTGAGGGAAGTATTTCTTCAGTAATAGGAAATAGTTTTGATGCTACAGAAACTTAATTTTGTTGTAGTTTGATTTTACTCACTGGCAGAGACAGAACTCATCTTTCTGTACATGTAAAGTCACATTTTAGGTTCTGCTGTCTAGAGGAGGAAAAACATAAATTTTTATTTAAAAAAATTTAAAACCTAACAAGTAGGGTAGCAATCTTTTATAGAACAGGGCAAGTGGTTTAGTAACAGACCTTAGGGGAAAAGGATTAAGAAGGTCATGATGTTTTCATAGTGAACTTCATTGGTAGTGAGCAAATTCAGGTCTTCTCATAGATGCAGGTAGAAATCAGTTGCTCTTACTAAAACAGCCAAACTCAAGCACCGTTAGACAATGCTAGTGACTCAAATATCTGTTTAACTGGGATTGTCGTGAATGATGTTCTCTCCTATTTTTCTTTGTTCAGAACATTTGTTGAGAACATCTTCTACCAGCAGGCCAGCATCTTTGCCAAGAGTACCCGCTATGGAAAGTGCCAAATCTATTTCTGGTAATACGAACTCTTTACAAATATTAATAAGATTAAGAACTCTCGTTTTCAACACTGTACTTGGAGATCTACTTAATCTTTTCAAAAGAGTATGAAAGTACATTATCCTTCTCTAATTAAGCAATTCCTTTTTTTCTGTTTGTGGCAAGAACTATTGTCAGTGGTTTAAAATAGGAGGGTGGTTCTGTTTAAGTAGCAGCTGCATCATTGTATATTATGTACTGGTTTTGCATATTACCTAGCAAAACTTCTACCCATCCTGTAGGACAATAAACGATTCACTGAAAACATTCTTAAGATAGTTTTGTGACTGTACAACCAATAAATACACTTCAGAGTTACTCATAGTTGGTGCTGCATGTTTGATGGTAACGTTAGACTTGATATTAGGAAACATTTTTCCACAGAAAGGATGGTCAGGCACTGGAATGGGCTGCCCAGGGAGGTGGTTGAGTTGCCGTCCCTGGATGTTTTTAAAGATCGTTTGGATTAGATGTTGAGGGATATGGTTTAGGGGTGAACTTGTAAGGTAGGGTAGATGGTTGGACTAGATGATCCCAGGGGTCTTTTCCAACCAGAGTGATTCTGCGATTCTGTTTCGTTTTCAAAAAACCTTCTGTTTAGCAATTCTAGAGCATTATGACTTCTTTTATCAAGTTGGTATCTCAGTATCAGGAGCATCTTCCAAAACCAGATCTTTTAGATTTACAGCTCAGAAGTGTGATACTTTGAAAATTATACTTTCTGTAGGCAGAGGTAAGCTGAGAGGAGTTTCAGTAAATGTTTTCAGTACGTAGATGTGTTTTAGATCATTTTGATTTATCAAAAATGGTAACTATTTGGGTATAAAATGCCAACCTCATAAGTTTAACTGGAAACTCTTCCATGTAGATAAAACATAACCATTCAGAATTTGCTTTCACAGAATATAGTGTTTGTGTTTTCATTCAGACAAGTTGTTTCTCCTTTGGTAAAATGAAGCGAGCTTTCTGGAATGTGGCTGAATGGTCTCAGGGCAAACTTTGGTACACTTCTGTATGATATTTAATGTTCAGAACTTCACATATATGCCCATTCTGGATTAAAAGTAAGTGGAAACAAATGGAACTGTCATTTCTAAACTGTTATGGTTTTGGTTTTCTTTGTTTTTTAACTACTTGAAGTTTAGCAACATAACTATGTGGACTAGAGAAAATTAAATGCTTGAGAAAATTAAATGCTTTGACATCAGTATTCCTTCTCGTTCATTATGTCCTTCAAACCAAAGTAGTGTTGTTCCATTCAGATACTTGTATAAGATTTTCTTCAAGATCCAGGCTTGATCATAAATGTTGGTAGTGCAGTCTAAATCCTTGGTATTTCCTAAGTGGAAAGTACAAAGAAAAATGTTGAAGCCTAGCACTGGGTATAGGTTTTTATGCATGGTTTCTGAACTGATATTTGTCAGAGAGCAAGACTGAGTTTGCAAATTATAAACCTATTGATGATTTCCCCACTTAGTCTCTCGAAGAAGTAGTGAAGAAATCAAGAGGGAAATCAGTGCACCTGATGGAGCATCTCCAGCATCTCTTATGGCAATGGGTACCACATCACCGCAGCTGTCACTCTCATCTTCTCCTACAGCATCAGTCACCCCTACAACCAGAAGTCGAATAAGGTAAAAACCTTTTTTTTGTGGTGCACTGAACTCTGTTAATTCCATAGGAGCCTGTCTGCGTGTGTCTGGTATTTCATATTGGCATCGGTGTCCACCCATACAATAATGATCTCAGTAAGCCTTCAGCAAGTGTTTTCTGAGTGTAATGTTGCTTTAAAGGTCGGAGTTAGACTTGTTAGTGCTTTGCAGGTTAATACCACAACTTTCTGCTCCAATAGAAAACTGAGTTTCAGTCATGTCACTAAATAATAGCATCATATTAGTTCAAAATACTGTGAAGCCATATCAAGAAGTGAGGTTATGTCATGTTGAACAAGTCTCTCAGAGTAGCTTGGACCCGGGGTGGCCACATGATAAACCTTAGCTTCTGTAATTGCATCTGAAGACAAAATGCGGCATGTCTAGGTCTTAATTCCAGACACTGCTGAGTCTTCTAGAAAGCCATGAGGGAGAAGGCCGGGGTTATTTGTCCCGCAGAGAAAATCGCAATGCAAGTTTAGGAAACCAATGCCCAGGGAACCCCCTTTCATGAGTAAGATAAAACGATATGGCTCTGATAAATTTGAAGCATTTCCTGTCTGTAGTGTGACGAGTCAAAGGACTTCAGAGTATTTAAGCCTTATGTCATGCCAGTGAAATATGGTCTTACCCCTGCTTCACAGATTGGGAATCTGGCAGACAAAGGTTAAGTGACTTTCTCAAGACCATTTAACTCAAAACTCCTGACAAAGCTTTTGTACAGCAGAGACATTAAAGCCTTTATGTTCTGTGACTTTAGCAGTATGCAGTAATCACATTGTAAAGCCATGGGAGGTGTTGAAAATTATATCCCTGAAACCAGCTGAGGCATGCTCAGTGCTGCTATCCTTTCACTGGGCAGAAATGAAACTGAGTTTGGATCTGTGGGTGCTTTACCAGCAGCAAGTAATATTATATGCACTGAAATTAAACCTAAGTACATCTGGGAAAACAAAGAAGACTAAAACAGCTGTATATGAACTTTGAACTGGGAATGAAATTCCATTGTTATCAGCCTGCATGCGGACTGTAGCCAATAGAATGGGATTTCATGGTAAAACTGTACCATTAGAATTGCGATATGGCCACTATGCTGCCCAACCACTGACCACAGAGCAGAGCACTACAAGACTTGACAGTGACCTCTGTAGCAGTGGGTGTGTGGTTTCACACTCTGGAACCATCCTCAGAATGTTGCTGCTGGACTTCACTTTCTTATGTGATCTGGTTTCTCATTTTTCCCCAGCAGCCTTTTTCTGAAAGTTGTTGTAAAATACAGTTCACTAAAACAAGTACTTGCAGTTTGCTGTTCCCTGTTGTCGTTGGAAGTCCATCAGCCCTTTGATTTGGAATACATTTGATGTAATGCACTAGCTCGTAAGGTTTATACATCAAACCATTTCTTACTGTCTCAGTGCAACTTAAGCTAATTAATTTTATTCAGCAGTGTTTTCATAACTGTGAGAACCTCATATAAACCATGTGCTTGTACTGGAATTTGAGAGCAGATCGTGTAGCTCCTTTGTGGCCAAACAGCATTAGCTGTTACAGCCATTAGCTCCTCTCTTAGCTTAAAGAGAGGAAGCTTTTTGTTTGAATTCTTGTGTGTTGTCCCCAGTCTCTGTTCTACAGCTCTCATAGTATTGCATAATGTTGGTTGTAGATTGAACATGCAATCCCATTGTTACTTGTTTAATCACTGATGGAAGAAACACACGTTTGGGTTGTAGAAATACGTACTGATTTAATAACTGAAGCATAGAATTTCTTGAAGCATCATTCTAGTTGTGTACTGCCTATGAAGTAACCTATTGAGATAATTTTTTCATGTGTTAAATACCCAATTAGCAGCTTCCTTGTGTTAATTCTCTGCAAGATCCGCAGTTAGGTTTGAAGGCTCATACTGCTGAAAGACACTGTTTCCAGATTGTTCTGCTGCGTGCATATCGTCATGGATGTTTCAAATGTTAGGGCCTTCTAAGCAACTTTGAGATCCTGCCATCTGTATTTCAGCGAAGACTTGCCAAACAAATGGCAATACATATATTTAAGATTAGTGCCTTGGAATACTTTGTTGTTTGTTGGCACTGCTCTGTTATGCTCTGATGACGGATGTAGGTATGTGGAGCAGTCTCCGGTGTTCTGTTGGGAGGATACATGCATGAAGGAATCCACGTTCCCTGGATGTTTTCTTTTCCTGGAGATTTGCTACCTGTAAATATACAGCAGAGAATTCACTGAAAATGCTATACATTTCCAGGCTCCATCCCTCTTTACAGTCGCCAAATGGGTTGTAAAGAACAAAAGAGGTGAAGGTTTGAGGGAATCTATTCAACCTGCATGTGCTTTCAGAAATGGCCAAAAGGAAAACCTTAGGGTATCGTCTTTGTGGATGTTGTGAAAATCTTGCTTATGTCTGCACAGAACTCTTGAAAAAACTAGCAGATGAAGAAGTCTTTGCCGTATGGAATCGCTGATCATTATCTTATTTTAATATTCCAAATGGAAATGATTAAAAATAGTAACTGCTGCCACACTTCTGTGCTCAGTAACTAAGCTCCATAGTGTTGCAGTACCTAGACTTGTTGTCAAAGGCTATCCACTAGAGTTTACGGTAGAAACACTGAATTGTAATGAGGCCGCTGCAGAAGTATTAACCTCTGTAATACGTATTTTTTTTAACCTAAGCACTACTTTCCAAAGCCCGATAAAGAGATCTTACAGTGTGAGAGCCATGAAAACAAAGCTAACTTGGATACGATCCTTCTGTTCTTCCCCAGTCTCTCCTTAAAGAAAAAAATTCTTAAGCAATTTCACTTCCAGTCTGCAAGCTAATTGACAGCTTTCATTGTGCCAGTACATCAAGTGGCAGATCCAGCCTAGTGAGATGTCTCCCCTCTTTTTGAGTGCTTCAGGTCTCAAGGAAATACTCTGCTAATAACGCCATGCAAACTTGTTGTCTCAAGGTGACATTTGTAATCAGCCATGAAATGCAAAAGTGATAGCATCAGTTTATTCTCTTTCCAAACACAAAATAAAGTCACTTGAGTCAGCTTAATGGTTCGAGCTAGAACTTACTACGTTGTGAGTTGAATTTTCTGAACCTTTAGAAGTATCACCAGGGTTGAAAGACCTGCAAAACCCAGTTTCATTTAAAGGAAGAAGGATAGTTAGCCAAGGAAAGAATAGCCCGAGTCTCTGCAAGTATTTCTGGGTGTTGTTTTTCAGTCAGTGGTGCTGTACCCTACAACTACTTTCACTCTGTCGGTAATTGATCCTTTTTTTAAAAAGATTTTACAACATGTATTTCTGTTGCAAAAGTTGGGTTGCGAGTTCTAGGTATCACTTTTGTGTTGCTTCCAGGGAAGAGAGGAAGGATCCTTTGTCTGCCCTCGCAAGAGAATACGGAGGATCCAAGAGAAATGCCCTGCTGAAGTGGTGCCAGAAAAAAACAGAAGGCTATCAGGTAACTCCAGTGCTGTTTAACACAGCATGCATCTAGCTGCCACACATTAGGATCTGTCAGTGGTGTAAACTGGACTGCTCCACAGTTGACTGCTTAAATTGCAATGGCACTGGTATGTACTGTTCTCTCTTCTTGGAACACATGCTACCAGTCCTAACCTAACTGACATTAATAGCTCTTCAGTCCCTTTGCGCCGTATCAATAATAACTTTTTTTCTTAAGAGGGCAGCTGACCTCCTGTTGAGGCACTTAAACCAGCATTTGCAGACTGCACTCTCAAAATGGGAACTGAAACTTCAGCAACTTCATGTTTAAATGAATGTTTCCCAAATGCAGTTAGAGTTCCATTTCTCGGATTTCAGACTCTTTTTTTAATAGGTAATCACTGTGGGGCTGGTTTGGATCTTTCAGCACGCTCCCGTTTCTGTCTCTATGGACAGTTTGCTTTGTGAAGGTTGCATTGTCTTGCGTTTTGAGCTTGGCTTTCTACCGCAATTCCAGACCAGTTTTCTTTTTTTCAGTTAGTGCAACTGTTATCAGAAGCCAAAAGTGCTAACAAGATAGCTGTCCAGAGTTCTCCTGATTACATTATTTTTTCAGAAGAATAGTGGCTTCTGCAAACTAAACCAGGATGTTAATAGTCTGACCGTGATGTATTTGTTTGGTTAACTTGTATTGAAAGTGTTTGGAGTTCCCAACACAATCCTCAGTGTAAGAACTTTACTCTTTCCATGACTTGAGACTCACAATGCAGGAGGAAGTTGAGAGCCACGTAACAGGATGATTGCCCATCCATAGGAAAAGTCGTCTCTCAGTACAATGGACAGGCTTGTGATAGAAGCACTCCCCCCACTTCCTGTGGCACGTCTAGTACTAAAATGTGCTATTCCTGAGGATAAGCTGCTTTGTGGAAAGAGCCTTTCTCCTTCCCCATGTTTTAGAAAAGCAGGATGTTATATTTCCTTATAAATCCTCTAAAACTGAATGCACAAATATTTTCCTGTGTTGTGTTGGCATGAAAGATGACTTTGACAGATTCTTTATCTGCTTAGGAAAAGTGATAGAAAGTATCCCAAGCTTTTCATTCTGTAGTTGTGTGCACATGCAAGAGCCACATTATTGTTTATATAGATTGCTGCTTAGCATTACCTGAGTTTTATAATCACAGGTAGAAGAACGGGTTTTGAGACCTGTTGGGAAGAGACCCCAGGGGCTGCTTGCAGGGAGGGAGAAAAGGTTTCCAGTCTTCGGCTTCTTCCTTTTGAGGTTGTGGAGTCTCCTTCAGTGGAGACATTTAAGACCTGCCTGGATGTGTTCCTGTGCAACTTGGTCTAGGTGATCCTGCTGTCGCAGGAGGATTGGACTAGATGATCTTTTGAGGTCCCTTCCAATCCCTAATGATTCTATGATTCCCTGTCACCCAAGTGTTGATGGGGTACCTTTATTACCTCCAGCTAGTGTCTCATACCCTGCCACAATTTCCTTTTATCCCAGACATTTATTCTCTACCACTGTTTACTTTTGTTTGCCTTCCATCTGGGCAAGAGCTAGCACATGTTTTTAGAGCTACCCACGTGCTGACTGACTAGCTGCCTTCTGTCTGAGCTGCTGCATGAGCCACACAGAACAGAGGAGTCTTGAATGCCCCAGCCTTTTCTTCTGCAGGAACACCAGTTGGTTCACCTTCTATCTCATCACCACGTTTATGCTATTTGGAAAATGAGACTGTGACAAGTTCTAAAATAACCTAGAAGGGTTAAACTATGATTTGGGATCAAGAAAAAGAACAAAGGAAGATCTAGAATCAGGGAATAATTTAGATTGACAAAGACCTTTAAGATCATCTAGTCCAACCATATACCCGACTCTATTAAGTCTACTGTTAGACCCCCACTGACCATATTCTTCAGCACCACATCTGTGTGGCTTTTGAGAATGTCCAGGGATGGCAACACAAGCACCTCCCAGGACAGCCTGACAACCCTTTCGGTGAAAAACTTTTTCTTAATAACCAATCTGAACTTCCCCTGGTGCAGCTTAAGGCCATTCCCTCATTTTCGGTCACCAGTCACCTATGAGAATAGACCAGCGCCCACCTCTCTGCGACGTCCTTTCAGGTAATTGTAGAGAGCACTAAGGTCTCCTCTCAGCCCCATCTTTTCCAGACTAAACAGCCCAAGCTCCCTCGGCCCTTTTGTTAATATTTCTTTGTTAATTTTGTCCTCTTCATGTGATATCAGCTTGTTTCTAATTAAACTACTGATATTTAAGTGAAAATCAGAAAAAATATGAAGTAAAAATACTGCCAGCCAATATTTTTCCAGGATGGCTTTGCCAACATGTAGAGATGTGCTCACAGTTTCATCAGTTGCTAACAACAATCACGGTTTTGGTCTCTTTTTCTCCCTCTCACCTGGAAGTGATGTCTCACAGCTCTAGTCTTTTATGTTTACATGTATGTAAAATATTTATAAGCAATTATTTCTGCTGTTGGTGTTTCATAGAGACGATGGGACTGTGCACACGGAGTGAAAGCCCTAACAGACAGGTTTGCTCCTGCCATTGTTTTACCTTTCATTTCTGGTATTTGGTCTTGCACTCGGAGAATAGCTAAATTTCTGGAATTATATGGAGTAATAAATTGCACAAATACTCAGAAATCTTCACTTCAAAAATATCTTTCAAGTGTGATGTTGTAGGTGAGCTGCCAGTGGCTTACGATGTTGGAAACAAGGTTTGATGTAGTTGGGTTACTGAAGAGCAGCAACATGCAATGGAAAGCTGTTCTTTTTGTAGGTGAGCTGCAGTTCTTGGGCTGTTTTTTATTCCATGTGTTGCAAACACTAAAGAAGGAAGTAAAAAAAACCCAACAACCAAAGTCCACCAAAAGCTGCACTGTTTCACAGAGAGGAAGGTTTCCTTTATTCACAAGGTTCTTGTAGACAATGCAGTGCTATTTAATTTTTTGGTATAACTCACATTTATTTGTCTGCTCAAGTAAAATGGAAGAAAAACTTCTGCTGCCCTGTCCCCTCTAGGAAATTCCTTTCGAGCTTTTGATTAAAAGCCTTAAGTGTGTCTCATTTTTGGAAGCTTGGGGTTTTGTAAGTGCTAAGTAATTGAATGATGGTAGTGTGATGGAGCTTCAATTTCAGCCTG
This sequence comes from Rhinopomastus cyanomelas, assembly GCA_013400115.1. Classification (NCBI taxonomy): domain Eukaryota; kingdom Metazoa; phylum Chordata; class Aves; order Bucerotiformes; family Rhinopomastidae; genus Rhinopomastus; species Rhinopomastus cyanomelas. The sequence continues at coordinate 739,841 of VXBP01001971.1, read as the reverse complement.
TTACAGTAGATTTTATTTAAAACCCTTCACAGACATCTCCACTAAACTGTGCTTTGTATGTCTGGCAGACATACAGGTCATAGAATTATTAGGGATTGGAAGGGACCTCAAAAGATCATCTAGTCCAATCCCCCTGCGACAGCAGGATCACCTAGACCAAGTTGCACAGGAACACATCCAGGCGGGTCTTAAACGTCTCCAGTGAAGGAGACTCCACAACCTCCCTGGGCAGCCTGTTCCAGTGCTCTGTCACCCTCACTGTGAAGAAGTTCCTTCTCATATTTATGTGGAACCTTCTATGTTCCAGCTTACAGCCATTGCCCCTCGTCCTATTGCTAGATGACACAACATAATCACATTTTTAAAGGTAGCTCAGGACTTTCTGTTTTGTGAGTGCATTATGATGAACAACCTAATAGCTGACCCTGTTACAAAGCTCCAATAACTTACCTCACTCTGTAGTTTAGTTGACTTATTCAAGCAAATTTGGAAGAAAGAACCAATTTCTTCAAATTTAGTGTTCAAAGAGTATTTAACTGTGTTCCAAATCTGATAGTTTTTAAAGAGTGTCTCAGCTTAAAAAAAATGTTAAAGTAGTCAATGACTAGAAGATAAATTTTTACCAATGAAAAAAACTGACTTTACTGTGTGATTGTATGTAGTATACCTGCTGGCTGAATGCTTGCAAGCAGTATTTCTCTTTGAAGCTTAGATCTGGACAATGGTGATCTGCAGAAGGTCATTGCAGAGCGAGCAGCAGGCAGGTTCTGTATTAACTTTGATCTAGAGCCTGTTCAGTCCAGACAGTACCGCACTCACCAAGTTACAGAGTTTAATTATATTCGAGGCTGAGCAGATCCCTAAGCCACAAGAGATGAGAGTTGCCCTCTTAAGATAAGGAGGGTTTTTTGAGCATTGAGATAAAGGAGGAGCGAATTATCCTTAGTTTTCAGACACAGGATACTTGGAACTTGATCGTGTGTTAGCTTTGCTCAGGCTCTGACATACTGAGTACAGCGCCAAGTGCTGCATTTTCCAGAGAGAAATCCTCCTGGCTCCTCTGAAATATGTGCAGTGTCATAAAACTGTCATAAATTCCAGACATCTTCAAAGCAAAAGCATAAAGTAATCTTGTCCAGCTGTTGTGGGGCATTTACCCTAGCTGGAACACAGCTACTTTCATTTTGAGTGCACAGCTAATAAAAGTCTAAAAAAGGATGTGAGCATGTATGTTTCATGTTCAGAAGGGGACCAACAAACAGGATACACACGTCCTTACCCACTCTTATCTGCAGTGGTATTTCAATTTATTTTCCATTTGTTGTCAGCATTGAGAGATAATTCACTTCCAGAAGTCTGACACCAAAAAAGCAGCTGTCACAAGACAGCAGCAAAAATAGACTCAAATGTTTTTTGAGCTTTTCACATTTTCTAATTCCAGATACAATCAGAGACCTCCTTCATGTAGCCTTGTGGTACCTGTCATCCAATTCATACAATACTGCCTTTTTCAGGAAAGACCACCCAGTTTTTCTCTCCTGCATGCGTCCTCCAAAGCTACTTGTCTTACAAAAAATTTCAAACTCACTGTCTGCATGGCAGCAGTAACCAACAGAATGCTTTAGTGACCGAGTGGGAAGGTTTGCGTACCAAATGCCGTGCTGAACACACCTGGAAGCCAAGCAGTGTTTTAATTTTTGATTAAGTCAGTGTACGATAACGAAGCTAAAGGTAAAAGGTGCTTTCGGTTGCTTGTTTTAAAAGCTGTTCTTACTTACATGTCATAATAGCACCAGGACACTAGCACTAACATAGTGCACTCTTCTAGCACTAAACTAGATCAGATTCTATTTAAAGTATTACATTAATTTTTTTAAAGCTACAAGAAGAGGACAAGGCTGTGTATTTACGTATGCTAGTGTCCCAATAGTGATCCCAGGGGGTTCATGCTTTCCCCAGTGCTGTCTGGTTGGTTCTCCAGAGTAGTCAGGCTGCCAGAACACTTCTCTGCTTGGTTCAAGCTGTGATGCTCTAGCCAAAAATTGCTGAGTTAAGGAAGGACATGCTTCCTTTTTATGTTTGGCTTGGATTCTGATAGAAGAGAAATGTCAACTTGTTAGACTCAATTATGACAAAATTTAGAATAAATTATGAAGTTGTCTTAATCTCTGAGTGCCTCAAATGTTAGTGTCTGAAGCTATTACTGCTATTATTTTCAGAATGATTGCTCCTTCTTTGGTTCTTTTTTGTGCCAAAACTAAAAAACCCCACGCCTTTGGTATGGAAAGGAACATTCACTCAGTATTTAAGAGGTTTAACGGCTTCTATTTGTCATTTACTGCCTTTCCAGAAGCTGGGATTGAAGAGGCAGTAGTTGGGGCTGTTGTGAAATCTATTCCACAAATACTTTTGTGTTCTCGCCTACTGACAGATGTACTGATAGCCTCAGCTTTCATCTATGATCTTCGAGTCGGTGAATCCTGATTCAATGGAGCGTGGATAGCAGTTGTTTTGTAGTTTACTTTCCTAATGTTTTTAATGTATACCTTTACGTGTGTGCGTGTGTGTGTCTTTAAAAGCTTTTAAAAGCTTTTCTTGCAGTCGTTTTCTGCATGGAAAGAAGCCTGCCAAGGTCAGTAGCTTAAACCTCAAATCTTGTTTTAATGGTTCAATGTATTATAGTACAGAATCAAATGAATGCTTTTGCTTTCTCAGCCCACTTATTTCTTTAACTAATACAACAGAGACAGACACACATGGTTTTATTTTCTCCATGTCCTAACTCATTTTGGGACCCAAACTGAGTTAGGATGTGAGAACGTCTCCTTGTGCAGAGCAGAGGACAGAGAAATAGCTGTTGTGCAGTCTGTGCCTGCGCTCACACGCTGGTATACAGGGTTCAGGGAGATTGAAGACATCTGTGGATGTGTCTGTTGGAGAGAGAGCAAAAATAGTTTTGTTCTTGGTTTGTAACTGTAAGTTAGAAACCATGTTTTCTATAGTCGTGTGTTTGAAGTTGAATCTGAAGGGGGAGCTACAGGAAAGCTGGGGTAGGGCTTTTCACATGGGTGCATGGCGAGAGAAGGGGAAAGGGTTCCAGACTTGAAGAGGGGAGACTGAGGTTGGACATTAGGAAAAAATTCTTTCCTGTGAGGGTGCTGATGTGCTGTTGTTGCCCAAGGAAGCTGTGGCTGCCCCATCCCTGGGAAGTGCTCAAGGCCAGGTTGGCTGGGGCCCCGAGTTACCTGATTTAGTGAACCACAGAACCACAGAACATTAAGGATTGGAAGGGACCTTGAAAGATCATCTAGTCCAATCCCCCTGACACAGTGAAGGTGTCCCTGCCTCTGCAGGTGGTTGGAACTGGGTGATCCTTAAGGTCCCTTCCAATCCTGGGCATTCTGTGGTTCTGTGATCACCAGGTTATAACCATTTCTTGATTTTATTTTTTTTTTAATCAAGAGGCCTTCCAGTCCCTGAAAAGGACCTGTAAGAAGGCTGGGAAAGAACTATTCAACAAGGCATGTAATAGGGTATGGCGTCGTGGTTTTCAGCTGGGAAAGGATAGGTGTGGGCTGAACATCAGGAAAAGGTTCTTTAGTCTGAGGGTGATGGATCCTGAAACAGGTGATGGAGAGATATAGAAGTGCTGGAGGCATCATCCCTGGAGACAGCCTGTTGCTTAACCCCTTTTGTTAGAATTAACTTAAAAAAAAAAAAATCTCCCAAATATGAGAACCGGCTTCACTTCCATCTCAAGTGTAAGACATTAGTAGACAAGGACTGATAAACCTCCTCGTTCACCCATCTCTAGAAAGGTTTAGTCCATATGTGACAGTTTATCTGCAAACATGTGCTTCAGTTGCTTGCGATGGCTTCAAGAAAAATTTTGGGTTGGATTCCAGCAGAATTCTCTTAATGGAGCCAATTACTTAATAAAAACAGTAATAAGGAGAAATTATGTCAGAGATTGTAGGCTGATGCTCTGTTTACCGTCAGTTCTTTGAGAAATAAGAGCTTAATGCAAGATTGATTTCATTACACTGACCAAGCGTTTTAAAAAAAACACAAGTAGTTAAAAGCGTTTGGGAAATAAAATCAGGCTGCGCTTAAATGTGCCGCTTCTGTGCTCGGAGCCCTCCGAAAACAATTACATTTTCGGTTTAAATGACAGTCTGTCCAGTTTATAGATTTGTTTTTGGTGTCTGACCAATATTATACTTTCCCAGTGTGGGAGGTAATAATAATTCATCATTCTCGGAGCAATTGGAAGCAGAAACCAGTCCCTTTTAATTGTTTCCTTCCGTTCTATTTAATTCAGCTTCTCTGGATACATTAAATGTCTCAGATGATGGGTTTGTTTTCTGCTAGTCTTGGTAATGAAAGCTGGACCCTACAGGAAGATTCAGAAAAAAGGGGTATGCCAAGGTCTTCTTGAGAACCAACCCAACTTAACAGTGAACTTGAAGTGATTAGTTTTGGTGTTGTTCAAATTCAAAACCCAGTATTCTGTGGATGCTACTCAAAGTGGAATTTTAGTTTTACAACTGTAGTGTTTAAGAGAAGGTTACTTCCCACCATGCTGAAGCAGACCCGCCATTTGCAGCACTACAGTCGCAGTGACCAGTGACTGGCTTTAGTGGACTCCTGGTCTGTGGTAGATAGTCACAAGATTGGAAACTGGTGTGTTAAGAAACTGTTCAGATTCAGTAGTGCTGCAGCCTTCCTCCTTGCTGTGACGAGGACGCGTGTGTGTTTGAGCAGATCTGTGTTTGGCTTGGCAATGTCAACGGACTCTTCCCCTTCCTACATCCCTTGGCCATGCTGGGGGAGGAGGCGACAACATTTCAGCCGAGAGGTGAACTCCAGGACCAAGTTGTTGTCCCTCAACAGGTTGTGTAGCAGAGGTTACACGATCATTCACACTCCGTTCTCTGTGTGTCGGAGGTGACTGTGGCAGTAAAAATCCCACTCCCTACCATTATCCTTCTTATTGATCCAGAGGTGATCCAAAGCATTGCTGGTCACGGGTATGGAGGAAGAACATCTCAAAAACTGACTTTGTAAACAGACACCAGCAGGAATCAATTTGCCTTAGCAATCTGATTTTTTTGCCTTTTTCTCCCCTTGAAGCCTTGTCCTGCGTGTTGTGTCTGTTCGCCTAAGTAACACTGGGAAGGTTTTAACTGAGCTTTGATTTAAATCAAATTTCTTGTCTGTCTTGAGGAAAAAGGAGGAAAAACTTCATTTTTATTTTTTTTCTTTTGCTTTTTAAATTTTCCCACCCCTGTGGCTTGAGAAAGCTGTGTGAAGGGCTGGTTCCCACAGACTGGGGGTCTCCAACAATGCCATTTCCGTTTGCGAGCAGGCAACCGGCCGGCCAGCGAGGCTCACACCGCTGCTCTGGGCATTGTGAGCCTGAGCACGTACGCTGACGTCACCAGGGTTTGAACCTGCTTTTGGTGAGCTTTGTGTAAAAAAAGTGCTGAAGCTGAGCAGGAAACGGAGATTTCCCTCACATTATTCTAGAAGTTGCCTTCGGTTTTGTTTTCTTTCCTCTCTTGGAGGGGATTTCAGTTGTTTTCCATTAGTAATCCAAATCATGGATTTGACAAGAAATACATCTGCTTTGTTCCCAGCCTCTGTGACACAGGGCTGCTGCATCTGGGTGGAATTTTCTGCACGACAAATGCTAAGTTGTAGTGTCTGGTCACAGTCAGGCAGTGACGGTTCAGTCACTGTCAGGTGAAAGTTGACTGTGTCATCGTACTTCTCCATTTGTGTGGCTGGAGGTTATAGTTGCTGCCACATGAAAATTTTAAGAAGAGTAGTCAGATAGCTTTTACCAAAGCCCAGTGAAGTGATTTAGGTATTAAAGCATACTCATGTTTCTCCATTAAGATCTATTTGATAATCAGAAGGTTCTTGTTTACTGGCAGCTATCCACTTAGCCTCTTCAGCATTGCATGACTGACAACAGTCATGTGCAGTCATTTAGGTCACCGAGGCCTCGTTAAGAACTCTTGGACAGAGCTGACTCTTTTTATGACAGTCTCAGGAGATGTGTTTACCAGTACAGAGGAGTCTCCTGCTGGAACGCAAAGATCGAGCGTGCAAGACTGTAGTGTTCGGTTTCAGTTGCATTGATAGTGATTCCCTGTCGCTGTCAGGGGTAAATCCGTTAGAAAGCACTTATTCCCAAATGGAATCTCATTTTTGTCTGTGATTGCGTTTGTACAAGCTTCTGTGTAGAAAGGGTTTCTTATAGAAGGGAGAATACTCATCCTTACGCATAAAACCCCCACAAGTAGTGGCAGATTGTTAGAACTAACACTTGTTAAATTGCACTTTTAACGTTGCTTGTATGTTTTCCCTTTCAGAATATCGACATAACGAACTTCAGCAGCAGCTGGAACGATGGCCTGGCTTTCTGTGCAGTCCTCCATACTTACCTCCCAGCCCACATTCCCTACCAAGAGTTAAACAGCCAGGACAAGGTAAGATGTTAAAAATCTCATTCCTGTATTACCAGCATCAACACATTTGAGTTGGGAAAAACCCAATATTAGGAGTCAAAATTGAAACACTTGGAACTTTCCGCTGTTTTTATAACCTTTAACATTGAGATCAGTGGGTCACACAGGACTTTGTAACAGGTGTAAGAAAACACATAGCAGAAGTTCACAGCTGTAAGGCATTTTGTTTATCACAAACAGTTTTCAGTCCAGGTTTAGGAAGGAAGGAGTATTTAAATTTAATCTTTAAATTCACTAAATTGGTACCTTGACACGTTTTGTTCAGCTCTTTCAATAGCATTGTGATAAAGTGGAATGAAACAACATCCTGGTGATGAGTGACTGTGATACTCTTCTCAAGGGACCTGTATCACAGGTGAATGAGAAGATGTCAAGAATGCAGAGTAATGTGGTAATTCTAGCATGATACTGTTAATACCTACTGGTGTGTTATCTAGAGATGTATTCATGCAAATCTGAGATCTGAACAGGCTGAGTCAATGGCAGAGGCTAACGGGATGAGGTTTAACAGGGCCAAGCGCAGAGTCCTCCATTTTGGCCACAATAACCCCCTGCAGATACAGACTGTGGGATGAGTGGCTGGAGAGCAGCTTGGCAGAGAGGGACCTGGCAGTACTGGTTAACAGCTGACTGAACAGGAGCCAGCAGTGTGCTCAAGTGGCATGAAAGGCCAGTGGCATCCTGGCTTGTATCAGCAATAGTGTGGCCAGCAGGACTAGGGATGTAATTCTCCCCCTGTCCTGGGCACTGGTGAGGCCTCCCCTTGAGTACTGGGGACAGTTCTGGGCCCCTTGCTTCAAAAAAGAGATTGAGGGGCCGAAGCGGGTCCAAAGGAACATTGAGGTTGGGGAAGGGACTGAAGGAACAGCCTTGTGAGGAGAGTCTAAGAGAGCTAGGGTTGTTTGTCCTGGAGGAGACTCTAGGGAGACCTTATTGCTCTCTGTCACTACCTGAAAGGAAGTTGTAGAGAGGTGAGGATTGGGCTCTTCTCTCAGGCAGCTAGTAGTAGGACAACAGGGTAGGGCCTGAAGCTGCACCGGGGAGTTTTAGATTGGATGTTAGGAAGTGCTTCCTCATGGAAAGGATTATTAGACATTGGAATGAACTGCCTAGGGAAGTGGTGTAGTCCCCAATCCCTGGAGGTGTTTAAGGACAGACTGTATGTGGCACTTAGTGCCATGGTCAAGCTTGTGATGATGTTAGGTCGTAGGCTTAGACTCAGTGATCTTAGAGGTGTTTTCCAGCCTTGATGATTCTGTGATTCTGTAATGCATTGTAAAAAAACACAGTAGTATATCATTAACACATGGAAAGGTTGTTTTATTTATGCTTTTTCAAGAACAATTATTATTTAGCATTTTATAACTGTCTGTCCTCACTGGTAATAGTTTCTCAGCATTGTCTTCTGAATGAAGAATTAATAAAGACTCCATAATTTTTTGAGTGATCTTAGGACATGTTTGTTCTTATTGCTCTATCTAAATAGTAAATAATAATAAAATCCAAAGCCCCATTTGAACTAGAAGTAGCAACATGACTATCAACATTCTTAACACCACTTTATTGTGTTTGAAGTAGGGTTGCCTTGGTTCCTAACCACTTTTTGTCTCACGCAGAGGAGAAATTTCACGTTGGCTTTTCAGGCAGCTGAAAGTGTTGGCATCAAATCTACTCTGGTAAGTTTTGAGTATGACCCATTTATAAAAATCAATTTTTTCTGGTTTGTACTTTTGAAACATCTTGATGCCTTATACTTAAAAATAGCCACAGATGAGTCAGCTAGAGGCTATTGTTCCTGTGTCGAACTTGACTGGAAAACCTAGAAGATGCTCCCTTCCACAGAGGTTTTGTTCTTTAAACCGTCATCAGCAACTCATTACATGTTTTTTGCTTTAAACAGTGACAGGGAGAGATACGTAGCTCGACAAAGGCAACAGCTTTAAAGCCTATAGCAGATAAACTCTTCAGCTATGAAAGGAAGTTTCACCAAAACTCATCTCTTGGTATCATAAATAATAATTATAAAAGCAATGGATTTGTTGAGAGTAATTTGAGAAATAGCTGTGTGATAGTCTTCAAGAATTCATTCATTCTCTCCTGTCTTTGCCTCCTTTCAAATGATTTTGTTCTTCCAATGCAAATCAAGCAATGTAATTTGTTCTTTTGCTTAGTGTAGTAGGGTCAGGAGTTACCTGAAGTTTAGACTTTGTCATCATTGTAATGCAGGTTTGTTTTCCAGTAGTATTTTAAGCTTTCTTATACAAATTCTAACATAAAAGAATTTTAATCCAATAGTAAAGGAATATAGGAGAACTTTAGAAAAAATCAGAAGGTAGGGAGTTGAGATCATCTCAAACCCTTGAGAAGAATCCCCAAAATTCAGCTGAAATTGCCGGTATCAGCAATGATACTTTACTTTTGTAACTTAAATTCTAACCGGGCCGCCACAGTTAGCAACTAATAATACAACAAAGTCAGATGTTTTTAAAAATAACACTTTCCTTGATCCTTATCAGTCCTTTTCCCACCCCCAGCATTGTATTTACTGACAATGGCAGTGCAACTGTTGGGCTTTCCTACTCTGTCTTTGTCAGGGATTTGAAACATGGACGTTTCTTAGCAAGCGCTGATGTAAGAATTAGACTGTGGAAAATAACTGCAGTGATTCTTCACCTAATTCAGCTTTAATCTCAGTTGTAACTGTCTGTCCTGTCTTTTTGTATTGCTCATAATTACAGTACTCTAAAAAGGCAAACTGTGTGGAATTAAATCATCTAAGTTCAAGTCATACCCATCTAAGGATTTAGTATGTATTTGCCCACTTAGATCTGCAGTGTGTGCTGGCAGATGTTTTTCCTTGTCTAGGTGGAAGGTGAAAAAGGATGTCAAAACTACTGTATGCAGGTAGTGCTGGTAACGTAAGAGAAAGTTAATAGTTTCCTGAACAATCATAACATCAAGATTGGAAGAGACTTCCAAGATCATAAAATCTGTCAACCCAGCCCCACCCTGCCCACCCTACTGCCACACCTACAAGGTTTTTGAGCAGCTTCAGGGATAGAGACTCCACCTGCTCCCTGGACAGCCTGTTCCAATCCCTGAACACTCTTTCAGTGAACAAATTTTTCCTAATGTCCAGTCTAAACCTCCCCTGCACAGCTAGAGGCCATTTCCTCTTGTTCTATTGCTAGTGGCTTGGGACAACGGACCGACCCCCACCTCTCTGCAACTTCCCTTCAGGTTGTTGTAAAGGGTGATTAAGGTCTCCCCTCAGCCTCCTTTTCTCCAGACTAAAGAACCCCAGTTCCCTCAACTGTTACTCATCAGACCTGTCCTCCAGGCCCTTGCTAGCCAGGCTGCCTATTAGAAAGTGTTCAGCTATTTCTATGTGGAAAATTTAAGAAAATTAATTGCTTTCTCTTTTATGAGTTTTAGAATGTCCTGGACCCAAAGCTTACCAGCACAGAGCCACAAAAGATGATTAAGGGAGTGCAGCATCTCCCTGGTGAGGAAAGGTTAAGGGAGCTGGGTCTCTTCAGCCTGGAAAAAAGGAGACTGAGGGCTGACCTCATTAATGTTTATACATATGGAAAGGGTGTGGGTGTCAGGAGGATGGAGCCAGGCTCTGCTCAGTGGCACCCAAGGATAGGACAAGGGGCATTGGGTGTGAGCTGGAACACAGGAGGTTTCACATCAATCTGTGAAGGAGCTTCTTCCCAGTGAGGGTGACAGGGCACTGGAATGGGCTGCCCAGGGCATGTTATGGAGTCTTCTTTTCTGGAGACGTTTAACACCCGCCTGGCCATGCTCCTGTGTGACTTCACAGGGAATCCTGCTCTGAGGGGGGGGGATTGGACTAGGTGATCTTTTGAGGTCCCTAATGTTCTGTGATTAGAAACTATAAATCACTCTCTTCCTTTGGCACATGAGCTGAAAAGGATAGACCAGGCTTTGTTTAGCCTGCTTGTTCAGTACGCAGTCACTGCAAAACATGTGTGAACTGGCCCGTCAGTTAGATATGAATGTACTGCTTTGTCTCTTGGCTGTGCCCTCCCTGGTAATAAACTTCCTTTTCAATGTCTCTTTTACTCAGAAATATTTGTGGAAATAATCTAAAGCTCAGTAGTCTAAAACAGGATTCAATTATTTATTGATGCTTCATTTTTACCCTGATAGTAATTTTGAACTTAAGCATCAGTCAGTGTCTGGACTGCGATTCTGTGACTCCTAGTTCCTGGACAGTCTGCACCAGCTTACAGGGCTGGTGTAAGAGTACATGACCACTACAGTCTTGACTACTTGACTAATTGTACCAAGTGGGACACAGCTCAAGCATGCACAGCGTTAGATTTTACCATCTTAAGTTAGCAAAATAACCATCTACAGATAAGCTATTCATAGCTGTTTACATTTTGTAAGTAATATGTAGACATATGGAAGAAAACAGAGCTTTCTTCACCAGTGCTTTAAATTGCGGAAACTCTACAGATTTACCGTTCCCAGGAACTTGTCAAAACACCACCACGTTATGTGATCATTCCTTGTTTAACCGTCTGTTTTCTGTGACAGGACATCAATGAAATGGTGCGGACAGAGCGTCCAGACTGGCAGAATGTCATGCTGTATGTTACAGCCATTTACAAGTACTTCGAAACCTGAAACCTCAGTAACCAGCAGATCCCTAGGATAGAGCCAGTGTGAGCTACCAGATGGAAACCTTACTGAAATGCTAATCCCCACTTCACTGAAAACTGGCAACATTTGAGTCTTCTCAAACTTCAGTGACACTGTACTGGATTGCCTCACATTGCTTCAGCTACTAAGCCTGGAAACAACTATTTAAAAAGCAGGAACTTGTTGTCACAGTGCTTGGAATAACTCAAGTTATTAAGCTATTCAGATTAATTATGTAGCCTAAAGAGCCTGGACTACTTACGTGCTGCCTTTACAGCTAGCTTTCTTTCCTAGGAGAGTGAGATGAATGGATCCTGTAACATATAGGAGACTAAATGTACAGATAAAGCTTTGAGAAGGAAAAGGATAACATGGCATATTACTGACCTTTCTGTAGCATCTTGATACCATGGAGTCTGAATATTCTATCCACAGCATATGGCACCCTCATACAAGTAGAGTTTGTGATGGTGAGTTAGTTACTGCCTTTAAAATGTGCACAATATTCTAGGAAAACAAGCTTTTGTTCCATATTGACAAATTGAGTGGAGAAGTGCTCTCGATACCTCGAAAAATTTGGCACAGAAGAACTCCTCATTGTAAAGCTTCATTATAAGCCTACCTCTGTCACAGTGATGTGGCTTTCGACTTTATCTTACGGATTGTAAAGACTAGCACACGCAGCTCCTGGTTTTCAGGATGTGCTCTACTTCAAGGAATCTGTCCAGACTCCCTGTGCTTCCATTACAACAGAAGTGAATCAATAATCAATCCTTGTATGGCTTGTTCTTCCTCCTTCGCCTGCCTAGCGCACACGGCTGCCTCAGGCTTTACAGCAATACGAGCATATGTCATGGAGTTCTGTGGTAGAATTTTGGAACCGGGATAGCATTTCCTCTGCAGAGGAGATATTTTCAATAAGATGTAACAATGATGTAGTTTGTCTCAAAATCCAGCTTTGCCATGTTTTTCCTGTGTTCTTCGTCGATCTTGCACATCCTCATCTGACTGACAGAAGGTGAGACATTCTCTAACAAGAACTATGGAGGAACTGATGTAATGGGTATACGCCCAGTAGTCTTTGTGTGGAAATGACTCACTGTCACAAGGAAGGAATTGAGAAACTTAAGTCTGCTCAAATTCTGTTTTCTTAAAATGTACCTGAGTTCATGTAACAGCGCTCGGGCAAAGGAGTTCAAGTAAGTGCCTTAGCGATCATGGAATTGATACAGCCTGGCACTGCAGGGCCTTGTGCAGAATGTTAATGGTTCGCAACCATTCATCTACCCGTTTGTTACCCACTGTCTCTTGTAAATTTGTTTGTCAAATCAAGGGAAGACTTCGCTCTCTCATTGCTTCTGCCTCTTGTTTTTATGATTGCTTATCCCAGCTGCGCATCTCTCATTAATATTAAGGAGAAGCCTACTTCAGAAGTGAGTTCTCTAACAACTGCTATTTATAAGCACATGCTCTTTCAACACAGTAACCCTGTTATAAAGAAAATGAATCTGCCATTCCTATAGTGCTCTTATGACTGTTAAGGACAGTTTGAATGTCATAGGTGTTAACCCAGTGAAAGCAGCTGTACTTAGCATTTACAAAACTTCATCATGGTGTAAAAGCACAGGTTTAACTGAAAATCATTGCCAAATCCAAAAACCAGTCATCTGAAAGCATAGCTCATATGAAGAATAATAATTCAGCATGTCTCTAGCAGCTAGCGCTGTATGAAAGTACACACTCTCACTGATAGGTGACTGTAAGAATTCTGAAAATTTGCAAAAGAACTGGTTAATCCATGCTGAGGGCCTTCGGAGAAGTTTTCAGAGCAGCAGTGTCACATACAGTCTTGTAACTCTTTAGAACCCTAACTAGTAGCCAGATGCCTTCAGATTATTAATTGATGTGTTTGAAGAGCCAGCATCAAATCAATTAGTGCCAGGTAAGACTTCAGTGAAAAATCTTCATTAGCAGATTTTAATAAAAGTATGAAATAGAATTTCCTCTGCCACACATTTCCTCAGAAATTGTTGTTTACTTCAGTTCTTCACTTAAGTTCCAGTAAGAAGAGTTTCTGAGCAGCCAACCTTACCTGTGATTGTCTTATTCCTTGCCTTAGATTTGAAGAACATATTTTTCTAATGAAAAGGACAACATTTCTTGGTCTAAATTCACTCACGACCTATTTTGTTAAGGTAATTTGAGCTACAAGTTGATTTTTCTGTCCAGTGGTCAACCTTCTTTCCCTGGAATTTTCTGTTAGTCCTTAAATAACAGTAATAGTCTGAGCGACTGTAAAAGGGACAAATTGCATTTTACAGATTCTTTGTTAAAGAGATGAGCTGCAAATCTTCAGAGAGAGAGGGGAAAGAGATTTATTAGTAATTATAAAAATTACCTTGTTTTGAACTTCAGAGCTCTGTAAACTATTTCTTAGTGTGAAAAACTATTTCTTAGTGTGATAAACCTCTGCTGAATTCGTGTGGGTAGAGGAATACTGGGCTTCATGAAGTGTTTGGTTTTGCTTTTTATGATATATCTGAGCCTTTACATAGAAGGTGCTGCACAGGTGTCTGAGTGGAAGTGATGGAGCAGTGGAAGACCTAAAATACACATAATGCTCTGCCACACTCCACAACCTGCTTTTTCTGAAGGTTCAAACCACATTCTGTTTTGCAAGAGCTGTAGCTCTTCTGCAAGAACATGATACTGCTCTGTTTGGTTCCTCCTCACAGTTAATCCCGAAACAGCCTGAGGTTTAGTACACATGAAGTGCAAGTTCATGCAGACTTTCTTATTAATCCAGAAAATAATTCTGAATGTACTAAAAGGAACAACAAATATTTTCTCATTGATTTCTGTAATCACATTTGAATATGTGCCTTGCAAATGCCGTTGCTGTAGCGTGTCAGGGTTGCTCATTGCCAGCCGTAGGGGTGGGGTTGACAACCAAACGGAGCTGTCGAAAATATCGATGCAGGTACAGCTGCGTTGTCTTCTTGGTCCTGTTTACTGCAACGCTTCCATAGGTGGGAGAGGCCTGTTTAGAGCCAGATGTGCTTTCAGTTCAGCTACTTGTCCTCCTGAGGCAATGAACTGAATTAATAGTTGTAGCATTTTTCATTATCAAAAAATGAGGAAAAATTGTATTTTAGTTATTCAGGAATGTACCATCAGAGAGGTTTTGATATGGAGTTTCTAACAATGATGGTACTTAGGTGACTTCAGAATGGATTACCCCAGGTTTGCTTTTCAGTTGGTTTTCTTTGATCCAGTGTGATGCAGGTGTCTTGTAGATTTAAAGAGAAACACTCATTTAATGTCTGTCACCTCACAAAGACCTCTCATTCTCATGCCTCTGAGAAGTTATGAGTAAGATGTTCCCTTTTAAAGTTGTGTTTGTGGATAGGTTATGAAGAATGTAACATTTAACTGCAGAATAGTCAGTCTCTGTCTTAAATCAGTCTCTTTTGTATACAGTGGTCTTTCTCAAGTTGCATATAGCATTTCAGATAATATTTTTCTTCAATTTTGTAAAGTCTTTCCTCTGTTTGTGTTTCTCTGTAAAGTTCGCCGTTGTGCTGTAGAGGCCCCGTAATGTGCCAGAGGTCTGTTTTAATTCACATTTATGTCACTGGTAGCAGTCACACTCTGCGTTAAGATGCATAAGAAGAACTAAATTTGGCCCCTGCTGTAATGGTGCAGTGCAGTGGTTCAAACTGCTGAGGATCTGCCTTAAGAATTCTGTAGCTGTGCTGAACAGTTCTCATTTCTGTTAATGATCTCCGTGTCAGGTTTGTGTTTTCAGTTTCCAGACTTTTGGATTCTGCTGCACCTTTTGCATCATCAGAAAAATTCCTTTGACTCAATTCTCAATGTTTCCGTGCAGTTTTGGCTCAGGGTACCAATTTTATTTCTAGTTTTCAACAAGATTATTTGGGGAAGCTGGAGATATGGAGAACTTTAGGGTGTTGTTTTTAGTTCCTGTGTTGTGCTGTGACTGCTTTGGGAACACTCTCTGGTTTTCAGGTGATATGTGACAGGATCTTCCAGAGCTGCCCCCTCTGGGTGGCTGGTGTTGAAGCTATGCATAGGCTAAAGCTAAGCCTTTAAAACTGTGTTCATGTGTCTCATGGTGACTTCTGATTTGCCTCTTGCAACTAGTACAATCGAAGCTTAACTGCAGGCTGCATCGAGCAGGAGCTGTTAAGGAGTAGGATTCTGGGAAGGAATCCAGTTGTACACCTTTACACTATTTTTGTTGCCTGTTGTGAGTAGTACTTGGCTGATGCGGCCTAAGAAAGAGGATTTTTACATCGTCATGTTCTCGTACAAACTGATTTAACTATTTAGATTGTTTGTGGTCCTTCCCTGCGCTTGATAAATATTTATTTCTGGTTTATGTTCTGCCAGGCTCTATTTCTGCAGTTCCTTTCTTTAAGCCACCATCAGTGTATGACTACTCAGTAATGTTGGTCGGTTTGAGAAGTGCTATGAAAGCGTAGTCACCCTCCAGCGGTCCCGGGGAGGCCACTGTGCTTTCCCAGGGCACTGCGTGTTGATTGGCAAAACATGTCGGAGCTGCTTCACTTTCCTTCTCACCCCAGAGAGTCCATCTGCTGCTCTTGCCTGTAAATTACCAACTCCTCAGGCGAGTTAAGGATTCATAGGCATCTCTTAATATATTTAATAGTGTTTATTTAGAAGGGTGTCTCTAGCGGTGTCTGCGCTTTCAGAGAAGTGCGGCTGTATGGGTTTGAAATTGCTGTTTGGCTTGCCGAGCATTCCCAGTCCTTCATCCAAGAGTTTTCTGTTGTCTTCCCTGATTTCAGTATCAGTGTTGTAATACCCTTTGTGATTGTCAGAGCCAAGATGATAAGCATCTGGAATATGTAGCAAGTGTGCTTTTGATAATAATTGATATTTAATGCCAAGTAGCATAACAGATCAAGGCATGTACAGTTCTGATTTCTGTTAGTGCTGATATGTGTCTCCTTGTTTCCTTATGTGTTTGCACTTGCCGGTTTTGGGGACAGAACATCCTTGAACTCAGCTTGACAAGGCCTCCTTAAATTAATTCATTCTGCCGTAACAGAATTATTTCCTCATGCCGAAACTTCAGCACAGCCTGTGAATAACAGATAACTTCCAACTGCCAATAGCTTTCACTCTGAATAGTCCTTATCCTTAGGGCACTGTCTGCTGCAGAGTTGCACATAAAGTTCCCAACAAATTCAGCAGGACCCAGGGATGCAAACCAGAAAGGAAAACGTTTGACCGAGTATCACAGCAGCCCAATGCATTTGAGGTGGTTTCATTTTAATCCCCTGTTTTCCTGGGGGTTTCAGTTTAGCCCAACTCGGTGAAAGCTGACACGTGGCAACGTCTGTTCTCCACTGGGAAGCACGCTTCTGTTTAATAATAGTGTTATGAGATTGTATTTATGGAAATGAAAAAACAATGTCATGAAGCTAGTTTTGTTGCACTTTCCTAAGGCTTTTGTATTTTGCGTAGAGTTCTAGAGTATAAACAAGCTGTTCGGGGAAGTCAGGGCTTCAGAGCTACTTTGCCCCAGCTGAGCAATGTGTTACGTGCATTTTCGTTTTAGTGGTATCCGTATTATTTTACTTGCATGTAGTTATTGTATTTATATGGTCGTTAGGAAGCCCAGTGGACATTTCCTGCTGCAGAGGAGCCATTGGCAGTCCTGGTTCCACAGTTAAGGAACTGACCTGTTCTAGCAGTAGACTGCATTTGCAATAACAGCACGTTTTGTTTGTGAGCTCTCTTTCAGCAAATGGAGAGAAAAGAGGCTCTTCTCTCTGTTCCATTGTTGAAATTTCTCTGGAGGCTCTTACTGGTTTCCAACGATTGCATTATATTCAGTTCGGATGGTTACTTGGGAATCAGTGCGGTAACGAGGGCACAAGTACACGTAGCCTACTCCAGTAATTAATCCCTGTAACCTGCAACATTTCAGTTGGTTAGAAACTTCTGTTTTTATGCATCCTGTAAGGACAATTTTACTGTTTTTAAGTAGCACTTTTATACATATCTGAAGGGTTTTTTCAACATAAATGTTTTTTCTGTGTGTTATCTGATGGGAAGACAGTGTAATAACACTGCTAAACAAAGCATAGACTAGTTAATCTCCGGACTGTAGGTTTCACTTTAGGTCAGTAACGATCAAGAGCTGTTCAGCATATATGAAATAAATCAGTAATCCCGTTTGATACTGAGCAGCTCTGCAGATCAAAGTCAGAAGGGCATTAATTGGTACCCTCCAGCTCCCGGAGGAGGGTACCCTTGGTTCAGGTGTGAGGCAGAACTGACAGAACAGCATGGTGAATTTTGGACTATATGGATTTTATTGACGTCTCAGTCTAACTTCATGGCGCTATATTGGATAAGGACTAACCTTGTGTGAGTTGACATTGCAGCCAGTAATGATATCTCCTGAGTAGCTAACGTAACGCTTACTTTCCATGGCCTTTAAAGATGCTTTTAAGAATCACTGTTTTTTATGTCTCTTCTGATCCATCCAACTTTTCTGGTTTGTGTTGGTTTCATACTCCCCTGGAACACGACTGTTAGACTGACCTAACCAAACATGGATGGTTTTAGGAATTATTCTTCTAGACAAGAAGCACATTTATAATTCAGAACCCTTTCAAATGGCTTACACACACCTGTTGACATACACAGACATTACGTACCCAGAGAGGTTTGGCATAAGCGTACATACGTGTGCACACACAGACGTGCGTGTGTGCACACACCTGTACGTCTGCAGGTCCTTGGTAAAGGCAGACGCCTTTCAACGAGCGCTTGCGTCTCGAATGCTATGGGTGCTGTGTTAGTGCACATACTGAATGTGTAAGGAGGAAGAAACCATTTTGTTTGCTTCTGGTTAGAGCTGAGAAATACAGGTTTAAGAAAAATTTGGGAATAACTTTAAATAATATTTCATCCTGCTTCCAGTTTGGAAGGCACAAGCTGTTAACCGTTGGAACTTGAAAGGTCAGCGAGTGTATTTGAAGCTAAACCTTTTGGAGGACCAATATGCTTTTAGTTTGCAAGGACCACTAAAGATCTGGGCATTTACTTTCTCCATGATGTATTCTGTATGAGTATTTAGTATGTATGCCTTCAATTTGCCAATGTTGCCATGTTTTCTTCTTAATTATTCATGAAATAAAGATTGCAAATAGCAGAATGCCTGTTTCTGTTTTCTTCAGCGAAGCTGCTAGAGAAGGGAATATTTTAACGCTCTTTCTGGCACCGTGGGCTTACGTGAGTGAATGCTACAGGGAGTTTGTGGAGGTTTGTGCACTGTGCACAAGAAGTGAACATGAAAGACCTGGAAGGATTTTTTGGAAGTCGTGTCTTTTTTGGTGTACAGGGTGCTTTATGGTATCTACCCCCAAAGGGCTTTAAATGATAAGAGAGCAAATACCCTAGATAAGCGGTGCATAGTTAAGGCATCTGCTTTGCCTGTATTGTCTTAATCTTGAATGTGAGTAACAGAGAAGGGAACAGCAAAGAATGTGTTCAATTTAGACAATTTCTGTAATACATTGCAGGATGAGTTTTAGTTAAATGTCATTTAACCCAAGTAAGGCAATGTGTGTGTGTGTGTGTATGTGTGTGCGCTCCCTCTCTGCCTTCTCCTCAGGAACAGGGCTGGGGACTTAATCTCTAAAGCATATTTAAAGCAGATGCCTAAAATAAAATGTCCAGGTGAAAATAAAGATTAGAACATCTGAAATCTGAGTTGGTCTCAGTCACCCAGAATGGTAGCAGTTTTCAGGTGCTGATTTAGAGTGTTAATTTCATGTGCTCTGGAATAAATCAGATCCAAAGGCTTGGATCAAGCTCCTATTTATTGCAAATGTTGTTTTAAAATGCACTGGCTGGGACAGGTATTTTAATTCCACCTTTTTCTTCTTGTTGATAATTGTCTGGTGGTTTGTGACTGTTCAGCAGTCCAGAAGAGTCTTTGTCTCAGTCGTGTTATCCTGCAGTGAAATGTCATACTTCTCCCCAATGTCGTACTTCTCCCCAAGGTGACATGTTCTCCCTGAAATCAAGTGGTGTAACTCATCTTTAATTCTCAAAAATGTGAAACTTTCCCTGTAAGTGTGTTTAATACAATAAAATGAGTTAAATAATTTTAAGGTCTTACAGGATGGAAAGCTGCAGCTATAATGAACAGTGAAATAAAAACCTCAGCAACAGCAGTAGAATATTCCCTTGCATTAAATCACAGAGGCTGATATCGGAATCGTGGTGGTTCTGCAGCTAAATTCTGCGTAGGAACTGGGGTGGTGGCACTACAGACCTTTCAGCAAAAGTTCTTACCGTAAATAGTTTCACAGTCACTTTCATCAATTGGATTATGTTGGCTGTGTTGCCAAGCGCTGTGTGTAGTTCCACAAAGTGCAAAACAAGAGAGACTCATGAAGATTAAGTTCTTCCCACCCAAAGGTCTTCTAAAACAGAGACACTAATTTATCATTAAAAAGTTAACTTAGTTCTCCAGATGGGGAGTCAGAGCCAGCAGCTACTGTTAGGACTTGAAAGGCACAGAGTACTGGCTCTTTTAAAATGTAGTTCTGTTAGCTTTCTCACGGTTGTGTCGGTGGAGTTTTCCTTGGGCCCAGCGTTCGTGTTCTCCTTATTTCTTAGACTGGGATGTTTTCTTTCTCATCCTCTACGCTAAAGGTCGACTGAGGTACAGAATTTATCTTTGAGTTTGCTCAATAAACACTTGACGATACTGTGGAAAGTTCCAGAACCTTCCATGTGAGTTACTGCTTGATGCTGCCACTCAACAGCCTGAATTTGAAATTACCTGTTCCTGGCAGCTCAAGATTAGAAGAGAGCACTTATGCCTAATTAACTGTGTTTTATTAGCTTCATTTCTCTGTTAGAAAAGTTGGGTTGCAGTTTATGCGAGTCTTTGTTAAAAAACAGTCGATGAATTTTAAAAAAGAGTAGATTAAGGGACTGATGCCGTCAGTCCGGATCCAAGTGGGATTTTCACTACTCTTTACGTCTCCCGTTGGCCACTGTATCACCATGGTTGAACTGCACTGTTTGTTGAACTGAATTCTTGTGCATGAAATGCCCTGTGTGAAAAATATTATGTTGGCTTTTCTGATCTTTGCCCTCCAGTTCTTTGGAACCTCCTTATTCTCATTATGAAAATAGGGTTGAAGACAGTGGTGTGTTGTCACAGGATTTACTGCTAGCCATTTGCATTGATTGTGTAGTGTAAAGAAACATCGGTGCTTCTCCCCAGTGCTCTGGAGAGCTCCCTCCCTTGTTTATGTTTCCTTTTCTTAAACCATTTTAGGCCCTTTCCTCAAGCCAGAAGCCCAAAAGTTAAGCTCTTAAAAATGAAAGAAACTTGAGGAGGAGAAGGAGGAGACATAACAGTCTGGAGACAACTTCACTGAGCTGTTGACAATATTGTATTTTTCAAAAATAAATATCCCACAGAGTACCGAAATGCCAGCATCTTAACACTCAACACTCTGGGTCTGTGTGGGGCCACATTCGGAGTCCACCAGCAGCAGTGGAGGAAAGCCCTGGGTAAAGCCTGTGTGGAGCTGCTCGAGGGAGTCCAGCGTAGAGCAATGAGGGTGATGAAGGAAGTCGAGCACCTCCCTGATGACGAGAGGCTGAGGGAGCTGGGTCTCTTTAGCTTGGAGGAGAGTGAGGGGTGACCTCATTAATGTCTATAAATATTTGAAGGGTGGGCGTCAGGAGGATGAAGCCAGGCTCTTCTCAATGTCATCTAGTGATAGGACAAGGGGCAATGGGTTCCACATCAATATCAGAAGCAACTTCTTCCCAGTGAGGGTGACAGAGCACTGGAAGGGGCTGCCCAGGGAGGTTGTGGAGTCTCCTTCACTGGAAACATTTAAGACCCACCTGGATATGTTCCTGTGTGACTTGGTCTAGGTGATCCTGCTGTGTCAGGGGGATTGCACAAGATGATCTTTTGAGGTCCCTTCCAATCCCTAATGATTCTGTGCCCATAACCTGTGGGGCACTGTTTCTGGTAAAAGCAAACCATAACACTGGAGGGTATGATCCTGTGAGGTGCTGAGCCCCCAACAGTTTTGCAGTTCAGGAGCTGTTATTTTTCAGAAGGACTGAACACCTCTTTGCTCCGAATAGCTGGTTCAATGAAACGGTGTAGCTGGACCATAGTGGCAGTATCGATAACCGTGAAGGTAAGGCACGCGGCACATCTCTTGGCCAGAGTCACAGACGTTCTACAGGCAGTGACCAGAGCACTAAAACCTGTTTATAACTTTATAAACCAGTGAAATGCCATCGTTTTGCATCAGTGTTCTAGGACTCACTATCCCGAAGCAGGGTCAGCAGCTACTCTTTGTCTGCGGTTAGTGTTGTGAGAGAGCTTCATTTTACCCAACGTATATTGTGTAAGGTTAAATAAGGATCACCCTCTCATACTGCTCCTTGCAGCAAAAGTAAAATGAGAGTATCGTGAGTGGAGAGGAATCATCCGACTTGTGCTGCTGGGCCTTGCAACTCCGACACTTCATTTATTGTGTAAAGGTAACGTCTATATATTATTATTATAGAAAATAAATAGCTGTTGCTCAGCAGCTCCCACATGATGATTCATGCTACCAGTTTTCCTTCTATTAATAGTCTACAGAGAATGCTTAAATTTGGATTGAACTCCATCTCAGTCTGTCATGCTGAATAGTGTTTAGAGAGATGAAGCCACAGGCTGTTTGGATAGAGCCTTTTATGGAGACTAGTCCAGCTCTTGGCATGACATTACTGAAAGTCCTTCTGCCATTTCTGACTGACGTGCAAATGGTGGGATTTAGATGGTGTTGGGGATACGGTTTGCGTTGCCCTGTAGGCACAGGTCCTCCTTGACTTCAGCTTGTTTTCCGTAAGCCTAGGGAAAAGCCAGACTGCTCTGCTAGAACTGAGCAGTTGAGGAGGAGGGTTGGGTCTGTGACACAGGAGTGTCCTTCATGCAGTGGTCCAGCAGTTTTGCAGGTTTAACTGTGTTAAAGGTCGTTCTCTTTAGAGGTGATTTTAGAATTGCTAGCGGTTCTTCAGTGTGGAATAGTGCGAGAGAAATAGTTGCTGTCCATTCACACATGTGTTGTATCTGTATATCAGTAATGCTGAGGGATTTGCTAGTGTTTCCAAAGATCCTCAAGTAACCCTGACTCAATCCCATCTCTTTGACCAACGCAAGTGCCTTTCACTGCTTTTGAGGGGATTCAGACAGCGTTTGTGGGAATGGGATCGTGTACAGGTCACAACACGTCATTTGAAGTGGCCTGTTTAGCTACGTCACATGCGTGCCAGCGCAGTACTCGGCATGATGCTTCTTTGCAGAATATGCACCCCTTAAATGTGATTTTGCATCTATCAGGTGAGTCCTTCTGGTCAAACGTTTCACAACAGAGAACTCCACAGCTGGTAACGAGCAATCCCTTAAAGATGGAAATAAATTTTCTGTTTAAAAACCCACTAACTCTTCTAGATTGTCTTCTAGATGAACTGATGACAATTTTCAGTCCTTCCTATGGAACCCTCAGTGTACAGGGGTGATTTTCCTGCTCTCCTGCTGCTGACCGAGGTGACAGACTGCTTTTGATTGTAGGGGTGGTTTGTGTTTAGAGCAGTGTCGATGACATGCCCCAGCAGACTGCCACTCAGTATCAGCAAAGAGAAGGGTGAGTTTCACTAAAGGTCGAAGTGGGAAGTTTTTACTTGCACTCATGTTTGTGAAGGAAGCATTTCAAGGTTTATTCTACACTGTCTTCCTAGAGGTCTCTGCCTGAGCTCCATTGCTAAGTCTCACAAGTGCAGATAGGCTCCTATCACTGCTGCTCAGCTGCCCAAAATTCAGGAGTTTGGCTTGTTCGGTCAGGAGATACTGTACTGCCTGCTGCTGCAACTCGGCTTGTCAGGAAGGAAGAAGCCCTTCTTGGGGAATGGAAACACTTAATTCTTTTCCTTGCAGTGTTGGGTTTCTCTCAGCCCACAGACTGAGCTAGGAGACAGCTCTAGTATGTGGCAGCACCTTCTCCAAGGCTGCTGTGAGGTCACCTCATGTAGTTTCAGCCTTACCTCTTCATGTAGCCCCTTCTCAAAGCCTTTCTGTTCTCAAACAGTTCTCATGACAGTGGTGTAATGCTGGGGTTTCCTTCATGGGTAGGAAGATGAAGGAAATGCCCCTCCATATATTGTAAAAAGAAAATATAAAAGCTGATGGTGTTTCTTACTGTCAATTTACTGTTGTTGCTGGCCACTGGTAAGGGACAGTGGACTAGATGATCTTTCGAGGTCACTTCCTATCCCTAATGTTGTGTGACTCTGTGAGTAGAAATACCTACAGGTAAGGACAATACACACTAAATATGCACAAGAAGAATTATCTGAAGAACAGTGCAGTTCTGATACTTAACAGAAATAATAGTATAAAAAAACCAGAAAGCTAATTAATTTCTTAAAGGCAGTAGCTCTGTTGAGATCTGTAGTAATGAAGGATGTCCTGTTGAGCTGCTGAAGAGGACCTGATCCAGCAGCCGCTCATTATAAATATATTTGCTCGTGCAGAGGTGAGAAATGAGGATGCAGAAGTAATAGAGGATCTGGCTGAGTTGCTCTGGGAGGTGATGATACTGATTTAACAGCTTGAAACACTGCCAAACTCCCAGCTGCACTGAGAAAGTCAGTGTGTGACAGTGGGGACCTGATGCCATCCAAACTGGAATGGCTGGTTAGGGAAGGAGTGTTTGGTGGTTTTGGTAGTGGCATCAGAATGCTCCTGGGGGGAATAAATACATAAATAGAATTCTTAGAAGTGTTAGGAGTTTGTCAGGGTGCCATTATCAGCCAGCCCTAGGAAGGCACTCAGACCTTTGCTTTGCAACTCCTGTGGCTTGCTGAGTTAAAAGAAAATCAGCACAGTCTACATCAAACTGTCTTAGAACTGATTAGCTGCAAAAATCAAACTAAAGTTGTAACTGGGAAAAGAAATGTCCAGTGAAGCATTCCTGGGATCCTTCAGACATCAGCACCTGTGATCTGGGAAACTTGTCAGAGATGTGCTGAGGGATGGGATGATTCAAGGAAATCAGCTGACAGCTTGATGAAGGGAGCTGACTGCAACAACTTTTTAAAATGTATTTCGAAACAAAATCCTGTTTAGAAATGCATCCTTGCCCCTTGAAAGCATTTTGATTCTCAGCTTTCACTAGTTTTAGTGGGAGAGAGTAATTTGGATGTCTCTGAGGATCTGGGTCAAAAAAGAGAGGCAACCTCTGCAGCACATGAAACACAACCCCAGAAAGGAGCAGCACTGGATGGGAAGAGCAGACCCTGGCAGACAGCTCGTGGCTGCGGTGTGGTACTTGCCCCTCTGGTCCAAATGCAGCCGCACAGCACGAAACTGAGTGGGAAACCAGTGCCTCTTGCACAGAGCAAAAGTGAGACCATGGTACGAACAGCACCCAACTCTGCTGTCAGTGGTTTTCAAAAAGCTCTGGCAAATGTGTAGGCAGGCAGCGTTTCTAAATTTGTCAATATTGCCGCATGTTTTCAGGAGGCTCATGCATTCCTCATAGCCTTCCATTTTTGCTTTTTCTCTTGGTTTGACTAGTCAATACAGGTAGTCCTTAAACTGTGGGGTACATTACTCCAGCCACTTCTGTAGCTTCCTGAGAAAAACTACTTTACTCTCGGTTTTCTGCCTGTGGGATTCCCTTTGTGTCTGGAGCAGCTCTCTGGCCTCCACTCCGTGGCTCATGGCTGGAGCAGCCTGTCCACCAGCCTGCCTTCCCATCAGAGGGAGAGCAGGCACAAGGACAGCACAGGTACTGGGAGATGCTGCCAGCACTGGATCTTTAATGCTTAGATGCTCAAAGGTTTTGATGTTGGTGCTGAAGTGGCTGGTAGCCAGGTCTGCTGCTCCTTTCCTACTGTCTTGATACCCAGAAACCTTCCCTCACTGCCACAGGAGGGCTGGGTAAGCCTGTTGCCTGTGGGTCAGTGTTCATACGCCTCTGGCAGTCAGCAAGCTGCTTCTGGGGTTGGGAGTCCTGAAATAAAAAAGTGTGGTGCACGGCACAAGCATCTCAGCTGTGGCAGTCCCCTGCACAAAGAGGCCTGGGCTGGCTGTCATTGAACCTAATTGGTTTTTATAGGCTGGGATCTGCTGTGGAGCTGATGGGAAGTGTGCAGTCATGCTGGTGGTTTTTCCTGTTTGTGGTGCCCAGCCAATGGGAATGTGCAGATAAATTACTTGCTAAGATGTAAAGTTGAAAAATAGAAATGAAAAAAACCCACAACCTTAGAAGATCTCCACAAAGAGCAGCGGGTTCAAATTCTTGAGAGGTTCTTTCCCTGCTTCAGAATTGCTGCAAGATGAGTCATGGCTGTCCCCAAGTCTGTCCCCACGGAGGGGCAGGAGGTGGCTGGACATGTGGCCCCAAGAGAAAGGCACATCATGGGAAACGTGTGCGGGCACTGTTGGGCTCCACACGGACCTGCTCAGCGGGAAGTGTGAAACTTGTGTGGAAGGTCTAATATATTTACCGAGAACTCTTCAACACTGCGATAGCGGTAACACACAAGATTTCCTTTCCTTGTGTGAAAACAACAGTTAAGCAATGAGAGACCTATAGGTTTCTCTCTGCCCTGTGGTCCATTGGGATCTCTCCACACTGGGCTACTTGTAGCCTTCAACGTGATGGGTGAGTTTTCTAGCCAGAGAAGGAGGAGATGCTTCAAACAGTGTGTGGAGAAAGCTGAAAGCCCTCCATTCCTTTTTCCTGCATCCCTTTGCTCTTCTCCTTATTCCCTTTGCCCTTTACCCTTCTTTTTCCACTTCTCTTTCCACTTCTCTCCCTCTTCCCGCTCCGGGGACTCAGCGGGACCCGCCGCCGCCTCAGGAGCCGCCCCCACCCCGCGTCGCCCGCGCCGCCCTGCAGGGGGCGCCAGTGCAGCCTCAGGGGCCGCGCGTGCTGCGGCGGAGGCGCCGCGGGGCGGGAGCGCGCGGGGCAGCGCCCGGCGGGGCCGGCAGCAGCCCCGGCCACACCGCTACCGGCCACACCGGCACACGGATCCCGGCGCGGAGTGCAGCCCCTGTGCGCAGGTACGTGATGACCGGCTGGATACCGCGGTGAGGGGCGGTGGGTGGTCGGCGCCGCGGCTCCCCGGACGGAGCAGAACCTCCCGGCTTTGGGACTCGCCCTGCCTCCTCTTCCCGCCGGAGCATCCCAGTGCTGAGGGCAGCTCGGCTTCCTCTGCGCTGCTGGAGGCGACGGTGGCCCCTCTCCAGCATCCACCGCGAGTTTTAAAAGCGGCGGCCGCTGCCCCTTGGCCCCGCCGGACCCTGCACGGGCCGGTGTCTCCTTTGGTCGCGGTTTGCCCCGGCCCGGGTGGTTTTAGTTCCATTGCCCCTAGCACCGCGCCGAGACCCGGCTGTCCGTCCTAGCGCAGCCCCGTCCGCTCCGCGGGTCTTCCCCGCAAACACAGGGCTGGACTTTGCTCCTCCCGGCCCTTGGAGGGTGTCTGCGGGTCCTTGGGACCAGGCAGCGGTTCCGCGTGCCCTCAACTTCTCGGCAGGTTCCAGCCCAGGAGATTCCCGGGCGCTGCCCTCCGGGGACGGGCCTGACTCCGTCCCGCTCCTTGAAAGCCCCGAGCCCCATGGGGTCCCGGGCGATTGGACCCTTCCCCAGCGATGCCCCTCGTGCTACTCCTGGAGCTGCGGGTCCCCGATGGGTTTAAGTGCCTGTGCCGGGGGCAGAGGGTAAGAGGCTGCAAACTGCCGGTTGTCTCCAGAGCCGTTGGGACGATGGGTGAGAAGACTTTGTGTCCCAGTAGTTAACGCTCCGGGTTCCTGCCGAGGTCCCCCAGCCCGCAGAGCGCAGTGGGCAGCGGCAGGTCCGTCCCGGGCTGGGCTGCCCGCACAGGGGATGGTCCTGCGGGGAGGTCCTCTGCGCGGTGGTCTGTGCGGTCTGAGAGTCCCTCCGCAGTTGGTTTAATGTGCTTTTTTTGTCCCGGTACAGTATGAGCTTGGGGTGAGTTCTGAGCAGCGAGGTCTTGCAGCTTTGCTATAGCTTGTAACTAGTGAAGGTGGTTGAGCACCCTCCTCAGAAGTGCTTTGGGCAGAGGGCCCACCAAGGAGGCAGAAAGGGTTAACTTAAAGAGAACTACATGACTCACTTGGTAAATAGCAGTTATAGAATAGCTACTTAAAATTATTTTCTGAAGCAGATGGTCGACTATTAGATAACTTGATCTTTGGAAGTATTTGTTTTCAGGTTTCTTATCAGGCTTGTAAGTCTGAGACCAGTGTAACTTAAGAGCTGTAGTAATTGACAATTCATTCCTCTGCAGGAGAGAAACTAACTTCAGAGAAAGCCTGGCCAGCTCCTGCTGTTAAGAGAGACACCCCAGCGCACATTGCCCCAGTGAAGTACAGGCAGATCAGATAAAGTTGCCGACTCTACGTGAGTAATGCTTCAGTCGAATTAGATTTGCGGCAGAAATACCTTATTTCCAATCTCAATTAAGATGTCGATATAAACGCAATCACGTATCACAAAAATACAATGAAAATGAAATCCCGTCTAACGTGGCAAATGGATTAAATTCGTAATTATCCAGGAAAGCTGCGAGCCTCTGAATTTGTAGAGAAAACACGTGGGTACAAACTGCAAACATGTATGTGTGTATAGAAAATAATGTTGTCCTGTTCCAGGGTGCGGGGGTAAAAAAAGACAAGCAGGTCTCCTTTGTAACTGTTCAGGTGCGAAGTTTGTGATTTACACGCATACGTGATCTGTGTCTCTCTCTCCCTCTCATCCCCCGTATGTGTTTTGATACATAAAAACTAGAATCTATGTCATCCTGTGCCAGGTCAGGGCATGTCAGCCCAGTAATGAAGATTTTAGCCTGTGCCCTTCTGTCAGCAGCGGGTTCAAAAAGCACTGGAGATATGAGCTGAAAAGCTTCATGCCAGGTCTCCCATGTTTGTATTTCTAATTTTGTTGATTAAAAAATAGGATGTTTCCATAAGGGCTGCTGGAACTAGTGTGTTTGGATGTAATCAACTTCTGAAAGCTATTCATCTTTTTCGTTTAATCTTCAATAATGGATTTCATGTAGAGCCATGTGGTTAAGCCCTCTTAAGAACTGCTGGGGAAAGCGCAAGATGTTTGGAGGCATTGTTTTGAATCTTCACTCTTCCCTTGGGCTGTGTTTCTCTGAAGGGTCTGGGCTAGTGGGCCGAGCACATCCCCTTCTGTCTTGAGTCCAGCAGCTTTTCCACCTGGTATGGAGGGAAGACCTCAGTTTTTACCACTTCCTTTCTGCCGGGGTGACTGATGGCTGTACAGTTTCTCATCTATACAGGATGTGTAAGGCTCCACAGATTTTCCACCTAAACACTTCATTATGCTTTAGCTCTTCGCTTCGGTTTGACATTTCCACCCACATTTTCACACGTGAGCTGAGACAAGGCATAGTGTGGCTAAGCTCTCGCTTAGAGTTTGGCACAGTTATGAGTGAAGTATTTTCCGTCCAGAGGCTTGTATCAGCATCTCTGTTGGTGTCCTGCAAACTTTGTCTTTGTCTGCAGCTTGGGCAGATGTCAGTTCTTCATGTTAATTCTCTCTGGTCTGGATGATGAATAACCGGGTCCATCTGTATCGAGTTGTTTCATTTCAGGAGGCTTGATTGCCTCATGGATCGCCTTCAGGTTTTGCATCCATGCACGTGAACAGCCTGGTGCAGCTACGTGAACAAAACAGTACCAGCTCCTTGCCTTTCTGCTCCTTTTAATGAGTCAGAGAAGGCCTCCTACTGGAACGAGATGCTCATGTAACTGAATATGGAAGGTTGGTTTGTATGAGGGAAAGAACTGGCAGCATTCTGCCTTGAGAGGGCAAGAGGATCTGGGCAGATACACAGAAGGTGGTAACCTCTGAGGGCTTCAGTTTCCCCTATAGAAGCAGAAGATGCCTCTTTCCTCACACAGGCTGTGTCTGTGTCAGCAGTAGTTACCGGTTGTGTTTTAATTTTTCCTCTAGAGTAAAAAGAAAAGACTGCTTCTTTTTCTGAGGTAAATCTCTGTAGATCAGAATGGCCAGATGGCACACGGAGCTCTCAAATATGGAAACTATCCTTAGGAGGTTCTTCAAGGTCACCTAATTCATGCCTCTGTCCAAAGGCACAATCAGCTGTGTTTTTGCCATTCTCACCAGCTATTTCTCCATCCTGTAGTGGAGATTCCTTACTTTCCCGCTGTGCAGAAAACACTCTGATGTCCACTTCACTTCAAACCCCGTTTGCTAACTTATTCATCATCCTTACCACAGTGGGCAAGCCACAGGAGACCAACAAAGGATGTTGGGAAGTGCTTCAGCAAATGGAGGGTATTTGGTAAATGCGAGGGAATAAGGATGTCACTGTCACTCCTCACCTTGTGTTCTGCAAGATCCCTCTCACTCCTCGCCCTGTAGGTAAGGAGCAAATCACAGGAAATGTGGCTGCTTTCTGCCCGGTGTGGGATGGGTCAGGCAGGCAGTGCCGAGCAGTGGTGAAGTTAGCATCAAGTTATTTGGATAAACACACCACTTATGAACGGAACTGAGGAGCCTTGAAGTCCTCAGGAGAGTTCATAAAAAAGCCAAATGCATTGAGATGGCTTCTGGAAAACTTAGTGTGTTCAGGGTGGTACCACACTGCTGCTGCGCTGAAGGTTACCTCTGCTGCAGCACATGTGCAAGTGCAAGCTTTGTACCTTGCTAGGTAGGACATTCGAGGCTTAACATGGGAGCTACAAAGATATGTCTGGTTCTGTGAGACATGCCGGTGGGGCTGGCAGGGAACAGGACCCAAGGAAGGTTTGTGCTGTTTTAAAGTGGCAGCCAAGACCCAAGTGGTAGCTTACAGCACTGCAGACATAACTACTCACTTCTATTTAAGCAACTAACTCAAACCTTATCAGTTCAGTTTATGACTTATTCTGTTTTTCATCCGTGGGCCTGTGGGTTGATGATTAAAACCAAAAATTACCAGGTAGTGTAAAATGCAGTGTATCTTATGTAAAGTACATGCAAATGTAGTTGCAGAAGGCACATAAGAACAGGAGCACTGAAGCCTCCTTGCTCACAAAACAGCAGTAAATGTGGTGCTGGGAAGGCCACTCTTGAAATTGTATCTGGGTTTTGGGATTCCTGCTGATGGGGTGGGGGTTAATTTTCGTTTTTGCCAAGTTTTACGTTTCAAGCCCAAATGAAATAGGAAATTTGTTACAACTAGAAGCACAGCAGTGGAAGGCAGAGGTTGAACAGAAATGACAGCTACAAGACAAATTGTATTTATCTTAGCTGGTAAGTCGAGGGTTGCAGGCGGTAGGTTTATCACTATGTGACAGGTAACTGAGATAAAGGCCAGGTGTTACACAGGGATGTGGAAAGACCTGAGGCAGGAATAAAGAACGCTCTGGGTAGATATTTAGG
This sequence comes from Rhinopomastus cyanomelas, assembly GCA_013400115.1. Lineage (NCBI taxonomy): Eukaryota > Metazoa > Chordata > Aves > Bucerotiformes > Rhinopomastidae > Rhinopomastus > Rhinopomastus cyanomelas. The sequence continues at coordinate 709,090 of VXBP01001971.1, read as the reverse complement.
GAACATTTGCAAACAATGCATCTGAGACAATAGAGAAGTTAGCAACTACTTGTGGGGATGGTTTGAGCCAGGGTCAGGGGGAGGGAAAGACATGCAGAGGATGAGGGAATCTTCCTGTCTGTCTCTGATACAAGAAGAGGAAAGGGGGGTTTTCCTGAAACCTTGGGGACGTGACAAATGACATGCTGGGCTACTGCCTCTGTGCTGATTAGCATTTGTGATTGCACTCAAATCCAGAGTGGTTCTCAGGAGGCCTCTAGGACTTGCAGATTGGGGCTGTTCTATCTGCTGAATAGCTGAGATAGAGTTGCCTATCCCTGTGGTTTTCCCAGGTGATGCTCGCAGCCACAGTTGCTCCTCCTTGTTGAGTAGCTTTTCAAGTAGGGGCAGGGGAGGGATGGCAGTTTTGAAGCTCAGCTGCAGCCAGTGTCAGCTGGGGGTCACGTCTGCGTTTCCACCTCGGCAGAGTCCCCGTTGCATTGGAGTGAGTAATGCTGTGAGCAGTGGGAAGTGTAATATGGTCTCATTCTGCTCTTCCAGTGCATCCCTTTGGGAGGAGTGAGGTCTGCACTGTTTTCCCCGATAAAAGTTTCTATCTTCATTTAGTAGTCAGACCTCAGAGTCTCTCCCATTTTTCTCCTGGTTTTGGTTCTTAGGGATTGCTTTGGGGTTAGACTGTTGTGTTCTCTCATTTCTTCACTCCCTCTTTTCACTCCTTTTTTTCTCCTCACTGGGATAGCACAGATATTTCTGCTCTCTTCACCTGTTCTGTGATGTTTGCCTGTTACCTACATCCTCCCTTGTGCTGGGAAAGTTCTCTATAAGCCAGCCTGTCATTTTGGTTAATGAGCTTTACCAAGAATAGGATTGTCAGACCACTGAGGTTAAGGAGTTAAGGGATGTAGGCTGTTAAATATCCCATCCCATGGTGATAACAGCTCCAGTATGAGATCCATACACTTGAGCAAGGACTAGGATTTTCCATAGGAGACATTTCCCGAGATAAAGAACAGCTAAGAGGATTGTGGCTCTTTAATACAGTCATAGAATCATAGAATCGTTAGGGATGGGAAGGGACCTCGAAAGATCATCTAGCCCAATCCCCCTCCCACAGCAGGATCACCTAGACCAAGTCACTCAGCAACACATCCAGTCTTCAGATAAGAGGCACGTGATTGAAATTTATTTGAATAATTACAGTTTCCACAGACGTCTGATCCACAGATCAGTGCCCTGGTTAAATGGGATGATGGAAAATAACATCAGGCTGACTTGGGCTGGCACCAGCACCACTGCAGTTCCTGAAGCACATGGACTTTTCAGAAGTTTCTTAAATGTTCTGCAGTCTGGACCTTCTGGCAAAAAAATGACCTGTGTTAATGGTAAAGGAGTCAGGGGTTCCTCAAAACAGCCTGATTCCGAAAGGTGCTTCCTTCACAGAAACCAGACCTTTTTACCTAGAATCATTAAAGCTGAGGCACCTAACTTAGTCAAACACCTAAAAAGCATCATCCTTTTGTTTCATGCCATCTCGTGTCTTGCTGAAGGCTACCCCAAACTTGACTTGACCTCTATGACTCGTTTAGCGTTACAACATGGGGGATTCTGGCAGATTCAGTGCCGTGACAGGGTTCTTTTTCTCTGGTACTACTGTTGCAGGATCCAGGAATGCAAGGAGCTGTATTCACAAGCTGAGTACTGGAAAGAGCATCTACTAGCAGTTTTTCTCTATGCCCTTCCAGAAGGGAGATCTTCCTTCTCCTCAGTGTAGCCACAGCACAGCCATATGACTACAACCAGAGAGAGGGACATAGACTGCTTGGGATAAACACGGTCTTGGGGATGTCTGTTCCAGGCACATCCCTGGGATTCATTTCAGCGTGACAAATATCTGATGTGTTCAGAGTCAAATGCCGTGGTCCCTGAGGCCTCAGGAGTCTCTTTCAGGTTAGCCTAGTTCAGCAAGGTGGGAGGGCTGTGGTCATTGTGTGTTTGAGAAATTATTGCAGGTTCCTTTACAGCTGCAGCTTTCAAGGATCTGTTACTGTGCAGAAAGTGTAAAATATTGAATAGGACAAAAGGGCTGCGTCCCAAGCATGACAGAGGTGTCTCTGTCGTAGCAGGGTGCTTGCTGCTGCTCTCCTTGCCTTGCTGCTTCCTCTAGACAAACACCTTACACAGCTAGCGAGTCTGGTAAAATGCTGTCTGAAGTGATGTATCGGTGTCTGTTGGTTCTCCGGTGTGTCGGCTTGATGTAGAAGGAGAGCGAGAGCAACCAAAGAGCAGAAATGGCACTTTCGCCAGCAGTAGTTGTGTGATCTCTCTCCACTCCAGAACAGCAGCACCTCTGGCCTGAGCAGTCAGAAGAGGAAGAAGGTAGCAAGATACCAGGCTGTTGTCAGCGGATGTGCTTTTACCACAGCACAAGGACTTAGGAAATGAAGGAAGGACTTTGTTAGAGTCCTCAGAGCACCAGCTCGACACTGAGGCTTGGCAGTAGTAGCCAGTGACATGGGAGAGCTCTTAGTAAATCAGGTTATAATCAAGGACTTGAGAATAACAGGAAAAATAGCTTTGAGTGCCTCTAGAAAGGCTTGTGTTGTGCAGAGCTGACTGAGAGTGAAGGGACAGAAGTACAGTACAAGTCACAGCAAAGAGAAGAGAGAGGGACAAAGGAAAGGGCATGCGGCCTCAGGCATGTGAGCATCAGTTCCTCCTTATCCGCAGAGGGTGGCAGAGTCCTAAGAATGTGTTGCATAGCTCTGAGCCTGAGGCACAAGCACTGAGGATGGTGGGGCATGACACAAAGCAAATAACTGGTATGGAGTCAGGGGAAGTACCTGAGAAAATAGAGGGAACGTTGCTGGGAACAAACTAAGGAGGCACAAAATGAGCAGTTGAGGCTTTTGGCTGCTTTTGGACTGAGCACACCGCCACAGCACTGCCACTCTGAATGGCTTTTCGCTGGTAGCTGGTTGGCAAACTGAGATGAAATGAGTTGTGTAAAACAAGCTGGTGCACAGCCTGGGGGTGGAAGAGCCCAGGACACACCCTGGGGGATGGGAGGAAATAGGATTTCTTGTGTTGGCAGATATTGCAAGGTGCTGGGAGCATGTGGCCAGGCTCTGTGACAGAGCCAGCAATGAAGAGCCCATGTGGCAGCCGGTGAGGTGAGATGAGATGGGCTTTGCTGGGACAGAGAATGGGGCAGCACTGCAGATGCTGGGACTCTGCTGTTATGTTGGCAGGGCAGTTCTGTGGAGCTCCGGCTGAGTGCTGCATCACTGCTTAAACTGGTAAGGGAGAGGAGCAGGTTGGAGAGCAATGATATGATGAGCTGTGTTAGCAAACCAATGGAGGCCTGACTGCTTTTCACACTGTGGGTGGGTATGAGTCAAACCGCTTGGGTGGTAGTGGGAGCTTCACAGTGACTCCTCAGTAATAACCCTTGCTCAGAGGGGTCAGCTCATGAGCCCTGGATGAAGTAATGCAGCAAGACAGCTTTGCTTTGGCTCAGGGGCAGGTAGAATTTGCTCATCTCTGTTCAAATTGTACAGTGCCTTCATCGGAATAGGGAAGGACAGCTGGAGAATCATCTTTGATTTATGTGGAAAGAGATGGGAAGAGTTCTATTCCTTCTGCTGGAGAAGAGAGAGTGTTGGTTGAGCTGGTAGAACAGCACTCCCTGCGCTGGAGTGGAGTGAACTTTTGTTTTGCTGAAGAGCTTTTGCAAACACTGTTTGCAACTTGCAGAAGGACAGTCTTGGAAGGAAGGGAGTGAGGACCACAGGGCCTCATGGAGTGTGAAACTGAAGCTAGAGAAGGCAAATAAGGTTTGGGAGAAACTGGAAGATACAGGAAGTTAAATGGATATGCCCAGTTCTCAAATGCGTATAGAAATGACAAGTGGAGTCAAATCTGGGGAGAAGTCTAGTCCATTATTTTACAAAATACTGGAACAGCTGCATTAGCAATTTGATAAATATTTTCAGAGCAAATTCCTCCGTTGCCTGTATTCCTTAGTGGGTCACCTCTTCTAGAGATCCATTTCCTCACTTCTTTTAGTTTGTTCTTGAAGGAAACGCGCCTTCTGTATGAACACAGCTGGCTAGCTTAAGAGTCCTTCCTGCACACAGGAAAGGAGAACCGGCCCCTCAGAGACACTGTTGGATGATACTGGCAGCAGTAAGTTGTTTCAGGCCATGGTACATGGTTTTAATTATATTTTTTAACATGCCTGCCTTATGAAAGCTGATCCAAATGCTCTTATTTTTTATATCTGGAAATGCCACTATAGGTAAATCAATACCGTCAGTCCTGGATACAAATGGCTCGCTCACAAATGGAGCGTGTTTCTGTGCCTCTGGCAATACATCACCGTGGCTGCTGCCAGCGAGACTTTACTCGAGTGAGCACAGGGGAACCTTTTCCCTTTTGTTTGTTTGTTTGATCTGGCTTATTTAACTGCTGGTCATTCAGCCTTACTTAGTTTTGCCCTCTCTGGCTTTTTGTGACCATTAGAACGGGAATAATTACTGCGAGGTTTTCTTGCTTTTAAACATTTATAACATCCACTTAGGGGAAAGAATTAGGCAGATGCGTTCTGTTCTACTCTTCCGTTACGGCGAGAGAAATTAATCCTCTTCTAGCACTTGGAGTGCAGAAGGCAAAGCTGAAGTCTTGGTTTGGGATTAGCCAGTCCTAGTAGCCAGCCTTTTCCCTGTTGTCTGGTGGGGTCTCGCTTTGGGGAACATTACAGTTTCATTATTTTTACATGGGATCTAAACAGAGGAGAAGAGAAACACAGGGCAGGCTTGAAGGTTGTTTTATTATGGTTTTTGTTGCTGCCCCTGCTGCAGCAGTGTGGGTATTCAGTTGTTGAAGAAGTGGGTGTTGTGGATGTTCAGTAGTTGATGAAGACTTTCCACCCAGTTTTGCCATGCTTGCTCTTGCTCCCTGAACTGAGCAGAGATGGAAATGTAGAACAGAAATGACCCTCCTCCCCATTTCTGAACTGAGTGACAAAGATCAGGGCTAATACAGATCTCTAGAGTAGTTTCTTTTGCCTTTCCCAAGCACGTGGAGTGAAGGTTTTAAGCCATGTAAGGCTGCTGCTTTCCCCTAAGAGGAGATTAGACCAAGTTTAGCAAAGATGAAGCCCTCATTTTACTCAGTATTGCTAAGCCAATCTAGAAGCCTTGTAATCCCACCATAGTTTTTGTGGTGGAGGAAGACTTCGCTGCCCAAGTGGAGACAAATCCTGTGCTTCTCAAGATCCTCTGCCCTGCATTTCTTACAGTCAGAGCATCAGTGGCTCAGGTGATGTTTTGGATGAGGTCTGAAAGAATCCTGTGGAAGGGTCAGGCTGCCGTGTGGAGCCCCCTCACAGAACAAACATTTCCAGACAATCATCATGTTCTGTGCTTGTGTGGGTTTCCACACAGCCTCCCGTGCAGGACACTGGGCATCTGTAACTCCATGGAAGGTTGAGAGAAACTGCGAGTGCTCCAGCTACCTGAAAAGCCAGAGTGTGGTGTGCTGATAATTTTGCCTGCTTTGTTTCACTTGTATCCTTGGTTAACAAAGAGCAGTCTAGAGGGAAACAGTCTATTATTAATATTTAATTTCCTGCTATTACTGTAAGCAGATGACCTCAAAGATCATTTAGCCAGCAGCCAATAACAAAGCAAGTAGGAGAACCAGAAAAAGTACGTCTCAGTCAGATGGGTGATGCCTCCTTTCTCCTCTCATTTCTGCCCCACCCAGCCACATCTCTCCATCCTTGGGCAGGAGCTGGAGTGAAGATGCTCTCTGGCAGCTCTGAGTACAGTGGCTTCATGTGAGCGGTCACGGGGTGGGGAAGCTGCTCCATGTGAGGTATTCATAAAACATCAAACTTCTGAGAGGAAACCTTTGAGCAACAAATAGAAGAGCAGCTGCTGCCTCCCCTATCATTATCCCCACGGGACAGCTGTTTTCACTAGGTTTTACAACCTGAGTTGTTTTGCAAAGTTGTGCGCGGCCAGTGAGCACAATGGCTCATTTATTGTGACTTGATCCTCTAAAGAAATGGGGAGAGACCAGATTTCTTAGAGTCTTTGATTGAAAAGATAGAGAGATTCTCTTTGAGCTGAAGGGATTTCAAAGGTAGGATAAAAACTGACAGGCATCTCCCCCTCCAGGCTTTTGAAACTAGGAAACAAATTATCAGCACCATTTTTCAAGCTTACGGCCCCATGTGAATCCAAGGCTTTTCCCTAAGAGACTCAGGTGAATCCGTGCAGGGCTGGGACCTGGAAAGGGTCATTCTGTCAAAAGAAGGTGCTAGATTGTGATCTGTGGAATGAGCCGTGATGAGGACTCCCCATGGCCTCATGAGCTGCCTGCTGCCTTGTTTACCCCAGCCTGAAGCAGAAATGGAGAATGCAGTGTTTTCTGGAGCCCAAGGAATCTTCAGCCTTGTCACCTATGTGCCCAAAGACTGTCTTGGGTTCCCTGAGGGCTGTTGGAGGTTTTGTTAATATCTGAGAGCAGCAGACAGGCTGAAGTGTGGCAGACCTTCTTCAGGTTGTCAGCCTGGCACGTGGAGCATCAGGTGCATCTTCTCTGCAGCAGTGCAACAGACCATGGGCGTCCAAACCCGGGATGCCTGGCCTCAGCCCAAAGGAGCCAGGAGCAGGAGGAGAGCTCACCTGGATGTTTTTGGCACTGCGAAGAAGGGGCAACACCTTAGTCCAAAGCCAACTGGAGATGCCAAACAAAAGCTTGCTTAGCCTCCATTGGGGAATTGCTTCGTGGGAACGTGCTGTTCAGATGCTTTATTGAATTTTCAAGGAACAGTTTTGCATTGGGGCTGAAATATGAGAGAGAACAGTGTGTTCCAAGTTGCTAAAAGCGAGCAGAGCAACAGCGTTACAGGTTTGTGAGTGGCAAAAAAAGGTTTATTTAATAATGGAGAAAAGGCCGGAACATAGCCCAAGGTATCAAGAAGGAATTAATCCAATTAACAAAATAAAACACCGGCTTAAGAAGAAATACTAATTGTAGCTGTCCAGCAGGTTGCATGATACAGGTTATTTTTCTGAAGTTTCAAGAAGCTTGTGATATTGATCCCTCAAGGGCCTGAGATGTTAAATATACACTTCCCTGTGAGTAAAGCAGAGTGTTAATTAATTTTGTCTTGTCAGACTTGGTTGCTGAGCCTTTGGGTCTTGCATGAAGCAGATGATTCTATAATGCGGTTTGCATTGCCTCCATATACATCTTCCTCCCTAGGTGGTCTCTGTCAAATGTTGTCCAGGAGCAGGACATTTCTAGCCATCTGAGCAGATAAACTGAGCCTGTTCTTGTAAAGCAAGTTGCAAAACCTTCTGCGATTAAAGACTTTATCATGTTAGGTGAAAGCTGTACCAGATGGATACTGCAAGGGATGGGTGAGTTCAGGTGGAGCATGGGAACCTCCTGGGTTCGAGCACCTTCAGAAAGCAGCAGTGTGAGACCTCTGATGGCTGGGGTTGTGAGCAGGCACTGATGTCAGTGCCTACTGCAGAAGCACTGGCGCTAAAGCAAACACAAAGTGTTTTGTTGTGGACAGGACACCTGGTCAGCTCAGATCGTTTCTCTTCTGAGATGTGCTGGTTCTGCAGAACTCTCTACGTTTCTCAGAGCAGAAGGTGGAAGGACATGTTGTCCTTTTCTGGACATAACATTTGACAGTTTGCTTTGCAATAAATGGCTGGGAATTGGGTTGAAATTCAAGAAAGTTTAAGCAACCTTTAGAAGGTCTGTGAAAAACTGGGGCTTATGCTGAAGGAGGGTAGATAATACAGACTTCTTGGGGTTTTCTTATCTTTAGGAAAGATTAAATGATCTTTATCTTCCTTTTAGTAGCTAAATCACAAACAAATCTCTTCTGTTGATTTCTTCCACACAAGCCAAACAAAACACATAAACAAGGCTGTTGAAGGTGAAGAAGAAGCAAGGATTTTGAAGCACATCCAACCCACTAAGAATCATTCACTTTCCTTTCAAATGCAGCATTAGCAATAGAGCTCTAAATCAATGAAAGGTCTAAAATTAGATTATTATCCTGAGATCAGATGTGAATCACAAGTTAATCATATTTTCTTTTATTATCACTGTCTTTACTCTTTTATCCTGAAAAATTAGGTTTCTGACTGGAAAACAGAGAGAACTGTGAAGGTATGAAACCCTGCTGGGTTAGACCACACCAGATCAGCTGTGGATGGGGGTTCCAGAAATCTTCTGTTTTGGAGGTTCATGTTGCATCCAAAAATGTGCTTGAGAGATTTACCAGTTTGTGCTGTGCCTTTCTCCTGCAGCCCTCTGATGTTTCAAGTAGCTGTTTTCTTAAATAACTCAGACAATATTAGTGCCAAAGCTTGCTAAATGAGGATTAAAACCCACCCTGGAAGCAACAGGGTTGAACAGCAAACAATTATCTCTTGAATGTGGCACAAAGTTCAGGGAACTGTGTTTTCCATGGCTGTATTTTTAGCTGAAACTGGTGAAATGCCTCCCTGTCTGACAACAGAAGTATGGGATGGCTGGCAGGGTGAGGCGTGGACGGCCACTGGTGATTCCCTGCGAGTGGCACAGACTTGGGAACGTGATCGCATACTTGAGAGATGATGCTGGCGTTGGGCCTCTGTGTGCGTGTCTGGGATAGGTGGATCTTGATGGATGTGTTTCTGGCTGCTTGTAGTTGAAGAATGATGCTGACTGGAGTCCGTGGATGCAACAAACACTGTGGACAATATGGATATAAGGAATAAACAGAAGTTTTGCTTTTAGAATAAAGGGTTACACAAGTGGCATTGTAGGAGGGGAACCTATAGAAGCTCTTGCAGTGTGAATGCTCAGCGGGAAGTCCTCAGAGATGTCACTGCCTGACATACTCAAACTGATAGTGTTCCAGTGTCTTAGAAGCCGATCGGTGCCCAGCACTTGAAGGAAGGACTGGGCTGTAGAGTAGTGACCACACATGCCAACAATATAGCCCCCATACAGATGAAGGTTTGTCATCGCAGAGCAGTGTATTGGGGCCACGTGTTTATATGGCCAAATACACGAGGGTGGGCGGCACATGATGGCCCCAGCCTGGTGTTTGTGATCAGAGAGAGGCAGGTGTATGTAAAAAAGCTCCTCCACCTTTCCTCTGCACAGCCACAGCATTTGCCAGGGCATAATTAGTGGGGCTCTCATGTTTCAGGGCAGACTATTGAGCAGCTGCCGACTGCCAGCTCAGTTGGTAGTCCTGAAAACAAAATATCCCTTGTTTCTCATCACCACTGTGAAATGCTGCCTTCCCGAACCTTGGGTTTGGCCCTGCAGCTTTAAGGATAGTGAAAATGTGAGATTTTTTCAATGATGTATTCTTCTAGATCTGTTTAATATCCGTTATCAATTTAATGTGCCACTTTAATGAGATTTTGCTTTTTCCATCTCCTCTGTAGAGCTGATTACTTAGCGTGTGCGGTTCATCTTTTTGTTGTGGTTTTTTTTCTTCTAAAGGAAACTACAAGTGAAGGAGTTGAATGCTTGCCTCAGCTGAAGATATTTCCCAAGTCCTACAGGGAGAAGGTGAAAAAGAGAACCAGAAGGTGTTGGTGGTAGGCATGTTCATGACAGGAAGCCACAACTAGCACTGTGATTGTCAACAGGAAACAAAAAGTCAGAGCCGGAGGGATGCTGCCATAGAGTACACTTGCGGTGTTGTGTTGCCTGCTGGACCCTGTGGCCTGGAAAGCAACCTGAGTCTGAGTGAGATACTCATCTGCCCATTTGTCTGCTGGAGTTTGAATTATTCTGCATCTGCTTAATCTACTTTGCTGGAATTGACAAGTCTTGTTTTGGTTTTCTTCTTGAGACCTGCGACTGTAAAGATCTTCAGCAGCTGGGAGAGAAGAGGCTGTGTGTCAGCCACCTTCACTGGCTGGTAGCTGAGTGCTCTTCAGACCCCAGGCAGCTTTGAGGCATCTTGGCTCTTCAGTGCTCTGCAGATATGAACGCTGAGCTTTTCTGGCACGTTCTCACGTTGGCCTGGTCGCTCTCACCATGCTAGTACATGGGAAAGAAGACTTCTTCTCAGACATAGCTTACATTGTCCTGGAACTGGTCATCGCGGTGCTGGCCATCCTGGGGAACATCCTGGTCTGCTGGGCCGTCTATTTGAACAGCAACTTGCAGAACGTCACCAACTATTTTGTGGTGTCCCTGGCCGCTGCTGACATAGCCGTGGGCGTGCTGGCGATCCCCTTTGCCATCACCATCAGCACTGGCTTCTGTGCCTTCTTCTATGGCTGCCTTTTCATTGCCTGCTTTGTCCTAGTCTTGACTCAGAGTTCGATCTTCAGCCTCCTGGCTATTGCCATTGACAGAATCATTGCGATCCGCATACCCCTCAGGTAAGCATGGGTTGGACTGGGGAGATGGACTGGGATTAGGTTGGTGAGGGATGAACATCAGCGAAAACCACAGAGCTGGAGATGAATCGAGGAAAGAAAAGTTAAATGAGCAGCACTTTTCCCTTTGCAGTTTAAAAACCCCAGTTTTTCTAGGTCTTGGAGGCTGCTTTGGCTGCTGTGTTTTCTGGGCGCTCCTTTTCCAGTTCTCTGTTCCAATATGGTGTGTGCTCATGGAACCACAGTAGTGCTGCCTGTGCGCTGCCGTTCTACGATCGTGTGGTAACCTCAGTAATCTACGCTCTGAGCTGCAACTAACAGCACCAGGAGGGTCTCTGGGAAGATGGAGTTAAAGCAATGCATGGTGGCACTAGGGAGCAAGGTTTAGTGGACATGGTCACACTAGGTTCATGGTTGGACTTTTGATTAGCATTGGAGGTCTCTTACAACCTTTATGATTCTGTGGTGGAGGGTAGAAAGGGGTTGAGATTATCTTGTCTCCTCCATGGGGAGAATGGGAGACCCTGCCGGCAGGTGTAGCAGAAGGGTTGTGGACACTGTGGCTGACTGTCCACTGAATGTGAAGGGGGAAGAAGGCAATGAAGAAATGAGCCTTAGGAGATTTGAATTATCTCAAACACTGTCTCAGGAAGCAATGCATGAGAGCTGGGTCTCTTCAGCTTGGAGGAGAGTGAGGGGTGACCTCATTACTGTGTGAGAGGAGGATGGAACTTCTCAGTGTCATCTGGTGATAGGACAAGGGGCAGTGGGTGCAAGATGGAACACAGGAGGTTCCATACAAGTACCAGAAGGATCTTCTTCACAGTGAGGGTGGTGGAACACTGGAACAGGCTGCCCACAGGGGAGCTGTGGAGTCTCCTTCTCTGGAGAAGTTCAAAACTCACCTGGATGTGTTCCTGGGTGACTTGGTCTAGGTGATCCTGCTGTGGGAGGGGGATTGGACTAGATGATCTTTCGAGGTCCCTTCCAATCCCTAATGAATCTATGATTTAAAGGTTCTATGATTAGGTCAAGGCAGAGGCTTGTCCCAACACCAACCTGCAAATGGTTATTTTGTGATATCTACTCTGGAGTTTAAAGGAAGAAAAGGAGATTTCTGCAGCAGGGCTTGAAAGGTGACTGGCTGCTGCTTTGTGTGCAGTCAGGGAGGCTTGTGTGGGACAAGGGGAAGAGGCTGCTACTCAGCTCAGTTTTCCAGAAGCCGTTGTTGTGATAGGATATGTGTTTTGTGGGCTGGGTTTGAAGAAGTGTGACAATGCTTACAAATCACTGAGTAAGTTCAAATGATGTAGAGGAAGCCCCAGGAGAGGCTGGCACAGGCAGAGCGTAGGAGTCTCCTTCCTTCCCGTCTTGTCCTTAGGAGGATGCAGCACACTCAGGAATGGAGAGACCTGCTTCCTATCCTGAACAGCAGATGTGCTTGCAAAAATGGAACAAATTTCTGTTTGCCATGCTCCCAAGTTTGAGGCTTTGGATATCCTCACTCCTGTTGAGCTTAAATCCTCCGTGTTGACTTAGACAATTTAGTTTATCTCTTTTGAATACTTGGGTCATGCAGCACTTAGGTCAATTAACACAAACCTGCCATTCAAAAAACAGAGAGCATTCTCTTCCTTAGAGCTGCAGAGATTACCTTTCCATGTGGACCAGAGCAGCACAGTCTTTCCTGCTCGCCTCAGCAAGCTTGTGCTGCTGTAATGGTGTCATTAATCACCGGTTTCCAAACCTGTACTTGAGCCTATTACAGCCCTTTTCTTCTGATTAAGGAATAACTATTCCATTCAATTGCGGAGAAAAGTCTCTCGATATTAGTTCTATTTAAATTGGACTGTCTCCACTATTCTACAGTTCTAGATGGTTTCACTTTGGAAGCCATCAGGATGGTAAATGGTACAAAGAAATGTATGTAGAGCAGCCCTTGGGAGCTTGTCTCTGCAATGATTTCGAGACAGGCTAATGTCTTTAATTCATCTCTCATGAACTAACTCTATAAAGGCTTCTGCTGGCATTTCCAGCCCTCTCATTGCTAGAGGCTGGCTTGCCAGGAAACCGATTTTTTAAATCTGGATTTCTGCTCATTTTTGAGGGTATCACTCTAACTATACCGTCTTGAAAATTTAATTTCCTGGAATAGCCACGGTCTTTTAGAAAAATCAAGAACTTCATCAGTGCTGGCCACGGTACTGTGTTTGCTATTTTGTTTTTGAAAAAACAGAGCACACCCTCTTCCACCCCTCAAACAGTAGAGCTGACTGGATGCAGAAACCCACTGGTAGATCCACACGTTCCCCGGCTCCTTGTCCTCTGCTGGTTTGTCCTTTCACAGTAGCAGAGAGAAACTTGTCAATTGTGTTTCCCCTTAAGAATTTATGGATGAATAAGCTTTAGATTTATAGCCTCAGACATGCTGAGAAAGTGAAAGCTGATTAGCTGAAGAGGGAAACGTGATGTGATTCAGACTGTTCACATCCTCATGTTTTTGTTTTTGTTAATGTCTAGTTGTCTCAAAAACATTTCAAACCGTTTGAAGGGAAGTTCTGCCACTTAAAGATGCAGCGTTTTCACCCCATCCTATGCTGCCTGGGGAAGCCTCTTCTCAGAGGACAAGAAAGGTAACGCCAGGCACTCCTAACTTTGATTAGATGAATGTCCTTAAAAGAATAATGAATTCAAGTTCCTTGACTAACAGAACTGGAAAGGAATAAGCCTACTTTTATGTCTTCTTTATAACTGTTTCACATCTGATTGGTCTCAAGGAAGGTAACTACATGTCTCGGTGGATGTGCATTCCCACACAAATAAACTCTCAATATTAAAAGAGGCAGAAGAGTGGGATTTCTGCTTGTACCTGACAGGAGTTACCTTAGAAATGATCTTTCTGTGCCAAAAACTGCAGCGAGGAGAAACATCTGTCAATAAAATTCTAAAATACGTGAAAAGGAAATTGTGAGCACATTATGGGTTGAAACCTGCCAGATTATTAGAACATTGTGTAGCATTTTATAAACTTATCAGACGTTCTCAAACGTTTTTCTGAATTCTGCCAGATTTTTTGCAAAAGTGATGCTTTGCTGGTGGCCATAAAGCACTCCCAGGGCAGAGGGTGGAACCTGAACTGTGTCTCTAACGTGGCAGGTACCTGAAATTCTGTGCTCACCGACACAAAACCCCTGGGTGTTCTGAACAAAACTGTCTGCGAGCCTGAGCTCCAGGATGAAGTCATGGGCCAAGAGTAATTGCCACTTTCCAGGCTCTTTGGTGCCAGCAAATGCTCCGTGGGCACAGTGCCCAGGCACGTGTTCTCGTGCAGGCACTTGTGGTAAAGATACTCCCGTGGTGCAGCACAGGTAGCTCTGATGCGCTGGAAAGAGATGAGAAATCCTTCTGCAGCCAAATGCAAAGGTTTTCTTCAGTTCCTGCTTGTTCTGTGTGCCGGGTTCAGGGACTCACCTGTGGCACAAATACTTAGGCAGATTGTACAGTAACTCACTGAAGTGCAGACCTTTTCCTCTGCTGAGAGTTGCTTTGGGTATGAGGGCCTAAGCCACTGGGATGATGCTTTGGAAAAGCAGTACTGTGGTGCAGCTTCGTGATGTTTGGGACACTGGGATATCCCATGTAGTGGTGACTGAAACTGCAGCTCTGAGGTGGCTTTTCTGCCAAAGGCTGGGGGACCTGGACGTGAAGGACCAGCTTCTCCGAGGCTGGGGCAGGGAAAACAGGAGATATAAACACAAACGCTGAGTAAAGTATATGACACGGAAGGGACCTCTGTGCTGAGAACATGCTGTTTCAACAGTTGCCTTAATTCTCTAGGGTTGTTTTCTCAACGAGCATTTGAATTAGTGAATCAGGAATGTACTGTTTTACTGTCTCTTTGAATCATATTCGGGCTTATTTCTTTCTCTGCTCATCATAAACCTTTAGGCGTGATTTCTCACATGCACTCATGTTCGTGTCAGACTGATTTTGGGCAGATTCAGCCTCAGATGAAAGAAGAATTCACATCCTCCTTGGAACCAGCCATGGCTTTGAAAGCAGTGCCTAGGGCTTCATGGGTCACAGTGGGACCTGCTGTTACTGAGGTTTTAGTCTGGAAGCTGCTCATGCTAGGAGCAAAACAACAGTGCCTGCTACCGGTTCAGCTGCTGGGAGCCCTGGGGCATGCGTGGGATTGCACTTTACCCTGTCTCAGAGCCTGGACAAGCACTGGTGTCGCTTAGCACCTGGTAACGGAGGAGAAAGTTACTGGACTCAGTTCTGGGAAATGGTTGTTTAGGTGCTGCACAAGAAGGTCTGGTTTGGTTTCTTGGTCTGCCTCAATATTTCCTGGGTGATCTGGGATTGTCAGTGTCTCTTATTTCCAGGTACATTTAGTAGGGATGAAATATCTTCCTTTCATCCTGCCCCTCCTAACTGCAGCTGCCTGAGCTGTGGTCTGCTGTAGAGATTTGTTAAAAACCACCAAGATCTGCTGGAGTTCAGACCAAAGCCCACGACTCTCAACACGGAACACAGGATTTCTGGTGTGAAGCAGTGAAGGTGGTTCCATGCATGGCAGAGCCACCTGGCCCAGAAGTGCAGTGCTGTCAGGTGAAGGTGGGTTTAGAAGGCAAGCAGCAGGCTAGTTGGATGCTCTGATGATGAGTTAGGCCAGTCACATACCATACAATGGCTGGAAAGATTTTAACTTCTGCCCGTGCTTCTTGTATGAACTCTGTCTCCCACCCAGCGTCACAGTTTGTGAGTCAGTGTGGTGAGGTGCTACGCTTTGTGCGGGAATCATCGTCACGAAGCTTAGGCCAAGAACCCAGAAGTGTCACATCCTCGGCCAAGTTTTTCTAGGCAGCGTGTTCACCAAGGGCAGCTGGTCTTCTGGAGTCAGTTTGCCAGCCTGATGGTTTGGAGAGCAGCAGGTCAGGTGAAATTATTTTGGAGAAAACATCCACATTTCCATGTGTTTGCTAAAGTTGGCTTTGCTTTGTAGAGGAGCCAAGTGACCCTATCTCCACACCCAACTCCACTGTAACTGTCCCCGTGCTCTGCTCTAATGTTCTTGTGTCTGGAATTTCACCAGTAGAAGTCATTGTTTGTGCAGTGAGTCCAGTGTTTTCCAGGAAGCAGGAGAACTGCTTGTGCACAGACAATCCAGTGCTGTCTGGACACATCAGCTGTGCTGCAAAGTCACCCAGCAGCTGTGCAGATCATGGGCTGGAGGTGTGAGCTGCCCCTTTTGGCTGGCTGTGTCTCCAGCATAGGTGCTAACAACTCACAGTGTGTGTGGTGCTTCCTGGAAGCCCGGAACTTACCATGTACGGCAGTGGGGATGTGGAATATTCTAGACTGTGATTCTAGACTGGATTCTAGACTGTGAGCCTAGAAAGATCTCTACCCTGTGTACAAACTCTTCAGCACTGGCCTGGTGACTTCTCTAAGTGGACAAAAAGAATGATTCCAGTGAAGTCCATCTGGACAATAACCCCACCTCAGCCAAGCCAGCCTGAGGTGTCTCCTGTGATTCCCAGAAATTAAGCCCTCCTAGGCGAACGAACACCTCTTGCTGGTCACACACCACGTCACGGGATGCTGGGAGCCTTCCCTCTTAACCCTCAGCGCTACTGAGCGAGGCATTGTGGCCATGCCCCCCCTTCACTGGGGACGGGTTGATAATTGCCACTGTCAGCACAAGACAGCGGAGCTGGGAAGCAGGCAGTTGCTTGGGTTAAGTGCTGTTCCTAAGCCTTGTAAAGTTTGTTGCATGGGAGTCCCCAGAGGGTAAAAGGGAGGAAGAAGAGGGGGGTGTTTGCCTGGAGCAGTAATGGATGTATTTTTAGTGGAAGGGAAGGGACATCTCCAGTCGTGGGATAACAGCTGCACAGTTTCAAAATTCCTCTGACACGATGTAGCCAGTCCCAGGGCTGCAAGATTTTGAGGTTTTGTTTTTCATTTAGTGTTTTCCTAAGCCTCAAGTGCCTTCAGCCAATCTCTTGCTCCCTGAGTGTCACTTTTCAAAGCACAGATGCTGTTTTGCTGTGTTGATGAGGTCTGAATCTGAGCGGCTCCCTGCTACCATCCAGGCTGTGTCCTTAGCCATTCCCTAAGCACTGAGCAGGATCCACTGCTTGCTGCAGCAATCTTTCTGTCTCTCAGAATCAGCTGGATCCCTCCCTCCTTTCTGGAAGAAGGATTTAAGTGTCTTTAGTGTGCTGGGATCTGTGCGCTTGGCTCCCTCATCCACTCTATTCTGATTTTGAAGTGCAGATGAAGAAGGGACGCTCAAGCCTGACGTCTTGTGTGAAGCCAGATTTTTCCAAGGCCTGTCAGCGGGATGGATACGCAGGATCTCAGTTCTGTTCTGTGTCCAGCTAAAGCAGCCTTTCTTCTCCTCTGTCTTGAACTTGCTTTGGGATAGAAGCATGAACCTAAGGGAATAACTACTCCATTGAGAGATGTGTTGGCTTGTTGGGTTATGTTTTAATGTTTGTTTGCTGAGACCATTCTGGGGACAGAGGGAGTAGGAGCCCTGGGAGCCCAGCACTACCATTGTTTGATCACTGACACCTGGGAGGGAGTAGGAGCCCTGGGAGCCCAGGACTACCATTGTCTGATCACTGACACCTGAGGTCATTGTGGGACCCATGCTGGGCAGTGTGGGAATCAGGCCACCTACTTTCCATGCTGAGCATTTCCAAGGGAAAGAAGTTGCACTGAAGTGTTGAACTGTTGCCCTGATTGACATTTTCAAAGAGGAAAACTGGTGGAGTCAGCTCAGGACTCGCAGTAACCTGTGAGGCCCTGGGAACTGGCCGATACTTCAAACAAACCAAGGTCCCTGGCTGCGCAGTCAGATTCTTACTCTGTTGCTTATTGACTCTTTCAACAGCACTTGGAGAATTTACTGCTAAGAGTGCTGGCTTCAGCCAGCCATATCAATACCTCCACCACCCTGGTCCCCTTTGGTGGGTGCAGTGCACCCCACAGCACCTCTGCAGCCAGAGCACTGTCCTCGGCTTAGCACCTCCTTTCTGAGAAAGATATGGGCCTAGATAAGATGAGGTGATGAGGAAAACTGCAGTCCTATCATGGTTTTTTAAGGAAGGCTGATGGTGCTGCCTTGCTGGAAGTGCTGTTGTTGAGCAGAGGTGCTGTGCAAGGCAGTGTCAGCCTTGCGGTGCAACTGAGTGAGCAGAGCTTTGCTGGAGCACACATGAGTGTGGATGCAGGACCCATGGCACAGTGCTTCCAAGTTCTTTTGTGCTATTTGACTTCTAGATGCACCAGACAGTGATAGGCTGCTCCTTTGCTCGAAGAGAGGAACTGTCTTAGCCTTCAGCAAGAGAGCCATGGTGGTCTTCCTCATCACCAGTGGTCAGAGCAGTGCTGTTTATTATCCAGGCTGCAAGATCTGTGTGCATGACCAAGTGAGCTGGTGAAGTGAAGGAACACAGATGAACACTGTGTTCATTGCTCTGCTTTTCTGTCACCTATTCACTGCCTAAAGGAAAGGTGACGCATGGTGTCACCACGGAGTCCTTGCTGTGCTGCGAGGGTTCTGCCCAACAGTTCCAAGGTTCCACCTTTCTTGCCAACTGCTGGGATGTTGGGAAGTTGCTTGGGTGTCAGAGGCTTGTCACATGATACTGATGTAGTTCCCATTTCCTCTGCTTTATAGGTACAATGGCTTGGTGACTGGGGCTCGAGCTAAAGGCATCATTGCCATCTGCTGGGTGTTATCTTTCATCATCGGTTTGACACCAATGCTAGGGTGGCACAAACGCTCCCAGATTGAAGAGCTGGGTTCCAATAAGACTTCTCCCATCAACTGCAGCAACGGTATGGTGGCCTGTCTCTTTGAGGCTGTGGTCACTATGGAGTACATGGTCTACTACAACTTCTTTGCCTGTGTGCTCTTGCCCCTTCTAATCATGTTTGGTATCTACTTGAAAATCTTTATGGCAGCCCGGCGACAGCTCAAGCAGATGGAGAACATGGTACATGGGGAACGTTCTCGCTCTACTTTGCAGAAGGAAGTCCATGCAGCTAAGTCTTTAGCCATCATTGTTGGGTTGTTTGCGGTCTGTTGGCTTCCACTACATATCATTAACTGCTTCACCCTTTTTTGCCCAGATTGTGCCCATGCTCCCCTCTGGCTGATGTATCTGGCTATTATCCTGTCTCATGCCAACTCGGTTGTAAACCCTCTAATTTATGCCTACCGCATCAGGGAGTTCCGACACACCTTCCGTAAAATCATCAGCCAGCATATCCTGGGCCGGAAGGAGCCATTCAAGGCAGGAACTAGGACTTCCATGCATGGTGGGGACGCGGAGAACGCCAGCATACGAATCAGTGAGTATGTGTTGGAGGTGTACACCAACGGAGAGATCCACAGGGATCCCGAAAAGCAGGATCTAAACAAATGCAAAGCTGGCTTGGAATGGCACCAGAATGGAAATGCTCTGGACGTGGAGTCAAATGGGCATCTCCCACATTCCTGCAAAAATGGAATTCTCTCGGATGCGTGTGTCAACAAGGAGCTTCACAGTGAAGAGCTAATTGACGTCCAAGCGTCTTTCACAGAGCTGGAAAGAGCAGCCTTCGCAGACGCTGATGTTTCCTGATGAGACTTTCAAAGTCTTCCTGGTAGAATTACTTTTTTTTTCATTGGTGACCTCTGCCACAGCAGAAAGGGAGGTGGGGGGCGGGGGGTGAGGTGTGTATTCAGATCGCTGTGGACAAAGGGGTCCCTTCCCAGGACTGTTGGGATCATCCTGAATACCAGACTGGAGACAATTGAAACGGACTAAGGAAGGAGGGACAAGTTGCCCATCAGTCAGTGCCGTGTCTCCAGGAGCAGTGCCAACGGCAAAGGTGGCACTGTGAGCTCAGCGCTGGGAGACTGCTGGCGCAGGGCATGCCACGGCGTTCTGCCGCACTGCATATCTGCGGTCGTATGTCGGTTTTGCTGTCCTTACCAACAGAAATAAGAGCATGGCTGGAAGTACTCGCTCAGTTGCAGAGAGCAGCAGGGAAGGGACCTTTAGTACTTTGTCCTGCAGAAACCAGAAGGGGGATAGTAACATGTGTGGGTCCAGAAAGATGCCAGCAGCTGCTTGGGCAGGGAAGGAATTTACTTGATGGGAACTGTGGATACCTTCAACCGATGCATTTTGTCTTTCAGTTCATGTTTTTAAAGCTTATACTGCAACAAGTTGCTTGAATGGGTTTTTTCCTTGTCTTGATAAGATAAGTTGTAAAAAATGGGCAACAACTTGTATCTGTTCCCCGCGCTCTCCATGTTCCAGATGCACGGGGCCAGTATAACCTCACAGCTCCCCACTTTGTTAACAAACAATGCAAACGGAACCTGTACTATGGATTTCCCTTAGCAAAAGGGCTGTTAGCAGCATGTGGTGCTGCAGACAGGACACAAGCAGGCCAGGCTGTGGTCTGTCACCAGGGTGGTCGTCCCCACCCTGAGGTGTTGTGAAGGTGCTGTTGGGTGTGTGAGCTGTTTGTAGGCTGGCGATCACCATCTGCTTTTCCCCCTGTCTCTGTGCTTGTCCTCCTGAACTCACTGAATGCAATTTTTTCCCCCAGATGTGTGTCAGGGGAGCTAATTTCCCTTACTTTGGTCATTTTCATCCTCACTCGGAAGGCTGTGGGATGATGTTTCTTCCTCTTTCCTGGGGCAAAGACAAACACATACACACAAACACACACTCCCCTAACACTTCATTCTGGAATTCCAGTGAGCTCTATTTCAACAAATTTTCTCCAGTGACTTCAGTTGTTTCCTGACATGCTTTACTGTGAAGCCTGATGTGTCCTTGCAGTGCAGAGGCCAACAGAGCTGGATCTGTGTGGTTAGAAGATGTTGTTTCTCCAAGAACCTGAAAGCCCTCGGTGGTAGTAGAAATCAGCTTCCAAACTGCAGCAGTCTGCGCAAGAGAAGAAGTAAACCTGTGCTGCCACAGCTCTGTGCCCTGATGGGGTTTCACGTAGGGGTGTTTCACAGCAGGAGGATGATTTTCTGTATCACTTGTGAAGCCTGGGAGCTCAAGGATGACACATCAGCTGGAATTCTACCCAAAGATTGTTGGTTGGGTTGGTTTTTTACCTGACAAAGAATCCAGTACCACCAGCCTTCTGGAGAGATGGGCAGTAATGCTGCTACTACAAAATGAGAAGCCTGGTAACTTCAGGAATCTGAGGCTTATTCTGTAGCTGAAAACATCAGCAATCTCATCCCTCAAACATGGCTTCTCCTCGTGTCAGCTCACTAGCAGTTCAGAAGCCAAATAATCTCATTTTCATAAAGGAAAGGGAAAGTGGGTTTTGATATTTGAGGCAGAGCAGGGTAGGTTTGTGCGTTCTTATTCCGTGTTTATTTAAATGCTGTGAACTATTGCGTCGACAAGGTTTATTGGAGGAGAACTTTCTTTGTGCCAGTCTCCCTACATGAAGGTGGAGCGTAGCTGATAGTGCTGGACGTGTTGAAGTGCGTAAGTGCTCTAGGCTAGTGCAAAGCTTGCATGTGAGATGGATTTAAAAATCTGGTTGCAGCCACGATCCTCAGCAAAAGACAGGCAGGTTTGTGGAACAATAGACTTCACCGTTTAAGTGAATGGCTCTTTACTTGGCACAGCTTTTCCACGTGCTCTGACGTCAGAGGAGTGGATTATCACTCCAGCACCGTTAACAAACACTAGGCCGTTTCCTGGTGACTGACGTCATAGGTGGTTCCTCTGTAGGGTGAGCTGGGATCTCGTTACTCTTGATCTTTCTTGATGGAATATTTCTCTAGGCTATTTGCGGGATGGCTCCTCTGACCCTGTGCAACAGAGGCAGAGGAACTCAGTCAGGAAAGCAGGGGTCTGATCTCTTCAGGCCTCAGAAGGGAGCTGAGCTGTTTCTAAGAATAACAGCAGATTACATCCGGTATTCATGTCAATAACAATTAGGTCCACAAAGAAGCAGAGCGGGGAAGGAAGTGTGGGAAAATACCAGCATCGCTCGTGTGCTGGAACACACATGAGCACAGAAGTGTCTCCTACTGACCTCTGCTTGCCATTGTGAAAGGGACATTTTATGCCCCGTTGGATCAGACTTTCAACAGCCGATGTGGGTAGGAGGCTTTCTGTTGTTTCCTGGGCTGCTTCACACTCAGTTATGGCAGCTTCTTGCTTGGTTGCCACAAGATTCACGTTGGTCTGTGTTGATGCAGCAGACTCAGGACTGTCCCTGTGGAAAACTTGCCGGTCCAACCATCTGGCCGTGTGAGCTTACAGAGCGTCAAGATGTCTTGACATCAGCCTTTCTGTTGCTGTTTGAGCTCCCCCAAGTGTGTCCAGACCTTTTTGACTGTAGTGATCCAGATTTGAAGTGAAACGGGTGTGTGAGGGGACTCGGGTATGTGTGCAGGAGGAAGTGCAGCTGGGGGTGCAGCGTGTCTTATGTAGAATTGGAAGTCCATAGTCACAGGAAGGAAGGGATGGCAATTGCAGAATAAGAATAAGGAGAGGCTGAAGAAGACCTCCTTGGGAATCAGTGGTATAGTGGGTCCAGAGACTAATAGCTCTGGAGGCTCATTTCACTGAAGTGGAACATCTTACCAAAAATGGCTCAAGACCCACAGCAAGATGTGGTGCCTCATTTGGCACGAGGGCATTCTGTGAACTTGGCCATTCCCCGGAGACTCCTGGGCTCCAGGGTTTATTTGCTTTATAGCATTTTGGAGAAAGTAGAGTTTGATCACTTGCCAGGAGTCATTTTGTCAAGAGTTCTTCTTGTTGCTGTCTCCTGAGCAGGACACTGCTTTTTGTGTGTGCAAATAAATGTGCTTTGTCCCACAGTTTCTTCTGGATCAGTAATATTTCAAAGCCCTGTGCAAGCTCAAACTGCAGCTCTTGAGGAGAGAAGCATTTGGCACAGCCAGGATCCTGGGGTTACTGTAGGCAGAAGGGGTTTGCCACCTTCCCCTGTTGGTCCAGGAAGCTTATTGTGCAGATGAACTTGGATATTACATGGAAAAGTCTGGTTCTTCTCTGAAAAGGGGATGCTGCTGGACATAGACTAGTCTCTGAGGTGTGGGAGTGCACTGGTGGGTTAGGCGAAGGGAGATTTGTAGGGTAGGAGTTTGGGAGGATTTCAGGGAAGCAGGGAAGTGCAGAGAGGTGCTGGGGATTGCATAGATGGTGCTGGCATGAGACCAAGGTGTGCATGGCTGATGAAGTACTCTGGGAAGGATGTACAATCCTGCAGCTCTCCTGGGGTCACTGCAGAGGGTCAGCTGTGCCTGATACTTGCAGTGGGTTGGCTTCCTATGGTCTCTAGTGACTGAGGTAGAGACAGTTCTGATGGATAGTGTCCTTCTCAGATACATTTAATGAGCACATCTGGGTCTAACAAAACCCCTTCTGCCTCAAGAACATGAGCCCTACCTGAAAACAAATCCATGCAGCCAGCTTCTGTGGGAGGTGCCGTGATTCATTAACGCTGTAGAATACCCTGTAGTGGTGTTTGCTAAGTTTAGCTGCCTAATAGTTCTCTCCCAATTTGTTTTGGGCATCAAACTGCACTGAGTCATACCAGAGTTTTTCCTCTCCAGCCCTGAGCTTTTGGCCAGCTTGACAGTAAAACGCATCAGGGGTAACTAAAGTCACACCAGTTCCTCCTTTGCATGATAGGTGACGAACCCTGACAGACTGAGGATCCCCAGACTGGGGCAGTGTTGTGTGTAACTCCCTGTCTTCTTTGTCTGCTGGGCTGTTCATCAGGGGTGTTAAAGCAAGACTGGAACCTGCTGATGAGAACATCCTTTGCTTCCCCCTCTCTGTCTCAGGAGCTGGTGTTTTTGCCCCCCTCTCCTGTGGAACGGTTGTCTCTGTGGTCTGCAAACCCAGGCACTATGAGCACCCCGCTGCACACGCTGTCACTATGAAACAGTTACTCTTTTAATTTAAATGTTTTATGAATATAGTTGTTGTTTTCCCTCTGTTTGTCAGTTACCAGTGGGAGGGGAGGGGTGGGAGAATCTGTGCATGCAAATGTATTTAAAGTGCGTTGACCAAAGGTATTTTTGAATCTGTGAAGTTTTCTTATCTGTGAAGTCATCAGACTGCTGGGCAGTGAGGAGCCGCTGGTGCTGCTGAGTCTGTCTTGGTTACATTTCTTAATAAGCATTAAAATAATAAAATATATTTGTAAAAGAGAGTGTGTGAGCCTTTGTCCCAGGAAGATCCGGCTGGCTGGACCTTTTTCTGTGCAAGTGTTGTCTTGTTACTCCATTAGTTCTTTCCATAGATTGATCCTTACGAGGAGCTCCCTCCCTCCCTAGCGCTGCCTATTCTTTGGCTGAAGATATTAGCACAGGCTACAGTGACAGACCCAGCCAGACTAGACCTTTCACATCTCTGAGATTCCTGTATCTGTCATCTTGACAATAAGAGAAGCTGTTTACAGCTGCGTGCTGGATGCTGCATTTGTCCAGACCAGCGCAGCGTCAGGAACAGTTGTTCTGCAGCAGGACCTCAAAAATCTGTAGCTGAGCTATGAAGCAGCTTTGCCAGCTGTGAGTGGAGCACCCTGCCTGGTGGCTTTCCTTGTGCTCTGCCAGTGCATCTCAGATGTCCTTGTAAGACCCATCCCCATGTGAGACCTCTGTCCTGTTCTGCCAAAGCCAGCCGGGTGGAGCTAGCTCCTGCCCGATGTCAGCCAAGTCAGCCTGGAAATGGAGACAGTGACTCCAGATGCTACTGTGGTGTCTCCCAAGCCAATTCTGAGCAACGCTGACAAGACAAAGGATCACTCCCAGATTTTTCCAGCTGGCAGCTATTAAATGTGTGAGGAGGTTAGTGGAAGTCTGTACAATCCAGGAGCGTGTGGAACTGGGAAGCGATAAACGTTCAACAGATAACCATGAACTCCTGGGCATTCCCTCTTCTTGTTCCCTTTGCAGCTGGGCTAGAGGCTGTACTGAAGGCCCTGGTTTGTGAAGAGGTGCTGGCAACCCGGTGCTCCACAGCCAGCTGTGCTGGAGCTGTTCAGCCAACTGTGTAATTCAAAAGCGTTTTGATTTTTCCCTCCTTTCACAAACACTGTGCGTTTTGTTCTGCAGCATCAAAGGCCAGGAGCTGGAGAAACAATGGGCGTCTGCAGGAGCCCCGGGGAACAATGGCCGTACCTGGCCTTGGGAAGAAAGCAAGTACTTGAAAGAACAGAAAGAGCTCCCAGTTTATCAACACAATTGGCCTGATCTGGAAATCTCTGCTCAGAGATCCACACCTTGGCTGTGTCACCCATAGAAACTGTGCCGTGCAGGGCTTCTGCTGCGTCTGAGGACGATACAGCTCGATGGTGTAAGATTTACTGCAGCACTGGTGGCATTTCTGAATGGTCAAGCAGGATGGGGCTGTGGAGGATGGTGTTTTCCCTCTTAGGGGTTGGGTAACGTTTTTGGCTAAAAAGCTTTTTGCAGGATTTAAAGCAGCAGGATCTTCCTTGCCACTTCTGCCCCCAAACAGGAAGCCTTTGCTGCTAAGAATAGCACATACAGGAGCCTGCTGTGCTCTTGAACATCTTATGTTTCAAGGAGTTTAAAAACTGTTGGTACCTTTTCTGAGGCCTTGTGGAACTCACAATGTACTTTCACAGGAAAGATTCCCTCTGACTTGCATTTGGCTGAAGTGACCAAGTGAGATGCCCCCACTGCTCATTCAAGAGGGAAGAGAGACTTCTGCCAGCTTGGAGTGATCCCAGGAGGAATATGCCTCTCCAATCCCACAAACAACCACCTCAGGTTAGATGATGCGACTCACTGCAGGCTGGAGTCTCGCTGAATAGTAAGTAAAGCTTTATTCCTCCTTGACTGCCAGATCTGTGCTTCAGTGCTCTTCTGAGAAGAAAGGGTGGCACTTGTGAGTATTGGAGAAGCGACCCACAGGGGTCGGGCCGGCAGGTGCACCCTTCTGACACACACTGTCACTTCTCTGCTGTGTGACTGCAGTAGTCACTGCTGAAAACCCGCAGAGCAATGGCCAAGTACAACCCAGGTATCAGAAATTCATTCCAAGAATTTGAGTCCTTGCAACACATCAAAGAAAATGACCCAGGCCAAGTCTGTGCGGGAGAGTTCCACGGTGATTTTTCAGCAAGTGAAAGGCAAGGGCTTGGAAAAGAGCTTTTGCTCTGCAGGTTCAGAATAAACTGTAAAGTTGAGGTTATTTGGAGAGCAGCAGATCCATACTGTGTGGTCTGAGCCTGTTGTGCTGAACTCCAAATCTGGGACTGTGGGTTTTGGGAGTGTCCAGCTGCAATCCAGAGAGGTGACTGCAACTTCTGCAGGGCCCAGGGCAGACTTTAAACATGCTAGTTTGGGCAGTGACAGCACTGGAGCTGGAGTAACTCAGACTTTGTTTGCCAAAGGTCTACCCAGAGCCCCAGGCAGCTCTAATTCTTTGGCCTTACCTAAGGCAAGGAGATTAGATAACAGCTCTTAATGACAGTGAAGAAAATCCATGTGCGGGGCATCTAGCTGGCTCAGCTGTTGATGAGGTCACAGGGATGTCTTTTGGGCTTGTGTTAGTCCAAGATGTTACTGCTAAATGGGAGTTAAGCACATCTCAGTTGGATGCTTCATGTTACTGGAGAACTTACAGCTGCATCAGTTGGGCATTTGGCATCATCTGGGCTGTGAAGGCTTGTGCCAGTGCTTTCAAGTTCCCAGGGGTGCAAGGCTTCTGTACGCTGTGGTGATTGCATCCAGGGGAAAAAAGCCCCACACCAGAAGTCCTAATAATGAGGATCGAGCACCCTGGACCAGTTCTATGAAGAATGCAAAACAAGCCTGGGCCATCTTGGGGTAAGCTGCACTCATGGTGCCTCCTGAACCCATGTCCTGTTATTGTTGGTGTGGGACAGGAGAGTCTGGGCCAATGAAAATAAGGAAGGTGGCTTGACAGACACAGATTTTATCTTTTGAGATTCGTCATGACCTTTCTTGTGTATGATAAATAAAGTTGACTCAGGAATTGGCAAGTGCCCTATAACATGCAGTCCTGGTGTTGGGACTCGGCAGAATGTTCTGCTTAGCAATGCGCTCTGTTAGCTTTGTTTGCCAAGCTCCTATTTTGGAGGTGTGCAGAAGGGCTGAGCTGTGGCAGATGCTGAAGCTTTCTGCAGGGCAGGTGCACTGGACCTGGGATCTCTGACTGTGCTGATCCAGGCTGGATGAGGGCCATTGTGAATCCACGCTGATAGAACCCTTTTGAAAAGAAAGGAGATGGCTCGTGCAGCAGAACTGCCGTTTGCAGTGGTGCCAGGCACAAGGCAGAGAGGACTCCCGTCCTTCCATGTCACCCTATAACGCGTTAAGCGGTCAGCATTGAGCGGCTCTGCTTCCTATATCGATGTCTTTGCGTGTTTGATCCTGTGATATTAAACTGTTCCATCATCCGGGGGATGCGGCCAGTTTTGCAGGTGACAGGGCTGGTAGCTCTGAGTCTGCCTGCTGCGGAGTTAATCCCTCATGAGCCATCTCTGTCAGCCACACCAGGAGCAGTCACAGGTTCTCACAGAGGTCTCTCTGCTGATGCAGAATCATAGAACCGTTCAGGCTGGAAAAGACCCTTGGGATCATCAAGCCCAACCATCAACGCTGTTCTACAAGTTCTCTCCTAAACCAGACACGGGCTGTGACAAACAGGGCTCCTTTGGGGATTGGACTAAATGATCTTTCGAGGTCCCTTCCAATCCCTAATGATTCTATGATTTGCAGGCAGCTGGGAGTGATGCTCTCTTCAGCTGAAAGCTGTTCAGTGGTGGTAACACACTGGATTGTGAGGTTGTTCTTCACAGACAAAACACACTGTGGAGAAGAGGGCCGATGTTTGTGTTCCCAGGGGCAGAGCTGCACATAATTCACACAGACTGTGGCTGGTTCAAAGGCTGCATCCCAAGGAGAGAGCACCCGGCCCTGGCACCAGGGTGTGATGGGCTACATGAGCACCTTAAAGTAGAAGCCAACTGGCTGCCTCATTTCTGAGGTGCCTGCCATTTGGGAGCAGTCCAGTATTCCGAGAGTTTCCTGCCTTTCTTTATATCCATGCCAAAAGCACTAACAGAATAGGGTGGAGGCAAAATATCTCAGACCCTCCCCAAGATCCTCCTCTAATTCCAGAAGGATCAAAATGCTAAAGGTTGCATTAGAAAAACAGAAATAGCCTTTTCTCCCACCATTGGTAACTCAATGCCACAACTAAAGCTGAGAGTCAGCTGCCTGTCCTACAGCTGTGTCCTCTCCAAATTCATGAGAAAGAGCGTTTTGATTTCCTTCCAGAGGAAATACACAGTGCAATCCCTAACTTGCGCTGAGGCCTTCCAGTCTGCAGAACTAACCCACTTAGTGTTCATCTGCAATTTAATTAAACTCCAGGACCCCCTGTTACTCATGGACTGGGCCAATGCTTGGGCACCAAGGCCATTAATCAGGAACCTTTAGAGCCTGCTGTCTCTGAGCGCTTGCTTCCCGTGCCAGTTCCCTCTCACCATGGGTCCTGTACTCGCAGGTGATCCCTTCTTTCCTGCCCCATGCCCCACCCAGGAAGCACGAGAAGTTTATCCAAGATGTGGGAGCTGCCTGTCCCTGGACTTCCAAACGATCCAAGACGGGATCATCCCTGCAGGTCCTCGCTGTGTGGGTGAGGGAGAGCTGTGCTCTCTGTGCCGACAGCAGACACTGATTTCCTTGCAGGAGGATCTTTGGACCAGCGCAAGGTTTGGAAGCGCTGTATGGGACATCTGATGCTCCCAGGGAGAGCTTGATGCTTTCTTCCCGTCAAAAGCACGAGGTTGCATCCTGGGGTCAGGATGTCAGTGACACACGGATGACATCAAGTGCTGAAGTCTGTGTGTCAGCCAGGTCTTACAAGAGTCCCCGCTCTGCTCCCTGTGCTGCTGGGGCACATTCGCTCTCCTTGAAGGGAAGGTCTTCCGGGCGTAGCTGTGGCTTTGGTGTTTGCCAGGTGTTGGCCGTGTGCTCTCTCTGCCGGCTGAATCCCAGCGCTGTATGACACAAATCCCTGTTCTGCTTCCTAAAGAGATGCATCTGCTGATGTCAGCTTCCAGAGAAGATATGCAGGAGCCTGCTCTTTCTCAGAACTGCAGCCTTTGGCCTCTGCTGCTAGCCAGGCACCCTAAGGAAATTGCAGCTAAGGGCTGTTTTCATTTAATTTTGACTTTTTTCGCTGATCCTTGGTCAGTGGTTGCAGATGGAGCATCAGTGGCAGTTTTCCAGCAGGTGAGACCCCCCGGGCCAGCTAGCCAGACAAGAAAAACAAACACAGGAAATAGCATCCATGCAGTATCCGAGAAAGGAGAGGCTGGGAGAGCTTCACCGCTGCGTGTGTCTCGAGGGGAGGCTCTGAGCTTGGAGCTCTCTCTAACAGGAGCAGCACAACACAGAACATCAACACATAGGAAGGGTTTGCTGCCTGGTCAGAGAGGAAGGGAGATAAAACATTTTGGCTTTAGAGTGGGAAGTGCTCTCCTAGGGCATAGGGTCTGTGGAATGAAGACCCTGGGTCAAGAGATGAGGCACTTTGCTCAGACCAGAGACTGCTCAGGGCAGATTAACTCTGCTCCACCTGGTTGTTTTTCTGTCTCTAAAGCAGTTCTGGTGGTCTCTGTGTGTTGATGGGAACTCTGATGCATCTCGCCGGTGAAACCCCTTCCCTGAACTCCTCTTGGCCTCTGCTTTGTGTCCCATTCCCCCAGATCCCTCCAGAGCCTTCGCATTGCTCTGAGTTTGTCCTGATGGTATAACTACTGGCTGGGTAGTGCCATGGTGAGGCATCTGCTGGCTCCACCCCTGTTCTCAGCTAGAGGGAGAAGCCACCTGTGGTGCCCAAAATAGCCTCTGCCTGGGCAGTCCCGTGCAAATGGTGTTGATAGTGGTGAGGGATTCCCATGCCTCATAAAGAGGCTTTTGTTGGGAGGATCTAAGCTGAGCTTCGGGCCCTGCCAGCTGTGAAGAGGAGCAGATGGGTCTGCAGTATAAAAATAGACTGAAGCTGACTTGTTCTGCCTTTCTTCACCAGCTCAAAGTACAGCCCCAGAGGTGCCCAGTCAGCTGCACCAGAGCAGAGAACTGGGTGCTTTGCAGCTGCCAGTCTGCCTGGAGCCCATTAGATATTGCCCAAGACAGGAATTTATCGCTCTTCAGCCCCTTTCGCATTACAGCTGCCGTGGGGACAATCTTGTTTGCTCACAGCTGTTGTCAGTGTGTTACATCCCATTTCCCTGGGGCAACACGGATAGGAGAACGGGACTTTGCTGTGAGAAACCATGTTCCTTAACTCTGCTGTAGCTTGCCTTGAGAAGCAGAAGTCAGGCTGTGGCTGTGTGCTCTGGATGAGACCTCTGTGCAGCACCTAAGGAAATGTGCTGAGGACGTACCCAATGTGTCACTGGCAACTTCTTGTAGCACTCAAGACCACTGTGTGTTGCAGAAGGAAATCCCACCTTTTCCCAGCTACAGGGGGAAGGTTCTAGAGTGCCGTGACCTCTGCTGTTGCTCCAAGTGACTTGGCTTCTAGTTGTTCATACTAAAATTCTGGTGTTAAAACACCCTCCAAAGGCATCCAAGGCTCATGGTCCTCAGGTCTCTCATGAATCATAGAATCATTAGGGATTGGAAGGGACCTCGTAAGATCATCCAGTGAGGCATCTCCTGCAGATGCCTCCAGGCCCAGTTGTTCATCCCAGCACCTTCCAGCACCGGAGAAAATGTTCAGTTCTAAAACACGGGTGCGCAAAAGCAAGGCTGTTCTGATACTGAGAACAGCGGGCAGGATGTGGTCCCTGCTGAGCTCTGCTGGCCCATTGATCTTGAGATGCGTTTGCATAAAACCCCCTTCTCGGCTGGCATCCCCACTCCATCCCTCCCTGCTAAACAAATGAGGATCACATAGATGTTTCCTGAACTGGCTTTCCTAAGGCACTAACTGGGTGCACTCGGCCGTCTTCCTGTACCGAACGTTCCTGAGGTGAGGCAGCTGAGGGCGAATTTGCATGGGTGGGTGCGGGAACCAGGGCAGGACTGCTGGCAGAGACCATGGGTGCAATCGAAGAAAACCCTTTTGCTCCCATAAAAGCTGAGTGTGTTGTGTCTGTTTACACTCCCTGTTTCCTCAGCCTTTGCCTGTTCTGCAGTTAGAAGGCAGCTGCCCTCTTCTCTTCCTCCTCAGTTTTGGAGGGTATTTTTTCCAGTTTAATCTCCTGCCTCTGTTCTGCTGCTTTAGCAGTTTTGCTTTTGGTTTCTTTGCCGGTTTCTTCTCCTCAGCCTTTCTTCTCGAGCTTCCTGAAAACTGCCTACTGGAGTGTGTGAGAGAAAGGCACCGTGGCTACCACATCGCTCCACGTTGGCATCCCAGCATGTACCAGCTGGTTCCCTGCTATCCCTCTGGGGCAGCCATATAGGGGCAAGAAGGGAAGAGGAAGCAAAGAACAGCACCGTTGGAAGAAACCAGGTCAGAGCAGCTGGAAGATGATGTGTGGGCAAGCAGAGACATTTCTAAGAAGCCGCTGATGACACCTGGGGACACGACTGCTCTTTCCACCGATTCCACTGTCCCCTTTGTGCTTCACACTCGCTGAGGACTGCTGATGTCATCTTGCTTTTTGACTCTGACCCTGCTTTTTCCTTTGTACCAGAGGAGTCTGACGCAGAAGGTCTCCACAGTTCGCAGGCACTGGTGCCACAAACCGGAGACACTGTGATAGGCACCAGCGTGGCAGCGTGGCTCAGGGTGAGCAGCGGGGGAAGAACCTGGGCTTCTTGCCCCTAAGGCTTTTGGCGGGATCACAGCAGTGGTACCTCCAGTCCTGGGCTTGAACTCTCCCAGCATTTTGCCTACATCTGCTGCCCTGGCAGTTCTGCTTCCCAGTCCACACCTACTCTTTCTGCATCCTTAGGAAGTAAAGGCTGTGTAAACTTCGCCTTCCTGCACTCTTCTTCCACTGAGGAATTCAAATTGCATCCTAAAAGAGCTGCTCAACCACCAGCTTTAAGGCACTTATTGGCCCTTGCCAACAGGCTTCTTGTACCACAGCAGCCCCAGAACCTGCCCCTGGGTCCCAGGACTGCCCCTAGCTGCCCCGTCTGTGCTGCCCACCAGCTACTCTCTGGCACAGCCCTGCCCATCCCCTTGGCACCTGCTAGTCTCATCCGCAGCAGATTCTTGTTCCCCAAAGTCACCCTGACTCACTGAGTGCTCTGAAAATGGCTTCATCCTAAATTTCCAGGGCTACCACAACTGAAATCTTCAGTAAACTCTCTTCTATGACTCTGTGATTCAGTTTAGCCAAGGGAGGAGACAGCAGCTGCTGTGCAGGTGGAGGGAGGCCTCCAGCCTGTCTCCTTCTATGACAGTTTCTCCTGGGAATGTTCTCCCTGATCACTGACCCTGGTGCTGGGAGTCAGGAAACAGTGGCAGCATGGAGCTTTTCCACTTATTTACAGCATTTCCTTCTGCTTGCCAGGGGAGCAGAAAAGGGCTGTCTGAAGGGCTTGTGTTGGGTTTGCAGAGGAGAAGCAATTGCTCTTCTAACTTGGGAAGCATCTGATGGGGAAGAAGGTAACTTCCGGAGCCTGGGGACTTGTCTTTTTCCTCTCAGATCTAGACTAACCAGGGTTGCCAGAGTTGCAGAAAAAAACCCACCAGTAATGTGCCAATAAGCAGAGGAGGAAGCATCTGCGTGCAGCTCACTAGTGTGAACCTCACCTGGCCTGGCAAGTTACCCCGGACTGTTTCTTTCTTTAGTTCCTGAATGTTTGGCATCTACAGAAACATTTTGGCCACTAATTTGATGAGATTCAGCCCACAAGATGGCCATCTATTGTCTTCTGACTGTCACAAGAGGTCTCTGCCCTGCATGGAAGAGATCGTTTTTGAACTCACATTCAAGCTGCAGGCTGTCATGATGCAGAGGTGGGAGGGAGCCTTTGTGGGGAGGTCCCCAGCACAGCAGGGAAAGTAGTACCAAGACTAACAGCTCCAGCAGGCCAGTCCAGATCTTGCTTCCATCTCCACATCCCCAGTGGAGCTCCAGATACAAAACAGAATCTGGACTAAGTGCCTGGTTGGATCACTGGTTTGTGCTGGGTGCCGGCTGTCAATGGCCAGGCTGTGCAGCAGAAGAAACATCCTCCAAAACCCAGCCCTTCTTAAGTCCCTCACTTGGGCATCTGGCTGGGTGGGATAACGGAGCAGCGTCTGTACCACAGGCGCAGTGCGAACCGAACGTCCTTCTACCTCGGTTCCTCCTCATGACTGCTGCCGGTCGGTTTTACTGCTATTGGTGGTGGTTTGAACTGGGACAGGCTCCTTGAGCTGGGGGACAGGGAGCGCTGAGGGCTCCCTCTGCTGTCTGTGGGCTTTCGCTTTCCCGACTAATTTGCTCCCCGCTCAGGTTAAACGTTTTGCCAAGTTGGAGCCGACGCTGGAAGCAGCTCAGCCTGTGGCTCTCTCTGTATAGGACCCACACAGACCGCAGTTACTGCTGTTAATAACCCCACGGGGAGCTCTGCTGGCTTCTGTAGCCCCTGGGCACAGCCTGAGTGTGAACTGGACCCAGTGCAATAGACCATTGAGAAGGGATGGACGCTGCAGCTTTGGTGTTCAGCAGGGGCTGAACCAGTCTGGGGGCACTAATGAGAAAGGTCTACCCCAGCTAGGTAACATCTCTGCCAGGTCCTTCTGCGAGAGGCCAGAGAAAAGAAAATCCTCCTCAGTTTTGGACAGAAAGCCCAGGTTTCTGAAGCAGCTTGTTCTGTTAACTTCTCCAGTCGTCCACTCCAGGCGTGTTTGCCTGCTTGTAAAAGAGACAAAGGTGGAGACTCAGCTTGTCTTCACCAGACCAGTCTCCCCCAGGGTGACACTACTTGTCTGTATCAAAACCGAGACCCTTAGGGAGCTACAAAGAAGTCTGGTGAAAATGGAGCAGCCACAAAGGATTTTTAAAAGCAATTAAGCAACTTAAGAGCAAAAGGGCTTCTAAATTACCTGGAATGTTGGTCTTATTAAGCCCATTAGTCTGGGCCCTAGTGTGTCCTGACCTAGCCTGAAAAGCTTCTGGGTAGTTGAACTGGACAGTGCCTGGCCAGAGTGCTTGCAGCAAGCTGGGTGGCAGCTCTTCTCTTTGCTTTGGGCAGGTATGGCCTCTCATTTCATGACGGAGCCCTCTTTCTTTTGGAGAGTCCTCCCCTTGTTTGTTTGCTTTCTGTTTGTTTGCTTTCCCCCAGCTCACTCCCTGTGCAGCCTGCAGTTGGGAATTGTGCTGGGGAGGGCATTCCTGTGCTTCTCAGCTGTAGCATAATTGGTCCTTTGTTATGGCAGGTCAGTGAGGTTCCCATGAAGGGCCAGCGGCTCTGGTCAGGAGCAAGGAGGCTTCCTCGCTCTGACTGTTCACTGGCCTGGCAAGTCACAGAAGCACTGTTTTCCTTCACCTCGGTTAAACCGGAGCGCGTCCCGGCACGCACGAGGTGCGGAGGCTCAACAAACCCAAAGGGCTCGTTGCTGAACACGGCAAGTCATCCCGCGAGGCCGGGCAGCAGATGGGTTTCGATGCCTCCCTCTGTTGTTCGCGTCAGACAGTGAGGTGGTGTTGCAGCATGGCCCGTCGCGTGGATGGAAGCCACTGTGCCTGCGGTTCTCTCCTGCGTGCTTCCTGTGTCTGGCTGCTGCTGAACCGTCCGTGACTTTCTCTGTGGGTTACACTGAGCTCTCTGCGTTTGAGGAGGGAAAAGCTCTTCAGTGCTTCTTCTGCCATCAGCGTGGCCCCCACTTTGCTGGCAGCTGTGCACGTGGGACAGGCTAGAAAAGAGAGCAGTGTGAAGGAAGGTTCCATTAACAAAGGATTAGCAGGTAGTTACAAGGAGTCTTAAACACCTGAGCGGTTGTGAACTGCCTGTGTGACTTACGTGTTTTAAAACAGGTGGGTTTGAAGAAGTCTCACAGCCCTTGTGTTTCCAGGTAAGTTTTGTCTGGACTCTTGAGCTGACATGTTTCTTCTGCAGTCAGTGAAGAGCTGTGTGATGTGTATTGGCTTTGTAATACGATAAATGCAGAGGATGCATCCGGTTCGGGGGGTCTTCCGGGGTTAAATTCTACCACCCTGGTACTTTAGATGTTGCTTAGAGTGGCTTTGGATAGAAGAGACCTTCAAGATCCTTGACTCCAACAGTTTTCTAACTCTATTAGCTCCACTAAACCATGTCCTTCAATGCAACATCTACCCTTCTCTTCAACACCTTCAGGGATGGAGACTCAGCTCACTCCCTGGGCAGCTAGTGCCTGACAACGCTTTCAGTAAAGAAATTCCTCCTGACATCCAACCTGAACCTCCCCTGGTGCAGCTTAAGGCCATTTGCCCTCATCCTAACACTGGCCACTAGGGAGAACAGACCAACCCCTGCCTCTCTACAACTTCCTTTCAAGTATTTGTAGAGACCAATAAGGTCTCCCCTCCATCTCCTCTTCTCCAGCCCCAGCTGTTCCTCATACCTTGCGGCCCAGAAAAGTGTGGCCAGCAGGTCAAGGGAGGTGATTCTCCCCCTCTACTCCGCCCCGGTGAGACCCCACCTGGAGCACTGCATCCAGTTCTGGAGCCCTTATTGCAAGAAGGATGTGGATGTGCTGGAGCGAGTGCAGAGGAGGGCCATGAGGAGATGATCAAAGGGCTGGAGCACCTCTCCTATGAGGCCAGACTGAGAGAGTTGGGGCTGTTCAGTCTGGAGAATAGGAGGCTCTGAGGTGACCTTATTGTGGCCTTCCAGCATCTGAAGGGGGCCTACAAAAAGGCTGGGGAGGGGCTTTTTAGGATGTCAGGTAGCGACAGGACTAGGGGGAATGGAGCAAAGCTGGAGATGGGTAGATTTAGAGTGGATGTGAGGAGGAAGTTCTTCACCGTGAGAGTGGTGAGAGCCTGGAATGGGTTGCCCAGGGAAGTGTTTGAGGCCCCATCCTTGGAGGTGTTTAAGGCCAGGCTGGATGGGGCTCTGGCCAGCCTGATCTAGGGTGGGGTGTCCCTGCCCATGGCAAGGGGGTTGGAACTGGATGATCCTGTGGTCCCTTCTAACCCTGACTGACTGTGTGACTTAGTCTAGGTGATCCTGCTGTGTCGGGGGATTCGACTAGGTGATCTTTCGAGGTCCCTTCCAATCCCTAATGATTCTATGATTCTACCTGTGCCAGGACCAAGATGCGCCAATGAGATTGTGCGTCTGAGTTCATTCAGACCCTGTGGAAGCAGTGAATTTTTGGCAGCTGGAAGACAGAATGGCCTTAATTTCAGAGGTTTTGGCTGAACACACAGAAGGAGGTGAGAACACACCTCCAGGTCCAGCGTGTGCTGGTGGGGGAAGCTGAACCATTGGCAAATCAGAGGCAGGAGGAGAGAGTAGGATGTGGAGGTTTGAAGACAGAAAGATTATTGCCTGGGACACGAGAACTTCCTCTAATGTACAAGGAGCTGGAAAGGTGAAGAAAAGCCAGAGGCGTGCTGATGGTTGGCTAATTGCACTGTGTCATCCTTCCCTCTGCCCCGCTTCAGCCGCTGTTCGGGGCAGGCAGCGAACCGTGCGCGTGCCGCGTCCATCCGTCTTCGCTGCAGCTCGGCTGAACTGCACAGTCATCATGAGTAATGTTTGCAGGCAGCTCTTACTGGTGCTCCCAGCCCCTGTCCAGTCATCCTCGCCTCCAGAGTCTGGGCGCTAACATTTTGAAACTGCGGTGAGTCAGAGGGTATCTCTGTGCTGCTGCAGCTCTCACCTGTTTATTCCTCTGTAGATGAGCGCTCTCCTCTGCCCTGGTGAGACTGCCTCTGGACTATTGTGTCCACTTCTGGGCCCCTCGGTTCAAGGAGGACACAGAACTGCCGGACAGTCCAGCGCAGAGCCACAAAGATGATGAAGGGAGGGGAGCATCTCCCTGCTAAGGGAGCTGGGTCTCTTGAGCTTGCAGAAAAGCAGACTGAGGGGTGACCTCATTAGTGTTTAGAAATATGTGAGGGGTGGGTGTTGGCAGGATGGAGCCGGGCTCTGCTCAGTGGCATCTAGTGATAGGACAAGGGGCAATGGGTGTGAGCTGGAACATAGGAGGTTCCACATCAGTATGAGAAGGAACTTCTTCCCAGTGAGTGACAGAGCACTGGAAGGAGCTGCCCAGAGGGATTGTGGAGTCTCCTTCTCTGGAGATGTTTAAAACCTGCCTAGACATGTTCCTGTGTGACTTGATCTAGGTAATCCTGCTGTGGCAGGAAGATTAGGCTAGATGATCTTTCGAGTGCCTTCCAATCCCTATTGTTCTGTGCTTCTGGGACTTGTAATTCAGGTTCTTGCCATTCAGCAGTAATAGAGAATGGTTCTTTGTACCTGTAAGATGTGAGGATTCCTTCCACTAAGATTTTTGTTTCTGGTTTTGGAGAGAGCTTCTGCTCCGATAACTGCAGCTTAGTGTGCACAGAACTTCCCAGCTGGTTTGGTTGTGGTTTCTTAAGAGGGTTTTGCTTAGAGTGGAAAATTACACGATGTGAGGAGGAATCTCTGCAACCCTGTAATAGTTAACATGAACTTAAGGGCATAACGTGAACAACAAAGCATGGAGCAATTGTGCCAGGGCAGGCTTAGATTGGATCTCAGGAAGAAGTTCTTTCCTGAGAGAGTGTTTGGGCACAGGAACAGGCTGCCCAGGGAGGTGGTGAAGTTACCATAGAATCACAGAATCATTAGGCATTGGAAGGGACCTCGAAAGATCATCTAGTCCAATCCCCCTGACATAGCAG